>JAJJWX010001817.1:0-309513 GCA_023529315.1 Papaver bracteatum | reverse complement strand
GCCTTCTAGATGGTTGGACGGTGCCTACAATTCTAGATGATTCTAGAATTAGGGGTTGTTGAAGAGTCCAATTTTTTTTGGAACTCTAATAACCATGTTTGGATCATGGCTAGTAGGAAGGTGGGAATAAAACCATGTGAAAAATATTGGTTGGTGGAAGAGTTCCATAGTATTCCATTTCACACTTGTAAATTCATGCATTAAAACAAGGTAGGTCTTTGAGTCCTAATTTGAAGGCAAAGGAAGTCCAATTGTAGGCTAGTTCTAGATTCTAGGCTAAAGAAGTAGAACTCAATTTGGAGTTGGTCTAGTTTGTAGGCTAAGGAAGTAGAACTCAATTTGGAGTTGGTCACTTGGAGGCTAATTTATTCCCTATCTAACTAGTATAAATAGGCCATTAGAGAAAGAAAATGAACATCACCAAAAATTCTCTCTTAGAGTTGATATGTATTCTCCCTTGTGATAATATATGAATATCTTGTTCTTCCCGTGGATGTAGGCAACTTTCCGAACCATGTAAATTGTTGTTCTCTTTTCTTCTTTAGTTTGTGTTCTTGGCAATATTTGGAGTACAGTTTGTAGCTGTGCAAATCGCTTTCGCAAGGTTTTAGCGCAACAGTTGGTATCAGAGCTGTAAGTTAAATACCAATTGCCTCAACAATTGGTATCAGAGCAAGGTTACGCTCTTGGATACGGGTACTCAGATTGCAGTTGAAGTGAAGGTATTTTTTCTGAAGATTGCTTGAGGTAATACTAATCTCAAAGGTTCTGTTTTTTTATCTATATTTGGTTGTTTGAGAACAATGGTTGACGGGGATAAACCAGTTGATCCGAACGATCATCAAGGAGAACATTCAGAGTCCACAAATAAAAATAAAGAAACAAAAGAAGAAATACTTCATTCTCATAGATCACAACTCAAGGTTGAAAAGTTCACCGGAACCAATAACTTTGGTTTATGGAGAACAGACGTAATGGATGCTCTTGTTCATCTTGACCTAGAAGAAGCTCTAGAAGGTCGGCCAGCGGAGATGTCTGACAAGCAGTGGAATAAGATGAATAAATTATGTCTTGGTTCGATTCGAGGGTGTTTAGCAACAACAGTAAAAGTTAATTATCAGCACGAGACTTCAACAAAGGATCTCTGGGAAAAGCTATAGAAGGAATACCTTGTGAAGAACGTGGAAAATAGGATACATCTTAAAAGGAATTTGTATCGCTATTACATGAAGAGAGGTGCAACCATAACCGAGCACCTAGATTCATATAATAAACTTCTTGTTGAGCTGGTTAACTACGATGAGAAGATCAACGACGAGGAACAAGCTCTGTGTCTAATAAACTCTCTTCCTGAAAAGTATGAACCCGTGATTAAAGCTTTAATGCACGTAAAAGATAAGATGACATATGCCGAGGTCACCACAGCATTGCGCAGTAAGGAATTCAGGAAGATGGACCGTGAAGACCTGTCAAGTGAAGGTAACAGTGACTTTCTTCTTGTAACAGGTCGTTCAACAGACAGAAGAAAGAAGAAAGAAGAATGGTGATCGTGGCAAAGCTAAAGGGAGTTCAAAGTCAAGAGCGCGTCTGCAGAAGGATGAATGTGCATGGTTTCATGACTTTGACCATTGGGCTAAGGATTATACCAAGCGTAAAGATCGAGAAATGGATAACACCGAGGAGAACATTGCTAAGGAAAGTGAAGATTCAGATGAAGCTTCATATTTCTCGCTGACAGTGATACCATCAACTTATATCATAACTGACGGTATGTGTTTATTAGATTCTGGTGCTACTTATCATATTTGTCCTCATCGGGACTGGTTCTCAGACTTTGAAGAGTTTTATGGAGAAGTGCGTATGGGGAATAATCACACCTGCAGGGTGATTGAGATTGGTAGTATTCGATTCAAGATGCATGATGGTATGGTTCGGGAGCTAAAGGAAGTACGGTTCGTGCCTGCTGTGAAGAAGAATCTGATTTCGCTCGGAACTTTGGAAGCTAAGGGTTACAAGTTAGTCGCTGAAAATAGCATTCTAAAGGTGATCGCTGGATCGTTGGTAATCATGAAGGGCAAAAGGCATCATAACTTGTACTACTTAACTGGGAGTACAATAACGGGAGATGTGTCTATTTCTGAACACATCGAAACTGCAGCTATGGAGACCACGAAGTTATGGCATATGCGGCTTGCACATCCAGGTAACAAGTCGTTACATTCTTTAATTCGTCAAGAATTATTGAAAGGTGTTATTGCCTGCAAATTAGAGTTTTGTGAACAATGTGTGAAAGGCAAGAAGACAAGAACAAGCTTTGGCACATCAATCCACAACACTAGTGGAGTTCTTGATTATGTTCACTCAGATGTTTGGGGTCCCTCCAAGAATGCATCATTGGGAGGGAAACATTGGTTCGTGTCTTTTATTGATGGCTATTCTAGGCGCGTATGGGTGTACACCATGAGGCATAAGGATGAAGTCCTAGAAGTATTTGTGAGGTGGAAAAAGGCAACTGAGACTCAAAATGGTAGAAAGATCAAGGTACTACGTTCGGACAATGGTGGAGAGTACAAAAGTGATCCATTCTTGCAAGTATGTCAGGATGAGGGAATACAGAGGCACTTCACAGTTAAGAAGACACCGCAACAAAATGGGGTAGCTGAACGCATGAATCGTACTTTGCTGGAGAAGGTACGATGTATGTTATCTAATGCTGGATTAGGTAAAGCGTTTTGGGCTGAGGAAGTTACATATGCGTGCTTCCTTATTAATAGGTTGCCATCAGCTACGTTAGAAGGTAAAACTCCGATGGAGAAGTGGTATGGTAAACCAGCTTATGATTATGACTCAATTCATATCTTTGGTTTCCCTACTTGGTATCATGTTAGTGAAAACAAGCTTGATAGCCGTGATGTTAAAGGGATATTTATGGGTGTGAAGAAAGGAGTTAAAGGGTTAAAAATTTGGAATCCAGTTGAAAAGAAGATAGTCATGAGTAGAGATGTTACATTTGATGAAGCGTCTATGGTGAAGTCTTGGGGTTCTCTTCAGGTGGAGAACAGAAGCACCGGTACCAGTGAACCTTTGCAGCAGGTGGAGATTGATTCAACTCCACTAATTCTAGTAAAGTATGTATCTATTACGAATACTTCCGAAGGCGTGGCGTCTACAAGGGAGGAAAATACTGAAGTTCCAAATGATAGTGACTATCTGGATGAAGAGGAACATGAAGCAGTGGAAGATACAGAATCTACGGTCACTGAGACCATAGCAACCAGAAAACCGAGAAGACAAACCAGGAAACCTGGTTGGATGAATGATTTTATAGCTTATGCATTACCAGTTATTGGAGAAGGCATTCCAAATACCTATTTTGAAGCTATACACTCTGTAGAGCGTCAAGAATGGGAAGATTCTATGCAGGATGAGATGGAGTCTCTTTACAAGAATGGCACATGGGTTCTTACAAAGCTTCCGAACGGTAAGAAGGCCATTGGGTGCAAATGGGTATATGCTAAGAAGGAAGGATCTCAGGTGAATCAAGTACGCTACAAGGAAAGGTTAGTTGCGAAAGATTATGCCCAAAGAGAAGGGATTGACTACAATGAGGTGTTCTCTCCAGTTGTGAAACACTCATCAATCCTAATTTTGTTGGCCTTGGTAGCACAATATGATTTAGAACTAGTTCAGTTAGATGTCAAGACGACATTCTTACATGGTGATCTAGAAGAGGGGATCTATATGACTCAGCCGAGTGGGTTCAAAGTTGCTGGAAAAGAAGATTGTGTATGCAAGCTGAAGAAATCGTTGTATGGGCTGAAGCAGTCTCCAAGACAGTGGTACAAGCGATTTGATCAGTTTATGATTGGCCAGACTTACACAAGAAGTCACTATGACCATTGTGTATACTTGAAGAAGCTACGTGATGGGTCTTTCATATATTTACTCTTGTATGTCGATGATATGCTGATAGCATCGAATAACAAGAAAGAGATTGATAATTTAAAGCAGAAATTGTCAACTGAGTTCGAGATGAAAGATCTAGGAGAAGCTAAGAAGATTCTTGGCATGGAGATTCAACGTGACAGAGAGAAGGGTAAATTTCGTTTGTCTCAAAAGACATACTTGAAGAAAGTGTTACAAAAATTTGGTATCTACGAAGGAACTAAATCTGTAAGTACTCCCCTTGGTCCTCATTTTAAGTTGAGTTCTGATATGTCTCCTACTACTGAAGAAGAGCATGAGTATATGGCCCAAGTCCCATATGCTAGTGTTGTTGGTAGCTTGATGTATGCGATGGTATGTACAAGGACGGATATTTCACATGCAGTAAGTATGATCATCCGTTATATGCATAATCCTAGTAAAGGACATTGGCAAGCTGTGAAATGGATTTTTAGGTATCTTTATGGTACTGTTGATGTTGGTTTGGAGTTTGGTGATACCCTTTGGGGTAGAGGTTCTTAGGAACCTGGTGGAGGCCTTATTGCAAGGCCATTGAGTGAACTACGGTCGGTTTGATTCCTTGCAGAGGATACGTAGGCATCCTAAGGCGAAATCGACGCTGGAAGACGAAGGAGATTTCTTGTATTGATCGTCTCATTCATGAATGCATGATCCGAGGTGGAGAATTCTTGGACAGTGGCTTGGACGGTGCCTTCTAGATGGTTGGACGGTGCCTACAATTCTAGATGATTCTAGAATAAGTGGTTGTTGAAGAGTCCAATTTTGTTTGGAACTCTAATAACCATGTTTGGATGGTGGCTAGTAGGAAGGTGGGAATAAAACCATGTGAAAAATATTGGTTGGTGGAAGAGTTCCATAGTATTCCCTTTCACACTTGTAAATTCATGCATTCAAATAAGGTAGGTCTTTGAGTCCTAGTTTAAAGGCAAAGTAAGTCCAATTGTAGGCTAAGGAAGTAGAAATCAATTTGGAGTTGGTCTAGTTTGTAGGCTAAGGAAGTAGAACTCAATTTGGAGTTGGTCACTTGGAGGCTAATTTATTCCCTAGCTAACTAGTATAAATAGGCCATTAGAGAAAGCAAATGAACATCACCAAAAATTCTTCTTTCTCTCTTAGAGTTGATATGTATTCTCCCTTGTGATAATATATGAATATCTTGTTTTTCCCGTGGATGTAGGCAACTTGCCGAACCACGTAAATTGTTGTTCTCTTTTCTTCTTTAGTTTGTGTTCTTGGCAATATTTGGAGTACCGTTTGTAGCTGTGCAAATCGCTTCCGCAAGGTTTTAGCGCAACATCTCCAATATGGAAACCACCATTTCTGTTTCTTCAATAGCAAAACAAAAAATAGACCCCAAAATCCGACTCCAAACCCCACAGCAACAATAGCATACAACAACAAGTTCTCATTAGCATTACTTAGATCATCTTTTTCAACAACAAGTTTTACTCTGATCACCCTCACAAATATTCTCTGTTGGGAACCCGCACAGCAAAGTGTTGTTGACGTATGCCGAACCATCTCTGCCTAATGTATCGAAGTGAGGCCCTCTTGGGATCCTACCACTCAAGTTATTATGAGACAAGTCCAGATACCCAAGAGAATCCAGTGATGCTAAAGATTGTGGGATAAGTCCAGACAATTTGTTAAAACTCAAATCCAAGGAGTCTAAACCATTCATTTTCTGGATGCTCGCTGGGATTTCACCATATAAGCCATTATGCGATAGATTAAGCATAGAAAGACCTTTCAATGTACCTATCTCTGCTGGAATGCTCCCCTCAACAAAGTTGCAAGACAGATCGATTCCGGAACTATAAGCATACAACTTCTCCAACTGTCTCTCAACCCCTTTGATCACCATCTGCAATTTCAAATCAACACCATAATTGATCTTGAGCAAAGATGTGTCATTCGGTCTACTTCTGAGCTTCGTCAAGTTTGCTAATTTTCTAGGGATTTTTCCTGTGAGATAGTTTCTCGATAAATCTAGTATTTGGAGGTTATAAAATTGAGTTATCTCTGCCGGAATTGTCCCATTGAATTTGTTTGACTTTAAAGAAAGGATGCTAAGGCCGGTTAGTGAACCGAACGTAGTGGGTATACTGCCTTCGAATTTGTTATTCGCTAGGTTGAGAACGTTCAAGTACACAAGCTTGCTTATGGAATTAAGAGGAGTACCATTGAGTTTGTTGTCATTTAATAGAAGATATCCCAGAGGAAATGTTAATTGTCCAAGCTCATTTGGAATATTTCCGGTGAGACTGTTGGCTCCAATGTTTAGATAAGAAAGAAAACTGCAATTCCCTATACTAGCAGGTATATTCCCTGAGAATTTGTTGTTTGAAAGATCAACATACGTAAAAGTATATCCTCGGATACTCGAAATGTAAGAAATCCTTGTGCTATCATTTACTGAGAATAGATAGGATGGAATTGAACCTGAAAGTTGATTGCCAGATAAAAAAATATATGTCGCACTAGATAATCTAACACCAGTCTCTACTGAGATTTCACCACTGAATTTATTATGCGATAGATCAAACAGTTCGATAACTTTTGGTGGAAGAGGAAGAGAACCATGAAGGTTGTTGTACGATAAATTTAGGCCTAATGTTGTTGACTTGGTGAAATTTAAATGCAGAATACGTGGTACTGTGCCTTGGAGGTTGTTTCGCGAGAGATCTAAGTAACTGAGACTCTAAAACTCGAAAAGGCAAGAAGGTATAGCACCTGTTTGGTTTTTTCCCGACGGATCTAAGCTAATAATATTATTCAGCTTAAAGAGACAAGAAGGGATAGAACCTGTTAGGTTGTTTCCCGAGAGATTGATTGAGATGACATGAAACGATATACCGGAACATTCAACTCCGTGCCAATTACAGCAATTCTGATGAATGTGGCCTTCTTGCCAGGAAGACAACAGATTTGAAGGGTCGTGGAAAAGAGATTTGAACTCTAACAGATCAATTCTATCGTTGTCATTGCATCCATGAGCGACCACAAAAAATTGAGTGAAGAAAAACAAGGAAAAAATAAGACGGAGAAGATGAAATGAATTCATGACTAATTACGTACTAAAACCAAAAGAAATGCTGTATCAGTTGCAAGTTTTGGGTCGGTGATAATACTGCAGAATGGATAGAAAATTTTTTTAGGGTCTCAGAGGAATCTATTGGAAAAAATAGGGGCATCAGATTGGAGGAAAAGAAAAGAAGGGGTTTCATCTATTGGATTCACTTTTCAATGGATACAACTTTCTGGCTGGTTGATGTATTGGAAGAAGCTATGGATTTTCACTGTGTTAAAAATAGATGGCCAAGAAGAGAGGGAGAAGCTTCTTATCTGTGTGAGGTAAAAGAAAATGAGGCCGGAAAATACTTCAGGATTTCTAGAGTGAGACGAGGAGATGCAGAAAGATCTTACGCAATCTGCATTCCTTGCGGGGAACGCTGCTATTACTGGTCTGTTCTTTTTAAGGAAATCAAAAAGGTGTTAAATGAAAATAACATGGTAAGAAAGGTGAACCAGATACTGCCGTTGAATTCGGACTTCAACTCTCTACCAACAAAATCAGTTAAGGAGACATTTTTCAGAGGAGTAATAAAGATTAGTGGCTTTGTAAGATGGCAAAGAGTTGCAAGAGAGGTGTTGAAACAAATGCAGTGGGACTCTTTTTTGGACTTGGAAATAAGAGATGAGCAGTCAGCTTTCATTGTGCTTACAAAGAATTATTGGCTTGAACTATGGAAGCCAAGGAAAATTATTGTGGATGATACAGTCATATCATTATCTCAAGAGGGTCATTCTGCTGAAGAGGAGATGGGGAAACGGATTCAGGATAAATCAAGTACGCAGGGAACCGTCAGGATCACAAATGATAACAACAAGGTCATTCCGGTCCAAGCAATGTCCAGATTACAAAAGTGGTTGAAGATAAGGGGTATTCCACATAAATTCTGGAGCTTCAAACTGTTCAAGACAATTGGGGAATTACTGGGGGGTTTCATGGAGATTGCGGACAGTACCCTGAGAAAGGAAAACACAAAAAAAATTAGGATCTCTGTCAGAGGGGACTTCTCAAAGATACCGGCTGTTCTTGTGGTGGAAGAAGACAACACAAAGTGGGTAACGTTTATTGAATGGGACTATAAATTCCAGCATAAAAACAAGGCCTCGCTGGAGGAGTTTGACAGACTCTTAATGGCTTTTGAGAACAAACAGAAAATTTCGGGGGAAAACAGTAACGCCAATTCTGGTGACAGAGAGGCACAAGTAGCGGAAATGAGATCTGCAAACAGACTATACGAACCTCAAACTTCGAATTCAATAGCAGGAGGGAGTTCTTGTCGGACTGGTGGGATACAGACTGTTTCAAATGAGAACATTTCATGCTCTCAGTTTGATCACTCTAGCCAAACTGGTAACAGACCACAACCACTAGTTGTCGGAGGGGGAGACGTAATAAATCCTCCGACAAGGCTAGACATTATTGATAGTTTACTAGCAGAAGAAGTCAGAGTGGCAAGAAATGTGGAGCGAATCAATACTGTAGTTCATGGGGCTTCACAGGTTACTGTTTTCAAGCAGAGTGCAGGGGACGTAAACAAGGTCAGTTTACAAAACGATAGTTCTGTGCATGCCGAGAGCGACTATGAGTACACTGGGTTTCAAGAACACCTTCAGTTAGCTTTGTATGACGAAACTGAGAAGCAGCTGAATACTCTTACTTCAACTGGACTGATTGAGAATTCAGTTCCAGTTCAGGAGGGCCATTCAAACAACTTTGTTTCCTTAGTTGAGGATCAAGTTGTGATTAACCTGGGAGATATTCAGGGAGTTAATATAGACTCAACTGAGATTATTTTTTCAACATCTAAATTGGTTCTCGATCTGTGCAATAGACTGGGAGGTATTGCAGTGAAGGACGAGAAACAAGCAAGGTGGGTGATTGAAGAAATTCTCTTCAATTATAGAGACAGATATAAGGCTATAGCAGACGGGAGAAGAGCAAAGGACAGTTGTGATTCTTCGAATGCGGGCGACAGTGAAGATCGGGAAGAGGAGATAGAGAAGGTAACTCAAAGTGAGATAGCGGTTGAACATGGGATCTAAATTCCTAAACTGGAACTTAAGGGGTTTAAATGCTTATCACAAGAAAATAGCAGTTAGGGACCTGATCAATGCGCATAAGTGTCTCGTTTGCACTATCCAAGAAACGAAGATGGCTTCTTTTTCGAGATTTTTTTTGTGTCAATTATGGTTCGACTCGGAATTTGGCTGGGAATGCATTCCTTCGCAGGGAAGTGCAGGCAACAGTGGAGGGTTATTGACAATGTGGGACGACTCAGAACTGGAATTACTTGATAAAAGATTGGGTTTCAATACAATCTCTTGTTTATTCAAGTTTAGGATAAATGGTTGCAAATTTATTCTAACTAATGCTTATTCGCCCTGTGATTACTCAGAGAGACAAAATTTCTGGAGTGACATGAATAACATTAGGAGATGGAGTTCTGAGGCTTGGTGTGCGGTGGGAGACTTTAATGCGGTGCGAAGCGACGATGAGAGAAATAGAAGGGGAGGAGACATAAGGAACATGAACTTCCTAAATGACTTCATCCTTGGTCAGGAATTGCTTGACCTTCCACTGATTGGAGGCGCGTTTACGTGGAGCAACAAGCAGGATGATTCACTGCAGTGTAGATTAGATAGATTCCTGGTTTCCACTTCTTTCGACGCTAAATTCAGTAATGCGACTCAAACGGCTTTGGTAAGAACGACTTCTGACCATAATGCTTTATTGCTAGAGTTAACACCAGCTATAAGAGTTAATTCTAGCTTCAAAATTGAAAACCACTGGCTTCAACACCCGGACTTTGTTAAGCTGGTGGAGACTTGGTGGAAGGCTATGGACTTTATAGGAACTTCGGATTTCATCTTGTTTAGAAAACTTCAAAACCTGAAGTTTTTTATAAGGAGCTGGAGCAGGGAAGTTTATGGAAATGTTAGGAAGAAGGAGGAAGAACTAGCTGACAAGATTAAGGTCCTGAACTTGGCGGAAGAAGGAGCTGCGCTACTGGATGATCAAAGAGAAAATAGAGCAAAGCTGCTAGTCGAGTTAAAAAATGTTAAAACAACAAGAGCAAGAATGGCGTTCCAGAGGGAGAAGGTGAGCGGCTTCAAGTACGGAGATAAGAACACTAACTATTTTCACAAGATCGCTAATGCTAAGAGGCAAAGAAATTGCATTTCAAATCTGGAAATTGCAGGAGTTGATGTGTTCAACCAGGAAGTAATAAAAAGGGAGATTGAGCAGTATTATAATTCTCTTTTCACAGATTCTTATTCAGTTTCTCCTTCTTTTGAAGGGATGGGATTTAGGAGTATTGATGCTATTCAGAAAGGTTGGTTGGAAAGGAAGTTCGAAGAATAAGAGGTTGTTGCGGCTATCAATTGTTGTGGAACTAATAAAGCGCCGGGTCCGGATGGTTAAAACATAGAGTTCTTTAAAGTGTGCTGGAGCTTCTTGAAGGTGGAGGTGATGGCGGCTGTTAATGAGTTCCATAGCAGGGGTAAGCTTGATTGGAGACTTAACATGTCCTTCGTCAAATTAATCCCAAAGAGGGAGGACTCAGCTACCGTCAAGGACTTTAGACCCCTAAGTATAATTAGTAGCTTTTACAAAATTGTCTCTAAACTTCTTGGAGAAAGACTCAAGGTGGTTATGCCTTTTCCAATTTCAAATGCTCAAGGGGCCTTCGTCAAGCATAAACAAATTCTGGATGGTATATTAATTGCTAACGAGTGTATCGACAGCAGACTGAGAATGAAAAAACCGGGGATTTTGTGCAAGATCGACATGGAGAAGGCTTTCGACAACGTTAACTGGAGCTCCTTGTTCAACAGTTTGAGGAGAAATGGCTTCGGAGATAAATGGATTAAATGGTGCGTTACAGGAGCGCAATTTTCCATCTTGGTAAATGTAATGGCAACAAACAGAATCAAGCCTTCTAAAGGCATTAGACAGGGGGACCCTCTGTCACCCTTCTTATTTTTGCTGATGGCGGAAGTTCTTTCTATTCTCATTAATGAAGCGGTAACTGCGGGCAGATTAACGGGTTTTCAAGTAAAGGAAGGAGGCTCGGTGGTGTCGCATCTTCAGTTCGCAGACGACACGATAGTTTTTCTGGGGGCTTCTAAGGAGGAGGTGAGAAGATTATTAATTATCTTGGTTATGTTTGAAGTTTTAACAGGATTGAAACTGAATTTGGATAAGAGTTCAATGACAAGCGTAGGGGCTGATGACTTCATTCAAGACCTGGCTGTAGAACTGGGGTGCAAAATTGACAGTCTGCCAATCAACTACCTGGGAATGCCAATTGGGGCAAGCAAAAGGAGTGTCCAAATTTGGGATGTGGTTATCGAAAGGATGAAGAAGAAGCTGCCTCCTTGGAAAAGAAAGTTCTTAAACAAAGCTGGCAGAGTTACCTTGATCAAGAGCACGTTGGAAAGCATCGCAGTCTACTTCTTGTCCGTCTACTATCTGCCGGTTTCAGTGGAAAAGAAGTTGAATACAATCATCAGAAAGTTCTTATGGGGAGAGGACGACAACAATAAGAAAATGAGCTGGGTTTCTTTGGAAAAGTTATCAAAACCAAGTCAAAAGGGTGGATTAGGAATAAGAAAACTAAGATTCATTAACAGGGCCTTGCTAGCAAAGTTGCACGGCAGATACGGGAAAGAAAAACATAGTTGGTGGAGGCAGATTATGTGTGAAAAGTCTAAGTCGACTGAGAACGCTTTAGTGCCCTTACATCTTAAGGAAACTATTGGTAGGAGCATGTGGTTTGAGATCCTTAAGGCTAATGAGGATTTTACTAAGGTCGTTGATTTTCAGTTGAAGAATGGGACCGGTTTTCGCTTTTGGCATGATACTTGGTGGGAAAACAGGGCTCTAAAGGAGAAATACCCGCGTCTGTTCAGAATTAGTAAACAAAAGTTTAGCATGGTGGCGGAAATGAAAGGTGAGTCTTGGAATTTTGAGTTCTCAAGGGTTTTAGACCCTGCTGAACGCAATGACTTGCTAGAAATCAAGCACGATTTGAGAAACGTCAACCTGGTTCAAGGAGAGGAGGACGGAGCAGTTGGAGACAGCCATGCCAAAGTGTTGTACGCCAAGCTGGCAGCTGATGACCCGGATTGGGAGTTCTACAGGGCGATAAACAACAAGTTTCCTCCACCGAAAGTGAAGTTCATGATGTGGGCTGCTATGCACAATTCTGTTCCTACAAGAGCAATGCTTCAGGCTCGAGGAGTGGAAATCCAGTCGAACGTTTTCCTTCTATGCAACTCTATGAAAGAAACACAAGACCACCTCTTCATCCACTGTGAGTATTCAAGAGTTATCTGGGAAAGTTTCTTGGCGGCGCTCAAAGTGCATTGGGTTCTGCCAGAAATGTTTCAAAACCTGTTACTTGGCTGGAGATTAATGGGTCTGGGACAAATTACTAAGATTTTCTGGCAATTACTTCCTTTTTCCATTGGTTGGGAAATATGGTTGGAGAGAAATAGAAGGAGGCACGGAGGAAGACGAAGAGATAAGGAGGAATTAATGTACGCAATCAAGATGCATATTCATCTTTGGGCTTCTACAACAGACGTTTTCAAGAGCTTCTCGACGACCCAGGTAGTCCATCAATGGGAGGATATAATACATATGTAATAGGGGCTTCTTTTCTTTTTTTTTGGTTTCTATCGTATTCCACTGTAAGTAACCCCTTTTTTTAATATATATCCTTTCCTCTCAAAAAAAAAAAATACTGCATAATGGCTTAGATATAGACTGTCATTTATAAGAATTACATTATACAACTCTTAGAAGAAACTTCCTACCTTTTCAATAATTTGGGTTCAAGTTATTGACTTGACTTAGACATTCACAATCTAGCTGTTTTTCTTTGCATAACATTAGTGATCGTCGGAAAAATTGACTCAATCTTTAACCCACAAGACTAACCTCTTTTATGTTGGAATATTTTCAACTGCGCTAAGTGGGGTCCTGGGGGCGTAGCCCCCCAGGCTGTGGTCGACAGTTACAAACTCAATGGTACTCCTTTTTTGTTGGTACATAACTGTTTCGACAGTTACAAACGTATCCAAAATTCTTCAAATCCAACAGATGCCTTTGATGTCTGTTGATGAAGGGACTTATCGTTTCAGAGAAACCTGTTGGTGAAAAGATGTCTTTTCCCAACAGATGCAAAACCCTCTATAAAAAGCATCTCCCAAAACTTATTTGATAATATAATCAAAACTTCTTTCTCTCTAAGCATCTTCAGAAACAAATACTGTGTGTTCTTGGTTGGGTCAAGGGAGTAAAACTCTTGAACTCAACAACGTTGTTTGGGATTCATTCTATCCTGAAGGCAATATTTCATTGGCCAATTGTACTCGCCATTATTTGGGAGGGGTCGAAATAATTGCTGAAAAGAATCGTAAGGGCTTGAATCTTGTGTTACAACATTCTTTTCAATCTCTGTTTTCATCCTCTACTACCCTCTATTTTCCAACATTTTATCCTCCTCCACATATAAAAACCTTATATCATTTGCATGTGGGATACATTATGTAGTATCCAAGAAGTGTCACTGTCTAGACACCGAAGGAGTTGATGCAGTTGACTTGGTCTACTTTGAGTCGTTAGTCGAGTCTATACGATTTCTTTTTATTCTTTTTTTAAAAAAGGCAAAGGATATATTAAAAAAAAATAAAGAAGGAGTGCCAAGGTAGCATCCTCCAAAGATACACGAAAATAGAGGGCTAGAGAGTTTACAAAGGACTACTCTCTAAATAAATTCACCCAATCAAAAATAAAATCATCAAATTTGACGTGCTTAAACGAATCAACATTAACAGTCCAACTAAAAAGCAACAACTTGATATCTATAATAAGAGAAGTTAAAGTTTCTCTTCCTTGTTTTTGCGATATTAAAATGTCCTTCCTTTCTAACCACACAGACCACCATATTGCAAAAGGTAAACAATACCTCAAAAAACAAGATTATACGATATCTCTTTCATCGTGAAAGAGAGTGAGTCGTACATATCCCTTCAACCCCGTAATTCATCACTCAAAACCGCTTATATGGGTCAAAACAACCAAATCTCGTAGAATACCACCATTAAATACTCTCAACCTTTTTCTATTTGATCTTTCTTTCTCTTGATTTCTAATCTTCTTTTTTATTATCTTCCTTTCATCACTCAACCTTCGTTTCTACTTTCTCCTAGTTTTGTGTTTTTGTAAGGTTTTTTATCTTTATCTTTGTGAAAAGTCTCTGTTCATTAATCTCTTGATTTATCTGTTAGAATACGGGCATCCAACTCAAAACCAAATGGCAATGAGTGGAGAGGCCCTAATGAATTATAAGCTGCAGGATCTTAGATTGCCCAACAATGTGAGACTAATAATCTCAACATTATCATCTATATCTCAGTGCAAACCTTTTGATTTCTCATGGAGGAAGAGTTGATGTGCCAGTTGCTTAATCAACTAGACACTACACCAAAACCAGGATTTTCTCACAGTGTAACCTGTCACAATTTATTTTTCAGTCACTGATACACCTGTGATAAGTCATGCAACAATTATAACTGTTGTTAAATTTTGCATTCGTGATAATGATTAGAAATATTAAAAAAATATTATTAGTAACAATAATATTTGTTGACAATTATCCAGACAATCACAATTATAATCTAAAATGATGTTTTCACCCAAAAATTTCACCACATCTAAAACAACCCCAAATTAGTAACACTTAGGATTTTGCTTGTCACTACTTAATTTCTAAAAATCAATATTTTTTTTATATTTTTTTTTTTATATTTTTTTTCTTCTTAATATTAGAAAACAGGATCAAGACCAAGTCAACAAGTCATGACTTTGTAGAAAATTTGACTGGACAAATACCAACCCTTTCTCTCGATTTTGTCGACAAAACTACAACAAAAATATTTGCTTCTTCCGAAAACTATGAAAATGTCCAGACTACCCTTATCGGAATAAGTGCAATAAAAATTTCGAAGACTGTGAAAATGACCATATTACCCTTAATGAAAATAAGTGCAATAAATATTATGAAAACTGTGAAAATGACCAGAATACCCTTATCGAAAATAAGTAAAGTAAATATTTCAGACTGTGAAAATGATCATATTACCCTTATTGGAAATACGTGCAAAAAATATTATGGAGGCTAGGAAAATGACCAAACCACCCTTATTAAAAATAAATAAAGTAAATATTACATACTGTGAAAATGACCATATTACCCTTATCGAAAATAAGTAAAGTAATTTTACAGAATGTGAAAATGACCATATTACCCTTTTTGAAAATAAGGGCAATAAATATTATGGAGACTGTGAAAATGACCAAACTGACCTTCACTACACCAAAACCAGGATTTTCTCACAGTGTAACCTGTGACAGTTTATTTTTCAGTCACTGATACACCTGTGATAAGTCATGCAACAATTATAACTGTTGTTAAATTTTGTATTCGTGATAATGATTAGGAATATTAATTTTTTTTATTAGTAACAATAATATTTGTTGTCAATTTTCCAGACAATCACAATTATAATCTAAAGTTATGTTTCCACCCAAAAAATTCACCACATCTAAAACAACCCCAAATTAGTAACACTTAGGATTTTGCTTGTCACTACTTTTGCAAGATTAATACAAAATAACAATTTTATTTAATTTCTAAAAATCAATATTGATTTTTTTAATTTCTTAATATTAAAAAACATGATCAAGACCAAGTCAACAAGTCATGACTTTGTAGGAAATTTGACTTGGACAAATACCAACTTTTTCTCTCGATTTTGTCGACAAAACCACGACAAATATATCTGCTTCTTCCGAAGACTGTGAAAATGACTAGACTACTCTTATCAGAATAAGTGCAATAAAAATTTCGAAGACTGTGAAAATGACCATATTACCCTTGCTGGAAATAAGTGCAATAAATATTATGGAGACTGTGAAAATGATCAAAATACCCTTACCGGAAATAAGTAAATAAATATTACGGACTGTAAAAATGACCATATTACCCTTATTGGAAATAAGTGCAATAAATATTATGGAGACCGTGAAAATGACCAGACTACCCTTATCGAAAATAAGTAAACTAAATATTACACACTTTGAAAATGACCATATTACCCTTACAGGAAAAAGTGCAATAAATATTATGGAGACTATGAAAATGAACAAACTACCCTTATTGAAAATAAATAAAATAAATATTACATACTATGAAAATTACCATATTACCCTTATTGGTAAAAAGTCCAATAAATATTATGGATGCTGCGAAAAATGACCAAACTACCGTTATCGAAAATAAGTAAAGTAAATATTACAGACTATGTAAATTACCGTATTACCCTTATTGGAAATAAGTGCAATAAATATTATGGAGACTATGAAAATAACCAAACTACCCTTATGGAAAATAAATAAAGTAAATATTACAGACTGTGAAAATGACCATATTACCCTTATTGGAAAAGAGTGCAATAAATATTATGGAGACTATAAAAATGACCAAACTACCCTTATTGGAAAAAGTGCAATAAATATTACAGATTGTGAAAATGACCATATTACCCTTATTGGGAAAAAGTCCAATAAATATTACGGAGACTGTGAAAAATGACCAGACAACCGTTATCGAAAATAAATAATATTACAGACTGTGAAAATGACCATATTACCCTTATTGGAAAAAAGTGCAATAAATATTATGGAGACTGTGAAAATGACCAGACTACCCTTATCGAAAATAAGTAAACTAAATATTACATACTTTGAAAATGATCATATTACCCTTATAGGAAAAAGTGCAATAAATATTATCGAGATTGTGAAAATGACCGAACTACCCTTATTGAAAATAAATAAAGTAAATATTACAGACTATGAAAATGACCATATTAACCTTATTGGAAAAAAGTGCAATAAATATTATAGAGACTGTGAAAATGACCAAACTACCCTTACTAAAAATAAATAAAGTAAATATTACATACAATGAAAATTAAAATATTACCCTTATTGGTAAAATGTCCAATAAATATTATGGATGCTGTGAAAAATGACCAGACTACCGTTATCGAAAATAAGTAAAGTAAATATTACAGACTGTGAAAATTACCATATTACCCTTATTGGAAATAAGTACAATAAGTATTATGGAGACTATGAAAATAACCAAACTACCCTTATGGAAAATAAATAAAGTAAATATTACAGACTGTGAAAATGACCATATTACCCTTATTGGAAAAGTGCAATAAATATTATGGAGACTGTGAAAATGACCAAAGTACCCTTATTGGAAAAAGTGCAATAAATATTACAGACTGTGAAAATGACCATATTACCCTTATTGGGAAAAAGTCCAATAAATATTACGGAGACTGTGAAAAATGACAAGACTACCGTTATCGAAAATAAATAAAGTAAATATTACACACTGTGAAAATGACCATATTACCCTTATTGGAAAAAAGTGCAATAAATATTTTAGAGACTGTGAAAATGACCAAACTACCCTTGCTGAAAATAAATAAATTAAATATTACATACTGTTAAAATGACCATATAAGTGTAATAAATATTATGTAGACTGTGAAAAATGACCAGACAATCATTATCGAAAATAAGTAAAGTAAATGTTACAGACTGTGAAAATGACCATATTTAAGGGTAATATAGTCATTACCCTTAAAATGACCATATTTTCACAGTCAGTTCATCCGAATATTTAAGGTAATTTCGTCATTTTCACAGTATGTAATATTTACTTTATTTATTTTTGATAAGGGTAGTATGGTCATTTTCACAGTCTCCATAATATTTATTGCACTTATTTCCAATAAGGGTAATATGCTCATTTTCACGTGTGTAATATTTACTTACTTATGTTCGATAAGGATAGTCTGGTCATTTTCACAGTCTCCATAATATTTATTGCACTTTTTTCCAATAAGGGTAATATGGGCATTTTCACAATATATAATATTTCGTCTCCAGTTCATCCGAATCAGAAACTCAGATCGAACTCTGATAATCTTTGTACCTGTGATGTTCAATTCTGATATATTTCGTCTTTAGTTCATCGGAATCAGAAACTCAGGTCAAACTCTCGTAATCTTTGTACCTGTGATGTTCAATTCAGATATATTTCGTCTCCATTTCATCGGAATCAGAAACTCAGGTCTAACTCTGGTAATCTTTGAACCTGTGATGTTCAATTATGATATATTTCGTCTCCATGTCATCCGAATCAGAAACTCAGGTCAAACTATGGTAATCTTTGTACCTATGATGTTCAATTCTGATATATTTCGTCTCTAGTTAATCAGAATCAGAAACTCAGGTCTAACTCTGGTAATCTTTGAACATGTGAGGTTCAATTCTGATATATTTCATCTCCAGTTCATCGGAATCAGAAACTCAGGTCGAACTCTGGTAATCTTTGTACCTGTGATGTTCAATTATGATATATTTTGTCTCCAGTTCATTGGAATCAGAAACTCAGGTCGAACTCTGGTAATCTTTGAACCTGTGATGTTTAATTCTGATATATTTCGTCTCAAGTTCATCCAAATCAGAAACTCAGGTATAACTATGGTAATATTTGAACCTGTGATGTTCAATTCTAATATATTTCGTCTCCGGTTAATCCATATCAGAAACTCAGTTCTAACTCTGGTAATCTTTATAACTGTGATGTTCAATTTTGATATATTTCGTCTCCAGTTCATCGGAATCAGAAACTCATGTCTAACTCTTGTAATCTTTGAACCTGTGATGTTCAATTCTGATATATTTCGTCTCCAGTTCATCCGAATCAGAAACTCAGGTCGAACTCTGATAATATTTGTACCTGTGATGTTCAATTCTGATATAATTTGTCTCCAGTTCATCCGAATCAGAAACCCAAGTCGAACTTTGATAATTTTTGTGCATGTGATGTTCAATTCTGATATATTTCGTCTCCAGTTCATCGGAATCAGAAACTCATTTCTAACTCTGGTAATATTTGAACCTGTGATGTTCAATTCTGATATATATTTCGTCTCCAGTTCATCCGAATCAGAAACTCAGGTCAAACTTTCGTAATCTTTGTACCTGTGATGTTCAATTCTGATATATTTTGTCTCCAATTAATCGGAATCAGAAACTCATGTCAAATTCGTGTAATCTTTGAACCTATGATGTTTAATTTTGATATATTTCGTCTGCAGTTTATCCGGATCAGAAACTCAGCTCGAACTCTGGTAATCTTTGTACCTGTGATGTTCAATTCTGATATATTTCGTCTCCAGTTCATCCGAATCAGAAATTCAGGTCTAACTCTGGTAATCTATGAACCTGTGATGTTCAATTCTGATATATTTCGTCTCAAGTTCATCCGAATCAGAAACTCAAGTCGAAATCTGGTAATATTTGAACCTATGATGTTCAATTATGATATATTTCGTCTCTGGTTCATCCGAATCAGAAAATCAGGTCGAACTCTAGTAATATTTGAACCTGTGATGTTCAATTCTGATATATTTCGTCTCTAGTTCATCTGAATCAGAAACTCAAGTCAAATTCTGGTAATCTTTGTACCTGTGATGTTCAATTCTGATATATTTCGTCTCCAGTTCATCCGAATCAGAAACTCAGGTTGAACTCTGGTAATCTTTGTACCTGTGATGTTCCATTCATATATATTTTGTCTCCAGTTCATCGGAATTTGAAACTCAGGTCTAACTCTGGTAATCTTAGAACCTATGCTGTTCAATTCTGATATATTTCTGTCGATGGTGGATTTTAGATAAGGGGTAAAATCGTAAAACCCCATGACTTAGTGTTACCAGCAATACATTAACTAAGAGCATTAAATTCAGGTGTCAATAATTAATGGGGGTATTTTTTCAAAATACCAGATTAGGGTTTTCGACACATAACCCTAATTCCAAAACCAAGCCGCATACTGCGCACCATGGCAACGACGCCAAAACCAAGCCGCATACTGCGCACCATGGAAACGACGCCAAAACCAAGCCGCATACTGCGCACCATGGAAACGACGCCAAAACCAAGCCGCATACTGCGCACCATGGCAACGATGCCAAAACCAAGCCGCATAATGCGCACCATGACTACGACGCCAAAACCAAGCCGCATACTACACACCCTGGCAACGACGCCAAAACCAAACCACATACTGCACCCACAGGCAACCATGCCAAACTAAGCCACTATGCCATTTGTCCCATGCCAAAAATAGCTCCCTAGGCTTGCAAATCGTGCAACTAGGTCAACTTGGTGGTGCGTGCCATTGGCACATGCCAACACGCACCACTAGAAAAATTCTAAGCCGCAATACCATTTGACCCATGCCAAAAATAGCGCCCTAGGCTTGCAAACCGTGCAACTAGGTCAACTTGGTCGTGCGTGCCATTGGCACATGCCAACACGCACCACTAGCTAAATTCTAAGTCGCTATACCATTTGGCCCATGCAAAAAATAGCGCCCTAGGCTTGCAAATCGTGCAACTAGGCCAACTTGGCCGTGTGTCCCATTGGCACATGCCAACACGCACCACTAGCCAAATTCTAAGCCGCTATACCATTTGGCCCATGCCAAAAATAGCGCCCTAGTCTTGCAAACCGTGCAACTAGGTCAACTTGGCTGTGCGTGCCATTGGCACATGCCAACACGCACCAGTAGCCAAATTCTAAGCCGCTATACCAATTAACCCATGCCAAAAATAGCGCCCTAGGCTAGCAAACCGTGCAACTAGGTCAACTTGGCCATGCGTGCCATTGGCACATGCCAACATGCACCACTAGCCAAATTCTAAGCCGCTATACCATTTGGCCCATGCCAAAATAGCGCCCTAGGCTTGCAAACCGTGCAACTAGGTCAACTTGGCCGTGCGTGCCATTGGAACATGCCAACACGCACCACTATCCAAATTCTAAGCCGCTATACCATTTGGCATGTGCCAAAAATAGCGCCCTAGGATTGCAAACCGTGCAACTAGGTCAACTTGGCCGTGCATGCCATTGGCACATGCCAACACGCATCACTAGCCAATTTCTATTTTCAAGCCGCTATGCCCAGCTAGCGCCCACGACTTGGCCTAATAACCGTGCGTGCCATTGGCACATGCCAACATGCATCACTAGCCAATTTCTATTTTCAAGCCGATGTGCCCAGCTAGCGCCCACGACTTGGTCCAATAGTCGTGCGTGCGATTGGCACATGCCAACACGCATCACTAGCCAATTTCTATTTTCAAGTCGTTATACCATTATAGCGCCCGCGAATTGGCCAAAGTGGCCGTGCGTGCCATTGGCACATGCCAACACGCAACCACTAGCCAATTCTCATTCCAAAGACTCTATACCATTATAGCGCCCGCTACTTGGCCAAAGTTTCCGTGCATGCCATTGGCACATGCCAGCACGCAACCACTAGCCACTTTCATCCCCAACCTGCTGGCCAATTTCCAAGGCATTCCGCACATGCCACACATGCTCCAATAGCGACTTTGGCATTTCCATTCGCACTCAAAGTGCAACTCGCGTCCAAGTCATTCCACACATGCCATTGGAACATGCCAAATGCTCCACCAAGCGACTTCGGCATTGGCATCCGCACTAAAACTACAACTTGCGGTCGAGACATCCCGCACATGCCGCAAGGCTTCACTAGAAACTTTGGCATTTCCACTTGCGCCCAACTCTCGAGACATCAACACAAACCGGGGGATGCTTTCTTGGGGTTTTTGTTTGGCGGTCACAGCATGCAGCGTACACTACGCTCGCAATAAAGCAAGGTGTGCAAGGAATGAATACGGTAAATTAAATAAGGAAATTTATGGTGAAACGTTTTTCACCATAAAGCCAACTGTTTCCACCTCCTCTGTTTTAATTGACACATTTACTAAATTACTTAATGAGGCCAGGGTACGTTCAATCTTACTTGTATAAATAAGTTTCACCTATTCTTCCAAAACACACAAGTCTTGGTCAGCCAAAATACAACACTATCAGATAGCAACTTTGCAAGCTCTCTCAAAGGCTTCCATCGCTAGAAAGCTTCTACACTTCTGATACAAGTCGAGATACTACCTAGCCAGAACTCTCTGGTCTCATCACCCTTCTACGTTATCCTCCCCAAATCAACCCTTCTCCTCCACTTTGTGACCGAAGCAAATCTAGAACGACCATCTTCTTGGTTTAGGCCAGATTTGTATAGATAGATATCTCGAATCAAAAGTGCTCACGTTCAGCACATTTGTTTAAGGGTTTAAACCAGTCTCTCCACCATCGAATTTACCAAATTCGGTAGAGGCTATTTTCTCCCATAAATAATTGGCGACCACAGCGGGAGTTTCAATCTCTCGGATATAATATCTACTTCTAGAAATCGAACCCGCGTTTCGATACAAGCACCAATAGCATAAGCAACCAATCGGTTTGGAGATCTGCGACTTAACTACCAGACAACCCAGTTTCCAGCCGTAGAAACTACACGGGAAACTGGGGACTCCGATTTGGGGACTGGTTAGCAGCTTTTTCGGCAAAACTGTTTCCAGCAACTGGGGACTTACTAGCAAATTCACCGGCAAAATCACTTCTTATACTAAAATAGGCATATTTGCGACGAAAGATCCATACATCAAGTAAGTCTAGCCCGGCAAGATATCTGATCTGTTTTTGGGTTCTCAGTAAAACCATCATACCATTAATTTTTGTGTTATTGCTATCACACACTTTCATAAAAACAATATTCCCTCCGCAAGGAATAATCAAAGTTATATATTAAAACCATTCATCCCAGAAATCATCTAATATCCTCAAAAGCTACCAGGTATCTATCAAAACCGGTCGAACTTTAAACCAGTCATCCAGTATGTCTTTCAAAAACATATATTCATCTTTTTCATATCTTCCTTATCCTAAACGGTTCATCCCAAATAATAAAAAGGAGACTTTTCTATTAACCTAGAAATCAAGAAAATCAAAACCATAAGCCAGGTGTTTCATTTTCCTTTCAAAAAAAGAAAACACAGAAGAATTTCAAAAGATAGAAGTACAAAGGAAGTCATTCAAGAATGGTTTAGTTTTCCCGAAGAAGACATCCTTCGTCATTTGGAGGACCGCCTGTTTCAGCTCAACTCTTTGTTGCATCATCATGTGTACCGACTCTACATCATGACGGTTACCAGTTACTATTCATGAGGTAGCTGACGCTACTACAGTAACATTCGAAGAGCTACCACGCTACCGATAACACCAGCATTCCGTGATCTACCCTGCATGCCTTCCAAGTATCGATTCCACCGTCCCACGTAAATAAGCCTCCCGCGCTATCATCACAGCTTGATATCCAAAGTTCCAGTGCCAACAGTCCGCATCCAAGACAGCACCAGACGCACATGCCAGGCACACATGCAGTATGCACATGACAGGCCACAATACCCCACCCTGGTCAACACCAACTGATGGCGTCTCTCATGTGCTAGTTTTTATGCTCAATGGCTAGCACCGGCAGCTTACGTCTTCCAGCGCTGACAGTTTACGTCTTTCCAGCGCTGACAGCCTGCATCATTTCCAGCACTGACATCTGCATCCTTCTACCGTCGCACTTGAACGCCCCGCAGGGGATCAACAATCACAATTTCATCACATGCAAAGATGAACGACTTTTTCGAAAATCGAGGCAAATCATCAAACCCCCTGGTTTCACGTAGACTCTCTTCCTATTAAGAAACGCATAATTTCTGGGGACTTCATCCACAAAAACGTGTGGTCCGTGATGGAACATTTGCGTGGAATATTGTATTTCTTCAAGTCAGACCGTCAATACATATCCGCAAGTCCTCAACCGCATTGCATCAGGGAAGCATCTATTTCCAACCAGAGAAGCCTCTCCCAAACCAGAGCATGGTTGATAAAAGGAACCTTGGATTCCTAACCACTGTCTGCATTTCCAGTCTCTCCATCATCACCGATGATATTGGAAGAATAATACACCCCTTTGTGAAGACAAAACTGTATGGTATGCTCCGGCCGAACTGTGCGTGTCTTCTTTTCATTTTCACCATCAGTCAATAAAGTTGGCTCGAAGTCTGGAAGATTCCTCCGAGCAGGAGCAAAGGGTTTTGGTAAAGAACTCATCATGTATGTTTGGTTTTGAACTATCAACATCTTTCGACGAAACGGAGCCTTGTTCAGGTAACATATTGTCGGTTTTCCTCACTTAGCAACAAGATTTCTGCACAAAACAAAACAGAGAAATTATGAAATTATCTCCCAAACACATAACCGCGCTCGACAAGAGAAAAATCCCTGACACATGGGAGAATAGTATTTTCTATGATTTCGAAATACATATGCAGTATCCTACTTCGGGTTCAAAATTATATGCGCAGTATATTTTCTAGGTTCAAGAGCATATACAATAATTCTTTCGGGTTCATATGAAGCACATATACAATATTTTTCTTCGGGATTCATATACAGTAATTATTTTGGGTTCATATGAAGCGTATATGCAGTATTATTCTTCGAAATTCATATACAGTAATTCTTTCGGGTTCATATGAAGCACGTATACAGTATTCTTCTTCGGTATTCATATACAGTATCCCACTTCGGGTTCAAAATTATACGCGCAGTATATTTTCTTCGGGTTAAAAATTATGTGCGCAGTATTCTCTACGGATTCAAAATCATATGTAGGGTATTTTCTTTGGGTGCATATACACAATATTTTCTACAAGAAGCACGCCAACCTACTTTGTTACCGCGACAACATACTCTCTTCGGATTACCACCCCTACCGAGAATTGTTTCCGCTCATTCAAAACTTCACCACAACAACAACTACTACAAAATGGAAGCATGTAAACCATACTGGAGGACTGATCATATACACGGGATCCCTTCACCGTTAAATCTCACAAGATGCGGTCAACTTCAGACAAAGTATTTTCTACTATCCTCAATTCGGGTTCCACCATCTGAGGCTCAATTGGTATTTCCTCAACTTCCACTAAATTGGCAATCAATACTTCATAACCTGGAGGCGCAAGTGATTCATCGTCAAAAAATCCATGGTTGCTCATACTAATGGACCCATGATTCCCAACTTCGTTATTAAGCACCTAATACGAAGATTACATGGGATTGGGATGGATCAAGCGTGGAAAATCAGTACGATCATAAAATCAAGAAATTAAGTGAGATAACATCATTTAAGTTCCTTATTATGCTTCTACGACATGTGAAAGAAGTACCAAATTCATAAAACGCGTTTTCCGAACAATCTCAGCTAAGGGAAATCTACACTTCCCTATGTTCAATTACGAACTGGGAGAAATTAGAATCTAGCGCTGCATTATGTACCATTCTCTTCGTATGGAAGTCACCTATATTTTTTCAATATATCACGACAATCGGATGAACGATCAAGGAGAGATGATCAAAACATCAGACAACACGCAACCTGGAAAAGTTCTGAAAACCTCTTGGAAGTTTACTATTTCGCGCTTATCACCCCCTAAACAAGCTCAAAATCCGAAAAGATTCTTTTCTAAAGCTTGGAAATTTTCTGGGCTTGAAGATACATATGCGGACCGTCAAAATCCTAGTTCGTATGAGGATCCTACAGCAATTCCAATGATGGGCGCCAATTAGGGTTTCAGAGTCTTCCCAACCAGCTAGCACGCTCCCCTTTGCACTGGTCCTACCAATCACTCTGACCTGTCAATGCCGCCCAAGTTGCACCAGACAGCACGCTCAGTTTCTCAACTTGCGCTAGCAGCTCAATGCTTCCCAGCAGTCCATTTCCTCCAATTTGTGCTTACCTCCCGATTCGTGCAAAAACTACCAAGGACGAGGATTCCAAATCCAGTTCGCATCTCAGAAAAAAGGTCAGATAAATCTCCTGCTTCTCTCTCGGATTTTTGTCTTGGCACCATCTTATGCTTATCTCGCAACAAAGCTCTTGTTCCTAGCTAAGCAGGGAACTTAATATCGATGGTGGATTTTAGACAAGGGGTAAAATCGTAAAACCACATGACCTCGTGTTACCAACAACACATTAACTAAGATCATTTAATTCAGGTGTCAATAATTAATGGGGGTATTTTTTCAAAATGCCAGATTAGGGTTTTCGACACAGAACCCTAATTCCAAAAACTAAGTTGCATATTTCACACCACGGCTACGATGCCAAACCAAGCCGCATACTGCGCACCATGGCAACGATGCCAAAACCGAGCCGCATACTGCGTACCACGGCTACGACGCTAAAACCAAGCCGCATACTGCGCACCATGGCAACGACGCCAAAACTAAGACGCATACTGCGCACTATGGCAACAACGCCAAAACCAAGACGCATACTGCGCACCATGGAAACGACGCCAAAACCAAGCCACAGAATGCGCACCATGGCAACGACGCCAAAACCAAGACACATACTGCGCACCATGGCAACGACGCCAAAACCAAGCCGCATACTGCGCACCTTGGCAACCATGCCAAACTAAGCCACTATACCGTTTGGCACATGCCAAAAATAGTGCCCTAGGCTTGCAAACCGTGCAACTAGGTCAACTTGGCTGCGTGCCATTGGCACATGCCAACACGCACCACTAGCCAATTTCTGAGCCGCTATGCTATTGGCACATGCCAAAAAGTAGCGCCCGCAACTTGGACAAAGTGGTTGTGCATGCCATTGGCACATACCAACACATTACCCGTAGCCACTTTCTATTCCAAGCCTCTACCCAATTGTAGCGCCCGGGACTTGGCCAAGGTGGTCATACGATCCATTGGCACATGCCAACACGTTACCACTAGCCACTTCCTATTCCAATCCGCTACCCAATTGTAGCGCCCGGGACTTGGCCAAGGTGGCCGTACGTGCCATTGGCACATGCCAACCCGTTACCACTAGCCACTTTCTATCTTAAGCCGCTATCCAATTGTAGCGCCCGTGACTTGTCCAAACTGGCCGTGCGTGCAATTGGCAAATGCCAACACATTACCACTAGCCACTTTCTATCCCAAGCCTCTATCCAATTGTAGCACCTGTGACTTGGCCAAAGTGGTCGCACGTTGCATTGGCACATGCCAACACGTTACCACTAGCCACTTTCTATCCCAAGCCCCTATCCAATTGTAGCGCCCGTGACTTGGCCAAAGTGGCCGTACGTGCCATTGGCACATTCCAACACGTTACCACTAGCCACTTTCTATTCCAAGCCGCTACCCAATTATAGCGCCCGGGACTTGTCCAAGGTGTCCGTATGTGCCATTGGAACATGCCAACATGTTACCATTAGCCACTTTCTATTCCAAGCCGCTATCCAATTGTAGCGCCCGTGACTTGTCCAAAATGGCCGTGCATGCCATTGGAAAATGGCAACACGTTACCACTAGCCGCTTTATATCCCAAGCCGCTATCCAATTGTAGCGGCTGTGACTTGGCCAAAGTGGCCGTACGTTGCATTGGCACATGCCAACACGTTACCACAAGCCACTTTCTATCCTAAGCCGCTATCCAATTGTAGCGCCCGTGACTTGGACAAAGTGGCCGTACGTGCCATTGGCACATTCCAACACGTTACCACTAGCCACTTTCTATCCCAAGCCGCTATCCAATTGTAGCGCCCGCGACTTGGCCAAAGTGGCCGTACGTGCCATTGGCACATTCCAACACGTTACCACTAGCCACTTTCTATCCCAAGCCGCTATCCAATTATAGCGCCCGCGACTTGGCCAAGGTGGCCGTATGTGCCATTGGCACATGCCAACACGTTACCACTAGCCACTTTCTATTCCAAGCCGCTATCCAATTATAGCGCCCGCGACTTGGCCAAGGTGGCCGTACGTGCCATTGGCACATGCCAACACTTTACCACTAGACAATTTCTATCCAAAGACGCTTTCCAATTGTAACGCCCGCGACTTGGCCAAAGTGGTCGTGCGTGTCATTGGGACATGCCAACACGCAAACACTAGCCACTTTTATCACCAACCTGCTAGCCAATTTCCTGGGCATTCTGCACATGTCGTTGGAACATGCCACACTTGATCCACTTGCGACTTTTGCATTGCCATTCGCACTCAAGGTGCAACTTGCGGCCAAGGCATTCCGCACATGCCATTGGCACATACCAAATGCTCCACAAAGTGACTTTGGCATTGCCATCCGCACTCAAAGTACAAATCGCGGCCAAGCCGTTCCGCACATGCCAAATGCTCTACCAAGTGACTTTGGCATTGCCATCCGCGCACAAAGTACAACTTGCGGTCGAGATATCCCACACATGCCGCAACGCTTTACTAGCAACTTTGGCATTGCCACTTGCGCCCACTATCGAGACATCAACAAAAACTGGGGGATGCTTTCTTGGGGTTTTATTTTGGTGGTCACAGCGTGTAGCGTACACTACGCTCGCAATAAAGCAAGGCATGAAAGTTATGAATACGGTCAATTAAATAAGGAAATTTATGGTGAAAACGTTTTGACCATAAAGCCAACAGTTTCCACCTCCTTGGTTTTAATTGGAACATTTACTCAATTCCTTAATGAGGCCAGGGTATGTTCAATCTCACTTGTAGAAATAGGTTTCACCTATTCTGCCAAAACACACAAGCCTGGGTCAGGTAAAATACAACACTATCAGATAGCCACTTTGCAAGCTCTCTTAAAATCTTCCATCACTAGCAAGCTTCTACACTTCTGATACAAGTCGAGATACTACCTAGACAGAACTCTCTGGTCTCATCACCCTTCTTCGCTATCCTCCCCAAATCAACCCATCTCCTCCACTTTGTGACCGAAGCAAATCTTGAACGGCCATCTTCTTGGTTTAGGCCAGAGTTGTACAGATTGATATCTCGAATCAAAAGTGCTCACGTGCAGCACATTTGTTTAAGGGTTTAAACCAGTCTCTCCACCATTGAATTTACCAAATTTGGCAGAGGTAATTTTCTCCCATAAACAGATCCCAACAATGTTATTCAATATCATATCAGTTCGTCGACCGAAGTTACTGAAGATCTAGGGAATCATAACTATTTTTCGGCAACGGGCACAGATAACTGTGGTGACCTATTCCAAAACGAAGATAATGACGAGTTATCCTTAGTCAATGTGCGAACTGGTCAAATTCATTACTTTGGTCAAGACAATGGTGGGTATGGTCAAAGTCTTGAGGTAGGTCAAGTCAATTTCTGGACTGGTCAAGTCAACGACAAGGTCAGGTCGATTGACGGGAGTGCTAATGATTTCTTTGGCTTCTTACCACAAAATTACTGGTATTTCTTCACTGCATGCTCTCATGAAATATATTTTCCTTCTCACATGAATATGGTGATAGTTTGTCCTCATATAAGTTTAAGAAAAGTTCAACCTGATTATTATCTCTTCGAGGTTGATAAGAATGATGAGAATGGTGCTTTTGATATGAAAACTTCCCTAGCGACTAGTTATTTAGTACGCTCTTTTGGTGATGATTTGATTACTGACTTGTTTGGATGTAATTATTACTGTATCCATCTAAACCTTGAGACTAGTTCTTTCTTTAAGGGTGATTACAAAAACTACCAACATCTCGCTGTGGAGAAAACTGAGCTAGAAGTCCACCCGTTCCATCGATAGTAGTGTCATCTAAGTAGTTTGTATTTTAAACAGAGCGATGCTAGTTTCTTCTATACTTTGTATGGTGATGGTTGTTACTGTAGAGGTAAAAATATGAAGGTTGTTTGTGGTCTTAAGGATATATGTGGAGATTATAAGCATCTTATGGTTTATCTTCTTATCACCACAAGACAAATTTATCTGGATTTCTACCTTTTTGAACTTGATGGCAAGGTTTTCAAGTCTCAATTGACTATATTTATGTGGAGGGTGCCCAATCACTTGATATTTGTTTGTGGCATTGATACAAATAGTGAGCAGAAGAGTATGAGAATTCTCAATTCTGGTAAAAATCTGAAAGATGGTCTTCCTAACATTTGCAGTGGTAGAGTTTTCTATATGTTAGTAGCCACTAAAACTTATGATCTTAGATAGATAAAATTGGATATTTATTGGTTATGTTGTGCCTGGAGGGGTTTGTTTCTATTGGTTTTTATGGAGTATGGTTCAAGGTGTATGCTTTCTGAGGAGTTTTTCGGGTGGTGTCATCTCATGAGCTCTTTTAACATTTTCCTTAGCAAAAATAATAGTATTTTCTTGTTGGCTAAGTATTTTAATCCTTATTTATTCGGGATGGTTAGTGATGAGGTTATTAGATTCAAAGATCGTCTCTGGTTTTATTTGGATTTATATCATATTATACATAATTTCTTTGGGCTGGTTGTGTTCAGAGTTTTCTTTTCGAAGCATTCTACTCCTTTGATTTCCTGGGATGATTTTATGGTCTTCAATTTACTCTTATGTTGGCCATATCTCGCTGTTAGACCTTTAAGCCAGTTATCACCTATGGGGGCTTGGGTGTTAGTTCTTATGTTTGGTATAGGCGTAAGATGAATTTTGTCTTTAGCCATAAAAGGTTTGGGTGGATGTTTCGGCAGTTTGGATTGTTTCCTCAGAAGGTTTTCGTGGAATTTTTCACTATGTTCTTTTTTTCCAATCAGTCTTTGGCACTATACTGTTTGAAGGGGACAAGTCTTGGTTCACCTTTATTAGTCATCTTCTTCCTTGGAGGAGTGATGCACCTTTGTATGTCACGCATGGCCCATTTATGAGAATTACACGTCAACATACCCATGTCTTGAAAGGGGCTCCAGTATTGGTTTATTGTAATCATGGTCGAAGTGAGGCTGATGATAAGTTGGCGGAATCATAATTTTCTTCTGTAGAACTGGACCAATTGAGGATGTATGCTTCTATATCTGGCTGCAACAACTCTTGTCTCGACACATATCTGCTTTTCCCTTTATTTCATTTTCATTTCTGTTGTATTATCTTAATTATCTTTCCTTGTATTACCCCCTATAATGATTCAGCCTCCAGTTTAGTGTCTACTAACTGTGATGGATAAAGTTTGTAACCGTTCGATTATATAAAAAAACAAAAACAAAAACTTGCTCTTTGGCATAAAATATGCATATAACTTGTTATTTGACGTAACAAATTGTCTCCAATAATAACCCCCCACCCCCTAGAGGGGAGGCTGCGTTTCGTCTAGATAGGATCACGCTTATCCTTAACATGCCCCCCCTCAATGTGTAGGTCAGAGTTTTGAGCCTCTATCCCTCCACGGTAGAATGGTTGAATATAAGGTATGGGTAGCCGTTGGGCTTACTTACATACAGATTAACTCTGATACAATGATAGAATATGAACACCCAACTCAAAACAAGGTTGAAAAAGGTATGGGTAGCCGTTGGGCTTACTTGCTCTCAACCACTAGTGGAAAACAGAAGTTCCGCGACCGCCAGGACAGGTCATATATACGAGTTAAACGACCTGTTATAGCGGTCTCTGATAGGGTCGTTGATAAAGCGTCTTTTTCTTATACGACCCTAAGCCGTGGGTCTCTGTATAACGACCGATTTTAAGGGTACCGAGGTACAGACCCTCAGCCGTGGGTCTCAGATTTAAATTATAATAATTAAAAAAAAAATTATTCAGATTGGCTGAAATGCCTGAATGGCTAAATCTGAAATAATCTGACTGCATCAAAGTCAAGTCAAGTCAAATGGAAGTCAAGCCAATGTCAAGTCAAATGGAAGTCAAGCCAATGTCAAGTCAAATGGAAGTCAACCTTGAGAATTCCATATTCATTCATTCAAAAGGAATTCAAATTAAAGACAAATAACACCCAAACTTAAATTGAAATGAAACTTCAAATTTAAACTCAATCTGAGAATTCAGCATTCATTACTTTTATCTACTGGGTTTAAATTTACACAAAAATGGATGAAATTATGAGTTCATAACAAGAAACTTGTAAGTTCAATATGTTCAACCTATATCCATCTCAGTGACAAATCTATGTAGGAACAGAAGTTTCTTCAGCCCTCGAGCAATAGATCGATTCATGACATCAATGGTTCATACTCAAGTCTGGATCCTTATAGGTTCTTTCTTTCACTTGGGTTAGTAGAATTCACTGAAAAAGGAAAATAGACATTCACAAAACTAAAGGTGCATTGTTGTTCTCAATCTGAAGGTAAATAAATAAGCCATCTTCTAATGACTCACCTAAAATATCCATTTTATCAATGAGTTCCTGGGATCCAAAGTAGCAAAATCCCTGCAGCTGGTAACAAGTTCTTGGCAGAAATTGGCTTGTCTTTGTGAACCCTGCAAAAGAAAAATCCCTTGTATTCAACTGATAATCATAAATCATAAACAGTTCATTGATAACCAAGGGACTAGGTTTAAAACTTAAATTGTGGTTGATACTCTACTGGAGCACCAGCCTTAACTCCTCCAAACTATACTGGTGCTCCACCTCTTGGACCACCAAATCTTGCGAGTCTATCCTTGTACATGGAATATCAACAACTTAATGCAGACCATTGTAGTAGCTAGTTTTACACATGCAACAGAATAAGTTTTCAACACCAATTAACCAAAATTAACTTAGGCAGTATACTATAAACTAGCTTGATAAGAGAATTGAGAATATAGCTTAAAGGGATCAAAGATTATGTTGCTCAGTCTTGAAATGAGATAATGCCATGATGATTTGACTACAAATCAGTAGAGGCTGTAAAACTTAGCTCTGTTTTGAAAAATCACTTAAGAACTCACATATAGAGACATAGTACCATCCTTGTGTTACGATGACATAAAGAAGCATGGTACTACAACTATACAGTACTTGATTAAAGATACAATCAGTTTATATAGCCTGAATTGATGTAACTAAACTGAGAGAAGTCAAACATCCATGAAACAAATGCAAATACCAGCATACATATTAAAGATTGTAAGTGGTTCAAACAAAAGAATGACATCATGTTGAAGACACCGTGCATACATCATATTTCTACCATAGTGATTTCCTTGGAATCTAATTAAGTGTATACCCTTAAATGCATCATATCCAAGGTCGGTGTTTTCCTGCTCCGGTAGCTTTCCAACAACTACAGCACCCTCAACTCCGGTATTTGATGCAATTGTTTGCACATGGGCCTGAATTTGAAACATTGTCAGTCATAATACAATTACAAGATACATGTTTGATAGAGTAACAAATACATTTCTCGAGTCATCACCTTCTCCCTGAAAATTCATGAAGAGTACAAGTTAAATTACATCCTGCGAGAAAACAATCTCTTGGCAGACAACCATGTAGATCATTGGCCTCATCTGACATTAATAATTACTCTAAAAAAACAGAATAAGAGGAAGCTAATAGTCAGTTGAAGAGTACAGGCTGAACAGCAGTGCATGTCAAATGTGCTTTTCACCAAAATAGTCAGAAATTAGGTAACCGGGAAAGCACATTTAACCAAACCCATCATCTAACAGGATCTCGTATAAGTTCTTCCAAGATACTCCTTTAATTCAAATTATCTATAACATCTAACTTCTAGTTGGTGATCTACGTATATATGCACTTGCCAAATACACCAACACTCTTCAATAAGTTTTCCATTCAAGATGCTAGTTTGTAAAGGAACACAACTTTTCGCTGAAACTCATGTAATTTAAATGTGTAAAAACAGCTCCAGAAAATATTTGAGCCAAGAAGATCTCAAACTCCAAAATCAAATTAAGTAGTCAAGCAAACATACTAATGACTTTGACCAATAATATAAACAAAATGGCCTCTTAAGCATTAAGATCAGAAAAAGATGGAAAATAATGTGCCTTACGACTACAAAATGTGCATCAAAAAATTTGTTGCATTGAAGTATTATAAGAGCATTACCACCATTCGAGAAAGAAGTAATTTGACCATCAATTGTCCTCAGTCCATGCTCTAAACAAAGTTCCGACCCTCTCACATCAATTGGATGCCATTTTATCTTAACATCCTGCCCAAGAAAAGCCAGGATACTTAGCATTTCAAACAGTGCATTAATTAGATAACACAAAAAATAAGTACAAATTAATGCTACAGGTCATTTCTCAAGTAAAATCCGAAGCAACCATGGTATATTAAGCATCCACTGTGATCAATCCATGACCAATTTTGAAACAAGCCAACACCTATCAAGACCTTAATAGAGACAGGACAATAGATTGATTAACAAACAAATAAAGTTACAACCATGCTTGGACATATAAATTTAATGACCATCAACCCTTAACAAAACAAACATAAACCTTGTAGATTATACTAAATTCACAAAAGAATCAGACCATTACCTTCATGATTATCTCAAAATCATTGGAAATACGAGGAGCCTTCAGTCAAGAACCATCAGCCACATGCTTGTACATACCCTTAATCCTATATCAAGATATAGAAATCAAGATATAGAAAACTACAAATCATATTCGAAACAACAATCAACGCCTCAAACTATACCAACGACCCGACAAATCATCAAATCCAGTGACAAAAATCCCAAAAATCTTAAAACAAAATAGACCCTGAGAGAGAAATTACATACCCAAGCAAATCTTGAGTACGGGTAGATTTAATAATACTCTCAGTACCCATAGGAGTAAATCTGACTTGAATAGAAAACCAAAAATCAGATTCAAACTCATCATCATCATCATAAAAAAGAAATAATTAACAAAAACAAAAATTGAAGAACAAAAACAACAATAAACATTGCGTATTACAGTAAACTAACCTTATGAATCTGAGAAAAATAGTTGTAATTAGTAATCTTGTTGGAAAATAAATCTCACCCTAACCCTAAATTTCTTCATGACTCAATTGAGAAGAATCAATACCCTAGTTTCTTCATGAATCAACTGATAAGAATCTATAACCTAATTTCTTCGTGATTCAATTGAAAAGAATCTCTATCCTCGCTAATTTTGAATGAGGAAAAAAAATCAAGAGAAAGATAGAGATTTGGATCGGCTATTAAAAAAGTTGTGAGAGAAAATTAAAAAGGGTAATGGAAGATAGAGAGATATAGATGAGGTTTGGATATGATAAACTTAAGGGTGGAATTTCTGGTTCCTGGTGGTGTTAGAAGAAGGAAATTTTTTCTGCTGTGGAGAAGTGCAGAGAGAGAAAAGGCTGGTTTTGACGAAGGAGGGGTGAAGAGAGAGAAAATATATGGTGAGGACGAAGAATATGGATAAGATCGCATGAGGAGGAAACCGAGAGAGCAGCAGAAGAAAGAGAAATTGAGATGAGAAATGAGAGAGAGATAAAAATGTATTTATAGGCTCTGTCAAATAATAAAAAATTATCACATCTGAATCGGTTTTCGTGGGTCGCAGGATCGGTAGCAGTTTTAGGGCAAAATAGTAATTATTCAGAGACTGCTACTAATCATCTCTGAATTTTTCCGTTTTTTTGTCATATCAGAGACGGCTATTTTTGGTCAACGGTCCAACTACTGTTATTGAGGGTCTCGTATGTGGGTTGATAAACACCCATTTTCCACTAGTGAACTCCCGTACACTCGTATGTGCTCTAAACGTATTCACTATACTCACACACTAACATCTCATACTACAATTTATGTTATTAAAATATTCCAAACGCAACTCAATTGCTAGTCAAATATAGCATCACTAATGTGAATCACTAGAAAAATGAAGAGACAGAAACATGTGACGTCCACCAACGATTAAGTAGTGTTAGGATAACTCATATGGGCTAGATATCTAGCTACTAGATTGGTCATCTACGTCAGCTAGGGAAACCTCCTAAGTCCTATGGGATGGCGAATCTAACAGCGAAAAGCTGAATAGTACAACGTCCAGGTGAACACCGCACTGAACAGCGCTCAAAAATTGGTCCAAATGCTGAACGATTCAGCGTTTTGTGAATATTCCAGGGCATCGATGCTGAATGGAACAACGTCCTGGGAAGCGCTGAACAGTTCAAAAATGATGCCCTGAAATAGTCCCAAAATGCTGAACCGTTCAGCGTTTGGACCACTTTTTGAGCACTGAATCATTCATCGTTTCAATCTCGCTGCTAGTTTAACTGCGAGCAAATGCTAGGAGAGAGAACTAGATAGAAGTAGTGTTAACTTTTTTCGCACACCTTTTTCTTGATTTGCAACACTTTTTGGCCAATCTAGCAGCGCAATCTAGCCCATAGAGGTTAGCCTTAGGCGTGTCAATGAGTAACTCTAAACGTTTATATCCGGTTTCGACCCGGATCCTTATCGACTCCGCAGGGATGGAACTTGGGATGGCTTGGGGTACTTAGGCCCCCCCCCCCCCCCCAAAAAAAAAAAAAAAAGTCTATAATGCACCAAAAAAGTAGTATTTGAAAGGATTATCTTTGAGAACATTAAAAAGGCTCAAAGTAAATGCAATCCATGTTTAAGTTAAATGCAACCCTCCTTTTAAAATTCAAATATATTAAAACCCAAATAATGTGGGTAATTAATCCTCATGCATCCTATTCGTGGCTAAATTGGGCCTATGTCATTTAATTGGTGCCTCCTACTAGATGACAAAAAAATGAGGTCATTAGAAATAATATTCACAACACCCCTTATCCAATAATTACCTAAGTACATATTTTATCTCTCATTAATTAGCATTAATTAATCATATTAGGGTGTTAATTATGTTTTAGATGTGAGATCAACTAATGTTAAAGAGTTCTCCAAAACATCAAACAACTTATTTTTTTGATTTTTTTTTTACGTAAACAGTACCCATAATCGGTTTATGTTCATGTACTTGTAAACCGATTCTGGGTTGGTGTTTCCAAAATTAACTGATAACTTTCATAATCGGTTGACTTTGGTATATGTATAATCCGATTATCAAAATCGGGGTTTTATGTGACATATATAAACCGATTGTGATCTTTCGTAAGAATGTTTCTTTTCATTCATTTCATTATTATAGGATTCATTTAGCACATGCATAAATCCTTTAAACCCCTAGGAGACCCTAGTGGACGAGTTATAGTCTCGTGAGGGTTTACACAGAGATCTACCTACAAAACCTACACAAAAACTTCTAAAACCATCAATCTTCGTCGGAGGAATCCAAATCCGATCCACCCTCCATGAAGTCTGGGGAAGATTCCGGTATGTTGGATATCATGAAGTGATAGATTTCATCAAATGCGAATGCTTCCCCCTTTTCCTCAAAGTAGCGCGCTTTCACGACTTCATGCTACAAAAACACAACAAAAACTTACTTAGTTAGCAGTGGTGTTTCGTTGAAAGATAAAACAACATGGATTACGTAAAATAAACCATAAAAATACTAAATTGTTCAATGGAGGAGCTAAAGTGGCTAGCGTTCAAAATACTTTTTTGGATAGCTAAAAAAGCAAGTATCGTTTTTTTGATGGCTAGGTGCCTATCATGGAATTATTGAACACTTCTTCCATTAGGATTCCCAAACTCTTGTCTATATTAGTTGTATACCCTTTCCCAAAAGTTTATGACATCCACCCTTACGGAGGACTGATTTCTAACTCAACTTTCCGTGTACCATGTTTTGGTGATGAATAGATCTTCATTTGAATCAAATAGCCATTGTGAAGGTATGAAATGAGTAGTTGTGAAGTATATGGAGTGAGAGGGAATAGAATTAGAATTTCTAGGGAAAATCGAGTCCAAGGATGAGGTCTCTTAATATAGACAAAGTCCCTAACAGCTAATTTTTTTTTAAAGGTGAAATAATCGGTCTTCTCGAAGGTCTGCAAAATCCGATTTTGTTTTTATGCCAGCATGAATTAGTCTTTCTTGTGACCAAAATAAACCGATTAAATACATGTAAAAAAATTGAATTTTCACCGATACTAATCGGTTTATATAGATGCATACGTGATCCGATTGTAGATTGAAAAACATACAGTAAAAAAAGCATTTCTAAGGCATGAAGAATCAGATTATACTTACCCCACACATAAACCGATTCCTTTATGAAACCTAGAAAATTGGTTTATGTTGACATATCGAGTAGCTGTATTGTTGGCATGTCAGGCTAGAATTATTGAGCAACACATAATTATAATTAAAACTTTAAGTGCATTAATTTCAACACCATGATCATCCAAAATACAAACCTTAACCTTCCAAAAAGAGTGTTAAAAACTTAAAACAACCACAAGTTTTATAAAGAACAATTAATTGGGGATACATGGAATAATTGGGGTATATTTCAGCCATGGTTTTTCAATGCCGGCAACCTATCTACCATGCCGACAACAACAAAAAACCATGCCGACAGATATCCCCAATTAATCCATGTATCCCTCAATTTGGTGCTCCTTATAAACTTAAACTTTTAATATCTAAAACTTAAACTAAAATACTTAAAGAGAAGGAGCACTAGCATCAACAACATCACCACCACCGGGAGCATTTGTAGCAGAAGAAACACCACCACCATACTGGTTCTGGTTCCCTAAGAATATCCTCCAAGGTGAGCTCTCGAGTGTAAAATGCAAGGTGTCCGAAGTCCATATCTACATTAAAAAAAAAAGTCAAGTTAACAATCGGTAAATAACTAAGCATATGTAATATGATTCTCAACAACAAAACACATAAGAATGTCAAACATAAACAATCGGTCTATGTGGTATATATATAAAAACCGATTATGGAAAGGAATCTGAATAGACTATTTTAATCGGTAAATTAACAAGCACATAAAACCCGATTATGGGATGACATAGTTTAAAAAAAATGTACCCAGAATCGGATTATTCTAAAGCATTATAAACCAATTCTGGTGATGTATATTCATATTTCGTTTCTAAACCTAGAATCGGTGATGTTAATCATCCTATAAACCGATTACTATGCATGATCTTCATGGCCGAAGAACAAAATCCAGAATTGGTTTATTCGATATATCAACATAAACCGATTCTGGGTATAATCAGAGATTTTAATTTTCAAAAATTGAAGATTTAAACATATAAATCAATGAAGAAATGCGAACCATAGAATGTGTTGATGGAGATTTACCTTTTTATTAGTTGGATCGAAGATCGTTGGAGAAAGGATCAAAAAAAAAAAAATTTGATTAGGGTTAGAGAATTTGGAAAGATTAGGATGAAAATAGAAAGCTTTTTTGGTTTAGGTTTTTATGATTTCAAATTTACTGAAAATTTGATTGGTCCCAATTTAGGGAGGATCCTATTCTTCCTCATCTATTTCAATGATGTTAATGGGGTACCATTTTTCTTGGGGGTGTACCAAATTATATATAAGACAAAACACATTTTGGCAAGGGATTGGGACACCTCCAAGCAAAATGGTACCCCATTAGCAACCATGATCTATTTGACCTGACATTTATTTCACGAGATAAAAGAATCATTCCATGTTGTTTGTTTGCTACCATTTCTTTTTCGTAAAAAACCTTATATGAGTACTACTTCTATATCTCTAAAACTTCCTCTCTGATTTAATTTATATTTATTCTCCTTGTTTGATTGAAGTCTTCGTTATAATTATAATCATTTTCCTCAAATAATTATAATCATCGTCCTCAAATGACTTCATGGTTAAAACTTCAGAGAATAGCATTATACTTAGACATCGAAGTCTTTGATTTTTAACTGTTTCGATGCATGGTTCTTATATTTTCATGTGATTCGATCCCATTAAATAAACCTATATCAAAAATCAAAATGTTAATTTTCATGGGACATTGTTTTGCAAAAAGATCTTATAACAGTTGTGAAATGAAGAAGTAATTGAAAAAAATGGTGGAAAAGATTATAATTAAAATCAAGCAGGTAATGAAGGTGCAAGAAAAATCTTAAAATAATCTTTATCAGCAAGTCCATGTTCATGTTCAAGCGAAATAAATCAATATGAGGTGGCTTTTTCTTACCACCCCTTATTTAGGGTTACATTATTTTGAGTATGGAAAGATGGTTACATTTACCCGAAATGTGAATTGTATTTAGTCATTGCCTTTAGAAAGGAACCTTAGAATTTCAATTTTCATTTTAGCTTATCTATGCTTATAAATGTGTTTCTGTAGAGGAGAAATATCGCACAAGAGGTAACTTAACTTCGCCCCAGATAAGATAGCCATAAACACAAAGTCACTACGATAATTAAAGATCAAGGCGAAGAATATCAGCACTAAAATAAAGGAAGAACAAACAAGCAACCATACGATGAAAGTAACATGAAGACCAGTTCCAAAGAAGCAGTATGAAAGACACAGCCAATAGCGTGAAGGATAGAAACATATTCCCAAAGCCTGGCAAATATGACAAACTGAAATAAGATCAGTCAACCTAGATTTTGCATCTGAACCTAGTTGTCTTCTACTGATGTATTTTCCTTTATAAGGGTTAAAAAATGATAGAGAGAAGGAGAGAAATCAGTGAAGACATAAGTACTAAGAAAATCATCTAGAGAACTAAGAGAGTATCTTTAGAACTTAATATCAATCATATATTTCTCCATTGTTTTATGTAAGTTCATCTTGAGATCATTGTAAGGACTTCATACCTTCAATACAAAGTGTTTGAGAAGATCATTTAAGTGTCAAAGTGGTAAATAATATCATTAATTTTTGAGTTGATATAATGACTTAAGCTTTGTGTTATTATCAGTACAACGGGTGTAGTTGTGGGATTTTGTGAAACTACATTTTGGCTCTAGAAACAGGGAGGATTTATCCTCACCTGCAAGTTATTAGATAGAAATCATCACCTTTAAAAAATTTCTTGTTACTCTCATGACCATCGTTTTTTTTTCCTATCCACCATGAAAATCTGATAGTTGAGTGTTTGAAGTCATCATCGCTCTAAAGATCTGCCTCAATTTCATTCTCAGTTACACCATGAAATTTTGACAAAGCATCGCCGCAGTTTTACAACATCTAGTAAAATTACATCCACTTTGTCTCCATTACGAAACCATGGTAGACATAACACCACCTCCTTATTCTATTCAGAAAATTTTCCAAAGATTGTCCATTCTTCAAAACGCGTCACTACCTTTATCTTGATTCACCTCCTCTCAAACCTCTCCTTTTCAAAACATCAAAGGTTTTGACAATGCAAAAAGACAACTTTATCAAAGGAAATGGGAAGGAAATAGCAGTTATCACAGAAAACCAATAATATTGGACAGAATGGATCAAGCCATACGATCCGGAAAGACCAATGCTAATTGTTGTATCAGAGTGGACAGTTGATGCGTATTTTCAATGATGTTGTAGTAGTAGTAGGTTCATTGAGACTTGTGAAAGCAGATTCTTATACTTAATTTTTAAAGCAAAAATATAACAAACTCAAAATAAAAGGTGTTGTGAGAATTATGGAGAGACTGGGGCTAGGATTCTTCTATTCACCAATTCCAAAGTGATACTAATTACAATCATGCAATTTCACACGTTCAATTTGATTCTCAAATATTGCAAAAATAGATTTTTAGAAACAACAAATGTTAATCCAAAGCATGGAATATCAAAAAACCCTTGGCCAAGCATATTCCATCAATAGAAAACACAATTGTTTAACAAAAATCATGAAATCTATTTTCAATCTAGGAAAATAATCATAATTAAAAATTGCACAAATTAAATAATTAAGAATTACCACTTTTTCGTTGGAAAGATAGCTTCCTCCATCGCCCCATAGGTTGGGTCTAGCACATCATGTTGGAAATACGCTCAAAGTACGATTTCATTGCTCAAATGTGCTTACAAAGATGAATAGAGGGAAAAAGATTAAAACCGGGTGTTTGCAACGTTTATAAATGTTGCAAAACACTGTTACAAGGAACATTAACAATTATGCATCACTGAACTGTAGCTTTACGACACTAAACGCTCTGTCGTTTACACTGTTCATGAACGACGGTCTTGGGCTGTCTGTTCTTCGTGTTCTTCGTCTTCCACAGGAGCAGAAAAATATTTTCTGAAACTCGATCAAACTCCTCTCTGAAGCTCTCTATTCTCTTCCAAACTCTCCGTAACCACTTCTATTATTCCTCAACACCTAAAATAGCTTCTCATGCACCAGAAATCCCCTCCATAACTCGAGATAATTTTCTCTTTATTTCTACGTAATATCTCCGGAATAATTTCCCTATTTAACTCCTCACGCGTCTGTAGCAGTCTCCACACTCCAAACACACTGAAAAATTGCCTCTAATTGAAATAAATTCGTGAAAGGGGAATATCTACACACTCCAAACACGTAATCTTCACAAATCGTTCAATAACATCTCGAGAATATGATTTCCCTGTTTAGTATAGATTACGTGAAATCTTTCCCTCTAATCGAATTCAAAGCACTTACGAATCTTGTTTTGTTATAACAGACTGGTATATATCCAAACCAAGCGAGGAATCTGACCAAATATTGTCTAAATATGAATCCAGGGAAGTAAGATGTGAGTACGCTGTAAATATATTTTTTCCCGCCAATTTTGATTTTTGAAATGATGAAGAAGGTGCCCCTTAACCAAAGCCGTGGGTGCTGAATAACCCGGTGCCCAACTGAGGTGCCCCTTATCCGAAGTGTGGTTGCCTTTAGTACCTTTCTCTAGGGGTCCAAACAGCACTTTTTGAGAAACTTTTTCCACACGAGTGTATCCCTCCAAAAACACCTACACAAACATAAAAACACCAAATAATTACAAAAATCAAGCACTAACAATAGAGACATTGAGTAGAATTTAGACACAAAAATGTGTCTATCAAATACCCCCAAACTTATTATTTGCTAGTCCTCGAGCAAATCTAATCTAGAAAATAAAAATCTAACTCACTAGGTGACCCCAGTGACCGAGTTAATCTCAGGAGGGTTTACCAGAGGTGTACCCACAAAACCTTGACTTCTTATTGGTCACCAGTATCCAAAGAGCTATGAGGACATAAAAATTCTCAACCTATCTCCAAGTGACTAGAATGCCAGAGAAATTAAAGGTGCAGGCTCTAAAGATGACTAAGGAAAAGGGGAGACACATCCGCAACAATGCTAGATAAAGAGATATCCGCTACACAGCTAGATAAACATTGTAAGATGAGTCCGCTGATTTACAGCTAGATCAGACTAGGAGAGAGAAAAAGATGAGAGGGACATCTGCTACACAGCAGGACTAATTACGTGTGATGAGTTAAACCAGTGCTAGAAATATCTTGTGCTATATTGAAAGAGGACTAACAAAGAAGCCAAATGTATCTTTTCTTCAACTCTCTCATAGTTCTCAGTAGAAACAACGTCTTCGTCTTCAACTGTTGATGATAACTCCTGAACCTTGATAATTAACTCTTCTCTTTGATTCCTCACTTGAAACTTCCTTATAGATTTCTACTTCCCTATGGCCTTATCTTTTTTTTCTCATTTTTTTTTTCATTTTTTTTTTTGATGTAGAGTAATAACATGACAAAAATTTACATGTCCATCACAGAAGGAATTTAACACTTGGATCTCCGCAACTTGTAATGTCTTGGTATCATGAACTTATATCGTTTGATTTTTCTTGCTCTTATAACTTCTTGTAACCCTTAATTTTGAATTCTGATTTTCTATTGTTGCTTCTAAACCTTAAAATTCTTCCACTTTCTTCATAGATTTTGATGTCGCTCCGATTGTTGATGATAATAAGAATATACTGAGAAAGTGTCGTAATCCAATAACTAAGACTACATTATGAGGTTGCTTTGTCTTTCTAGCATTTCCTGACCTACTTGCCTTTCTATCATGGATAGTTAGGTCCATCACGGTTACCCTCTAAAAGGAACAAGTTCTCTCCTAAATTTCAAGGATCTCAATGTCTTTTTCTCTAATGTCTCAAAAGGTTGTTATCCCTAGCATTCCAATTTCTATCTTTTCGGTGAGAAACAGTATGTAAACTTAGCTAACCGGATACTATGTGATTCTAGAAGTTTCTCGCTTATCCCCAAACTTAAATCTAACATTGTCCTCAATGTTCTTAAGATAAAATTAAAAACATGAACAAGGAGAAACTGTTAACACTTGAGGGAAAAGAAATAAGGAAGGATATTACCGTATGCATGAGCGTGGGTGCCTTCCATAAAATTGCTAAATTTAAAGTCTTTAGCTAGACATAAGATACCTCAAAAAGGATTGTTACCTTCCAAAGTCATATACCAATAGCCGAAATAGTTGTAGGTCCTCAGAACCAAATAGAGCAGACACAAATGAATGACTACCATCTTGGATTAGTAAAATGAGCAGACGAAGCATATATTTATCTAGGGCTTTTATTTAGGCAACTAGATTTATCTAGGGTGTCTTTTTGGGCTCTATATAAGTGTCTAGGACAACAGGTTCAACCGAATGACATGTCTCTAAGGTCTGGGTTTCTTCATGGACAATATCTGGAGGATCGGGTGGCAAAGTTTGAAGAAACTCAAGTAGTATCTTTGACGCATAAAGCTTGAGTCCCAAGTTAGGGACTTCAATTAGGGATACATGACGATCACTAGAGTCATCATTCCCCCCAAACTTAGGGTGAACAATATCCTCAAATGGACCAAAATCTATGGGATGGATTCCAGGGTCCATAAAGTTAGCACAATAACTAGCTTATTTGGGAGACTGTTCATCTAAACGAACAACATCATCATATAAGGGATTATCAAAGAAAATCTCTAATATAGGATCATCAACTAAGGTGTTTGTCATGGTTACCTCCTCCGAATCACTGAAAGGTTCATCAAATAATGGATTATCAAACATAGTGCAGGCTAAAGGATCAGGAACTAGAGTGCTAATCATGTTCACCACTTCGAAATCATCTATCTCAGAAGACTTAATGACATTAAATACATTTAGCTCAGTAGTCATATTACCAAATGATAAGTCCGGTTTTACAATTGATGATAGCATTAGAAGTGGCTAAGAATTGGCGACCTAAAATCACCGGAATTTGAGCACTTGGGTCCTGAACAGGCTAGGTATATAGAAAAACAAAATCCACTGGGTATATGAACCTATCAACCTCAATAAAAACATCTTCTATGACAACACGAGGCACTTTCAAAGACCTATCAGCTAATTGTAGTGTCATTTTTATCGGTTTCAACTTACCAAGACCTAGATGGGTGTATACATGATACAGGAGTAAGTTAACACTAGCTCCTAAGTCAAGCAATTCCTTATCGACCATGTGATTACCAATCGCACAAGAAATGGTGGGGCATCCAGGGTCCTTATACTTAGGGGGTGTTTGGTTCAGAAGAATTGAACTTACTTGACCAGCTAAAAAGGCTTTCTTATGGACATTCAGCTTACGCTTTCTTGTACAAAGGTCTTTAAGAAACTTGGCATAAGCAGTCATTTGCCTAATTGCTTCTAATAACGGAATGTTGATGTTCACCTGCTTAAATGTTTCCATTATCTCGTTGAAAATCGATTCCTTCTTTGTTGGGGTTAACAACTGAGGATATGGGGCTCTAGGCACAAAGGTAGTCCTATCAGGAATTTCTTTGGACTCCTTAGGAATTGTTTTAGTTTCCTCACCTACGGGTTCCTCTTGTGGAGTAGAAGGTGGAACTACAGTATGTCCACTAGGCATGGATACCTTATTGTCTACCGTTTTACCGCTCCTAAGGATTGTTATAGAGTTCACATGGTTTGATGATTTCTCACCAGCTAAAGATATTTGATGGACTCCTCTAGCATTGGGCTGTGGCTGACTAGGGAACTTGCCTTTTTCTCTCAAAGTCTCATTTATCTGACTAACTTGGATTTTTAACTCGGAAATATCTCGAGAGTTAGCTTGGACCATATTTTTGTTTTCATCTAGACCTTGTGCAACCGTATGCTGAAGTTCTATAGTGTTCCGAGTTAACAAGGTGAAAGACTCTTCTAAACTCATGATTTTCTTATCTGAAGGGGTTTGAAACTGTGTTGGTCCTGAAGGATTCTTAGCATAGCTAAAACCTAGGGGAATAACATGAGAGTTACTAGACTGACCTTGATTCTGTCCCTTAGACCAAGAAAGGTTTGGATGGCTTCTCCAACCAGGGTTATAGGTTTCTGAATATGGGTCAAACTTTTGATGGTTCTCAAATCTAGTGTTATTATAAAGAGCATGAGCTTGCTCTTAAGTATTCTGTCCTTCCCAAAAAGGGTCTACTATACCACTAGTATGACTCAATTCTAAGACTTCTAACCTTTTCGCTATAGCTGCTATTTTGGCATCTGACTCATATGATCCTTCTACCCTATTAATAGTTCCTCTACCTAAGAGAATAGTTTTCTTGGGCTCCCTACTATTTTCCCATTGGTAGGTATTTTCGGCGATTTCATTCAAAAATGTCATCGCTTCATCAACAGTTTTATTTTCAAACCCACCAGTGCATAAAGACTCAACCATGGTTGTTGTCGAATAATCTAAACCCTCATAAAGGATTTGAACTAGCCTAACCTTCTCTAAACCATGGTGAGGACATTGAGATATTAAGTCATTGAACCTTTCCAAATACCTATATAGAGATTCTCCTTCTTGTTAAGAAAAGATATAGATCTGCGTCCTAATAGATGATTTTTGATGCCTAGGGAAAAACTTCTGTAGAAAGGAAGCTGTGAGTTGGTCATAGGTTTCAATTGACTCATAAGGCAAACTATATAGCCAATCTTTGGCTTTATCTTTCAGGGAAAAGGGGAATAACCTAAGTTTCAACGCAGCATCATCTAGGTTTTTAATTTTCAGAGTACTACAAACTTCCTCGAATTCCCTAATATGAAAATATGGGTTTTCACTTTCTTTCCCTAAAAATATTGGGAGCATCTGTAGATGCCCAGATTTCAGTTCATAATTTGCCTCGGTTTCAGCTAACTTGATACATGACGGACGAGAGGTCCTAGTTGGGTTTAACAAAGCTTTCGAAGTTAACATTTCTGGCACTACCAAAGGACTAGGAGTACTTTCTTCACTAATTTTCAAGTTTTCAAAGCTGAAATTTCCAAAAACAGGGCTCTCAAAAGAAGAGTGTTTCTTTTCCAAGACCGTTCTCTAATTACCTCGGGCATACACTAGAAAAAAAAAATTAAAATTAAAAATCCTAAAAGGAAGGGAAGTTTTATGAAAACACAAACAAGGATGACTCAACCACAACAAACCTACTGATTTTTAGCGAACAAAAAGCATGATGGCTCCACTTAGATTGTTTTCTAGACTAGGTTCCAATCCTTCGAAAGGGAATTCGTTACAATCTGAGCAAACCCCTCTGGAATCAATCCGAGTTTAAGTATGTTGAATAAAGGACAGGGAAGCTTCGTGGAGCTTTGATACCCAAGGCCTCACCGCGTTACAAAGCGGCGCAGTCACGCATTCAACTTTCAGAACCCTCATGAACTTAAAAGCATGCTCAAAAGAGTAAACAATATTTTTCGAACGACTTTCCTATTAAGCTCGTTACCCTATCGGTCTCTAACTATTCCAAATTTTAAGGCTTAGGTTCGCATTAAGTATCATTTTCCTAAGGCGAGCAAGAAGATAACGGTGATGATATCCGAACCCTTATCTTATATGGACAGTCCTTGCCCTTTACTAGGAAATTAAAACAGCCTTATTCAGTTCCTCGACATATATGCAAACGAAGGAATACAGTAACTCGCTGACAGGGGATTCTCGAGTGTTTCGATAAACTTACCTCCCATACCAAACGGGGGATGAACCGTTGTAGTCGACTCGGGCCATGACTCCTATGTCATGTACGAACCCAAGGGGCCTAGGTGATATCGTAATCACCGTCCTTCTCTGCAAACAGTTTAATATTTAATTTTACACTTCCTTAGGGTTCAAAAATAAAAGAATGTCCAAGTCCAAAGTCCAAAAGGTAAAGTGCAAAAGAAAAAAATAAAATTACAAGAATAGGGAAACCCTAATACAATCTAAAAAAAAAAAAACTCTTTTTTTTTCTCTCTTTTAAAAAAAATAAAAAAACTAATCTTCTCCTTTCGCTTTGCCTTTTACTCCAAGTCTTTGAATATTCACCAAAAGCTTTGGCACAATTTTCTTTCGCTCCAAATTCCAAATTTTGTAGGGAAAGGACAAAAAGCAAAAACGTAAAGAAGAACAAATAAAATAAAAACAAAAAAAAACCTAAAAAAAAAACAAAAAAAAATCTAAAAACTCTAGCCTAAAGACAAGTCTGTGTCGACGGCGCCAAAATTGATGGGTATTTTCAATGATGTTGTTGTAGTAGTAGGTTCGTTGAGACTTGTGAAAGCAGATTCTTAGACTTAATTTTTAAAGAAAAAATATAACAAACTCAAAATAAAAGGTGTTGTGAGAATTATGGAGAGACTGGGGCTAGGATTCCGCTATTCACCAATTCCAAAGTGATACTAATTACAATAATGCAATTTCACACGTTCAATTTGATTCTCAAATATTGCAAAAATAAATTTTTAGAAACAACAAATGTTAATCCAAAGCATGGAATATCAAAAAACCCTTGGACAAGCATATTCCATCAATAGAAAACAAAAATCATGAAATCTATTTTCAATCTAGGCAAATAATCATAATTAAAAATTGCACAAATTAAATAATTAAGAATTACCACTTTTTCGTTGGCAAGATAGCTTCCTCCATCGCCCCAGAGGTTGGGTTTAGCACATCATGTTGGAAACACGCTCAAAGTACGATTTCATTGCTCAAATGTGCTTACAAAGATGAATAGAGGGAAAAAATATTAAAACTGGGTGTTTGCAACGTTTATAAATGTTGCAAAAAAATGTTCCAAAGAACGTTAACAATTATGCGTCACTGAACTGTAGCTTTACGACACAAAACGCTCTGTTGTTACACTTTTCATGAACGACGGTCTTGGGCTGTATATTCTTCGTCTTCCACAGGAGCAGAAAAATATTTTCTGAAACTCGATCAAACTCCTCTCTGCAGCTCTCTATTCTCTTCCAAACTATCCGTAACCACTTCTATTATTCCTCAACACCTTAAATAGCTTCTCATGCACCAGAAATCCCCTCCATAACTCGAGATAATTTTCTCTTTATTTCTACGTAATATCTCCGGAATAACTTCCCTATTTAACTCCTCACGCATCTGTTGCAGTCCCCACACTCCAAAAACACTGAAAACTTGCCTCTAATTGAATTAAATTCGTGAAAGGGGAATATCTACACACTCCAAACACATAATCTTCACAAATCGTTCAACAAAATCACGAGAATATGATTGCCCTGTTTAGTAAAGATTACGTGTAATCTTTCCCTATGATCGAATTCAAAGCACTTACCAATCCTGTTTTGATATAACAGGCTGGTATATATCCAAACCAAGCGATGAATCTGACCAAATATTGTTTAAATATGAATCCAGGGAAGTACGATGTGAGTACGCTGTAAACATATTTTTTCCCGCCAATTTTGATTTTTGAAATGATGAAGAAGGTGCCCCTTAACCAAAGCCGTGGGTGCTGAATAACCCGGTGCCCAACTGAGGTGCCCCTTATCCGAAGTGAGTGTGCCTTTAGTACTTTTCTCTGGCGGTGCAAACAGCACTTTTTGAGCAACTTTTTCCACAAGAGTGTATCCCTCCAAAAACACCTACACAAACATAAAAACACCAAATAAGTACAAAAATCAAACACTAACAATAGAGACATTTAGGACAATTCCGACACAAAAATATGTCTATCAACAGTGGGAAAGAATGGCTCGACACAAGAACTATATTCAAGCAGCAGCAAGGAGAAACCTAGGTGCCAATAATGAGTCTCAAATCACATCCGTACTGAGGAGGGTTGAAGAATCACACAATGGAATGCCGGGGAAAATCTACAAGAATGATAACAAGAACGTCCATGCTGGAGGTCGGAACTTCACCCGAGATTGAAGGGAAGGGAAAAAAAGATCACCCGTCACATTCCATTAAAATCAAATACAAAGGAATGACGCCTACGATGATAAAACGATGTAATGAATAAAGCAAGCTATGTACCAACCAAAAAAACATTAATATGAAGCAAATTTCTTTCTATACGCGAGAAAGCTAAAGGAAAAACCAAATATACATAATCATCTCGTAAGACCTCAATAGGGGGCAGCAAGTCACTATTTAAAACCTCTAATTAGGGTGGATGGGTACCCCATTTTTGCGTGTCAACTTAGTTCGCGCGGTCATGCGAAGACGTTTAGCACGATCACCTAAGAGGCGTCTATAATCCCTAATACGCGTCATATTGAGAAAATCCTGGAGAAGTCACTTATATTGGGGTGAAATAAAAGCCTATCCGCTGGAGGCCACTAAGAACGAACCACTCTGCGAATAAGTTCCCCGGGAAGGGGTGTAGAAACATGGCCAGTGGAGTAGAAGGACTTCCTGGATTAGATACACTCGGTCCAAAGAAACCCCACTTAGGGTGTGATCCCGCGCCACAAGCCACATGAGCGAAGGGTACGAGGTCACGACAACACTGGTTGTTGAATAACTGGACGGGAGGAAGCCAACTAAAATGGTTAGGGGTGACCTCCTTGAAAGGGCGATTCAGGGGGAATATAAATGGATGACACCCTCCATTAGAGAGCTGAATTGTGTCATCGATGGCAATGTGTTGGGACTTTATACTCACGGGAGTATCTAAGACCTGGTATATTGTCGCAAATACGACCTGGGGAGGTAAAAATACTAACAAAGTTAAGGAGAGATCGATGGCCAATGACTCGCAAGAGCACATGGAACTGAGATTTCGTCGCCCAATGTTGAAGACCCTACCCAAGGTGACCATAAGTATTTTAAATGCTCTATGTGTGGAAGAAAGTAGACCTTATCTAGGAGGAAAGTAAGATCGATAAAGATCATGCGAATATAAACAACAAAGGAGTCCGAAATAAACTGAGGCAGCGAAAGCTCATGCTGAGGCACGAAGGAACAATGAGGAAACACGATCCCGTGGAGCTAAGTATCACTCAAGATTATATTTCAATATGTCTATAACATGTTAAAAAGTGTCTAAATAAATGCCTATGTCACCATTACCCAAATAGCATGCGACACACACTATATCCAATCATAACATCATAGTAAAGATTTGCTTTGCATACGCATCAAACCCCAAGAATGCGGCATAACCTCATATGCAAGAATGGGATGATAAGAAATAGACATAAGTTTAATTTTCGCCCTAACTTCCTACTCGAATTACCCTAGTATTCACCAAAATCTAAATTCAACATTCACGAGGTCATGAATATATATTCCCCTTAACTATTATCGTAGATTCGTTTGCATGAACCATCTTCGTATAATATGTTAGAATATTAGTCTTCCTTCAAAGATGGAAAGTAGAGGCAAGAGGCAAGTATGAGAATGTTAAAATTTATATGCTTTCCACCTCCTCAGTCAGGCATCTTAAATATTATACTACATGCTTGCATATAAATCAAGACGCATTTAAGACCCCTAACAACAGACAAATAAAAAGAAAAAGCATTTAACTTTATATATATCTATTCTAGTCCTAAATTTCTAAAACAGAAAAGAAGAAGCAGTCGAAAGTTATGCCTCCAAGCTTGGGAGCGCTCAGAAATTAGTTTGAAAAATAGAGGGTATCTAGAAAGAAAACTAAAATTGAGCCCAGACATGTAAAGAAAATTTTTTTTGGGAAGAGCTGCCAACTTCAGTTTGTGAAGCATCAGGAATGACGTATTTAGGGGGTAAAACAGGTTCTTGATGGTTTACCTGCGGACCTGAGCCCGTCTCACCAGCAATTTGAAGTTCACCCTGACCATCTCCCGCATCAACTTCAGTGACCTCACCCTGACCATCCTGCTCAACGAGTTCACCCTCAGAATCAGCATTCTCCTCTAGATTGCTCACTCTCAGAGGCCACTTCTTGATCACCAGATCCATACTCCACAGGCTCATCCGCGGGCACGAAAATGTCGGGAAATTCTCTAGTAGGAAGACCATTTTCAGCGGTACTTTGGCCAGCAGTTTCTTGAGCAACTTGGTTACACTTCCTTTGCTCTTCACGATCAGCATTAATGAGAAGATATCTCTTGAGACTCTTCAAAAAAGCGTACCTAGCTTCCATACCCTCCTTGTACTTCTCGGGCTCAGTCCTCACGCAAACTAGCTCGTCATTATCCAGAGACAACTTCCCAGATAGGGCAGCAACTAGCTGCAAACAAGAACCATCACTTCCCTTGAACATCTCTAGATCTTGTTGCGACTTCTCAAATTTCTCCCTCAAAGAACCAAACTCAGCATTTAAACTTTTTTCATTTTCTGCGAAGAGCAGTGGCAAATCAGAAACACCGAAAAATATCTAGAATAGAGACAAATCACAAAAAAGAAAAAGGCTATTAAAGACACCTTCTTTCTGCATAAGCAAGAAATCTAAAATCTTCTGATGTTGTACTACCCAACTAGAGTACTTAACCATTGCAACCTTATTCTCATCAATTTCACCTAAGAATTTGTCAAAGTCATCGTCGTCTTTGACTCCAAGGCGACTCCGAATTTTCTCAAGAATTACGTGAAGGCCAAGGTTCTCCTTCTAATAACCTTTCAGAGCTTTCGCTCCATCCTCAATGGCCTTGTTCTTCGCAACTGACAAAGCAGCCCTTTCTCCCTCTAACTTTTTAACATCCTCCTTCAGGCCCCGAACACGAAACCTGAAAGACCCTACAATTGCTAATAATTTCCTAATTCAAGTTTAAGATGTTCATACTTTTGCTTATAATGCTTAGCATCGTCCTCAATATCATCCTCAACATTATACTCCAATTCAAAATTTTGTTTAAGGGAATTAAAATGCACCAAGAGACTAATAGCGCGTTTGGAAACAAATCGGATCCTGACTTCTACTTTTCCAAAAGTAGAAGTTAGAAACATAAGTCAGAAGCAAAGCTATTTTACTTCTTTACTTCTATAAGTAATTTTAAATTAATAGGGTGTTTGGATGTACATTCAGAAATTACTTTTCGACTTCTGGAAGTCAAAAAGTCAGAAGTCAGTTTGTCAATAATTTTCCAGAACAAAAAGTAGAAGCAAAAAATTCAACTTTTTGTGAAGAAAAATAGTTCTGCTTTTGACTTCTGCTTCTAACTTCTACTTCTGGAGAAGCGGAGTCAGAAGCAGATTTCTATCCAAATGCGTTATAATCCAAATTAACTTTTTTTTTTTTTTTACTTCTAGAAATAAAAAAGTAATTCTCCTTACAAAATGAATAAAGTATTTTATATAATTGATGAACAATTGAGATTGAAAATGTTTTGGATAGAAGTGAGAATAAACTTAGGCATGGATTCATTAGAGATTTAGGTGAAATTTAAGAAATGCTTGGCCGGAATATTAGATAAAAACTGTTGTTGTTGATAATGATGATAAATAATGATGGATGGAGAAGATCCAAGAGTATTCGGGGTTTGTATGGGATACGGAAACATGAGCTTGTGTTTTAATTTGAGTATGGAAGGAACGAGTTACAAATCTCTTTTAGAGCCTCTCCAATGGAATGTGTGTGAAGAAAAAAGTCTTAATCCACGTAGGATCCATAACCATATTTATAAAAAATCATCTCCAACCAATTGATGTGAAGGCGATGTGACAAAAAAAAAAGTTAGACATCCTCTAGGTGAACCTATAGTTTTAGACATTCACTTAGAGGATGTCTTCCCATCCTAGTCACACTTTTATTAATAAAAATCATTGAAAAATAAATATATTAATAATTTTAACCAATTGTATGTCAACAAATAAGTAAAAAAATAATAGAAAAATTTATGGGTTGGAGATAAAATATTATATTTCCTAATATTTAGGATTTTATAGTAAATGGATGTCTTAAAAGTGATGCCACGTATGAAACATCCACATTCACCATTGGAGAAGCTCTTATTACTAGATGCTCAAGTCTTTATCTGTAGAGAGGGTCAACAGAGACGACGACGAAGATGACGAAGAAGAAATTGTTTTCCTCTCTCTATTTATTTTTGATTTTATTTTGGGATTTTTACAGGTATTTATTTATTTCTTATACTCACGTGCATTACATGTGCATAGTTAACTCTAGGATAACGGTAATTATAACAAAGAGGGGATTTCACCTGTTATCAATTTAAAATCGGGTAAGGTTTAGTCCTATGGGCTAGATATTTAGTTGTTAGATTGGCCATCCCATAGGGGTTAGGATGTTTCCCTATCTGATGTGGATGGAAAATCTAGCAGCGAATCGCCTAACAATTCGGCGTTAAACGCTGAACAGTAGAACGTTGAAGGATGTCGAATCAAGCGATGTTTCTCCATAGTCAGCTAAGTTGACGCGTCGCTCAGTTCGGCGTTGAGAAGACTCGATACATTCACAGAAAAAGGCTCGTGAGACTTAAGCATCGCAGAAATCAGATGAAAAAATGGATAAACTCATCGAACTTCTTGAAAACGCACAAACACAAAGAGTGGCCAAATATGAAAAAGAGGAAGATTATCTAAGGAAGAACTTGGAAAGCACTTCAATCTTGGCACAAAAGCAACAAAGAGAATCGGAAATGAAAATCCTAAGACAACCCTTGGATGAATTACAAGAATGTGAGAGAGCCATCTACAAAATATAGAAGAAAGAGATTTTAACCCGTTATGGTTTGGACCCTATCTCCTAAACTAAATTGATAATTTAAGTTATTTATAAGTAGGATTTCAATTTCAATGTACTTTTTAATGTTTTAAGTTATTTAGAAGTAGGATTTCAATTTCAATATAGTTTTTTATGTTTTAAGTTATTTAGAAGTAGGATTTCAATTTCAATGTACTTTTTAGTTTCTTCAAAAAAACATTGTAACTTTATTTTGCAATGTAATGGAAGATTACAAATTCTCAAACGGCTACATTTACTTTGATAAATTTCCAAAGTTTGAAACAAAATACGATTGAAACAAATTGCCAAACTTGTAGAAATGGAATTCTGGAAAAAAAAGTTGTTAGTTTAAAAAAAGGGTCAAGCGCTGGATGGAGCAGCGTCGCAGTAGAACGCCGAATGGAACAACGTTCACACCATCGCCTAACAATTTGGCGTTATTCTCTGGAATATTCGCATAACGCCGAATAATCCATCGTTTGTGTTACTTTTTGAGCGCCGCACTATTCAGCGTTTCAATCTCGCTGATAGTTGGACTGCGAGCAAATGCTAGGAGAAAGAAGTAACCAGATTGAGTGTTAATTTTTTTTCCCATATATTTTTCATGATTTGCAATACTTTTTGGCCAATCTAATAGTCCAACCTAGCCCAAAGCCATAGAGGTTAGCCTAATGCAAAATAACTACTCCCTCCATCCCATTTTAACAAAATCCCCCTGTAAAATATTCCTGTTCCAGATTATTCCCAGACCGTCTTTCCTCTTTCCTCTTTCCAACTCCCTTTCCTCTCTCTCCTCACTTCACTGTCTTTCATTCTCTCAGGTCTACTGAACTCAATTCTTTGATTCTCTGAAACCACACACAAATCAGTGGTTTTACTAAGGTATTATTTTCTACTAAAATTAACTTATGAATTCGATCCTTGTAACTGGTTAGTTGTTTCAATTAGTTTCATCTCCACTAAGTTTAAAATGTTGTACGGAAATCTAGGTATTTTTCTAATTAGAGGATTTCATTTGATGTAAAGTGAAGAAAGAGGGCAGAATTCGTAACGTTTGGGTTGATGTCTTGATGAATTGATCCTGATCATTTCAGTTATTAACCAATCTCTCTCTCTATTTAGCGATCGGGTTGATGTCTTGCTGATACAGATTCTCGCAATCTGCATCTTTTAATTGCTTATATGTTACTGCAGATTCGATTCATATTGTTGCAAATCCGAAAAAAAAATCCGCCTTGCAAAGTACTACGTTCATCTTGAGGAATCCGAGAAGCACAAGGTTGCAAATTCTTTCAATTTACTTTTTTAATTTTGATTTTATCTGGGTTTTGAGTTTGATTTCACCTTATCATCGTTTTTTTTTTTTTTTCTTGATCGGTAAAGAGATCAGCATGGTGGCCAATAGAGATTCCAATAGGTTTTTTTTAATTGTTTTTTTTTTTTTTAATTTTGATCTATTGGCCATCGTTTGGTGGCCAATAGAGACTCCAAGTACACAAATTTCGTCCAGGTTGGTAGTTCTTCAGTGTTTATTACAATTACACAGAGTTTACCTTGCATATCTTCATCAAAATCATACTGCCGTACCCATTTCACAACGTCAGAATGCTTAAGATCCCTGCTATGAACAAATTAGATCACTAGATACATTCATTTACTACTTTGTAATTGCATGTCTGGAGCCTTCTAGCTAGAATTGGATGGATTTTCTTTCCATGTCAACACTAGAATGTTTTACTGTAATGATGCTTGTACAGTAATGCATGCTGATCTTTGTGCTGTCACTTGTCGTCTACTCGAAAATGCTTGTGAATCTTAAGCGCAAAAAGTTAGTGATTTTGGCTACAGATCGTTGCCGGTTTCTATCTTTTCTCTTTAGTACCATTCATATTTTCTGTCTCCAGCTTCTGTTTTCTGATTCTTGGGCTGATATAATAATGCTCAAGTGACAGAAGTTGTAAAGGAAGTCAAAGAGGAAAGTTGAAGAGATTGGTGTGCATTCTTTTCGTTTTAAATGTATTAACTTGCGGAACACATTTGAGAAGTTGCAGATAGTGAGTTCAGGTCTTCCAATGGCATACATACCTCCACATAAGAGGCACTCTAAGGATGATGATAATAGGCCTGTTCCAACACCGTCTTTGCTTGTTCCTCAGTTCAAGAAAAGCTTAAACTTGGGGCCTTCAATTGGTTCTGGATCAAAGATGAAAAGTAATACTGCTCCAAATGTTAGAAAAATCATTTACGCGAAAGATGCCATTTCTAAATGGTTTATTGAAGGTGGTTCAACATCTGATGGTGATCAGCTCCCAGCACATTCAGTTCGGATGGAACCTTTTCGTTGTCTCAAGTCACTTGAGTGGAAACACTCGGGAGAACCATTTGTTTTGGCTTGTGACTCCCTTGGATGCAGAGGATTTGTGCAAAGTACTCCATGGGTATCCATAACTGAGAACATACGGGCTGAGCTACTTGCTTCTTTTGGAAATCTTAGACAAGAGATGGATTCAGGAGAGGTTGGAGCATTATTAAAGCCTATTTTCGTAGTCAGAATTGGTAAAATTCTCTTTCATGGAAAGAACTTTACAGGTGGTGTAACTAGCAGGGAAGCTGCCGAATCTTATTACGGTCACGTCGGAAGATCATTTTGGACAAACCTTCCTGACTCTTACATGGAAGCCATTCTTGCTACAGTTATTCCAAAAATCAGAGTTGATTCTGAGCACACCAAGGAGTACTACCATGTGAAGGTATTTGACAAGTGCAACCCGGAATCATCTATCTCAATCAAATGCCGAGTTATCTCCGGACACCTTCATATACACAAGATAGAGCTAAACCAGAAGAGGTGCCTAGTAGTGGATGTATCTTGCCTTGATAAAGATTTGGACCTGAGGTTGATGTTATCCACCAAGAGGGGATTGACGACGTCAATGAAGGGCGATGCTGAGAAGTTAACTAGCTTAAGGCAATTGGTTGAGTGTGCAACATTGGATTCTAATGTGAAAGGTGGTTTGAGATGGGCTATGGGAAAGAAGTACTCTTCAGATGGTAGATATACGGTTGTAGGTGTCTGGCACACAAATGTGCGGAGTTTTAAGAATTCACAGCTGAAGCTCAGGCTTAGAAATGCAGACCGATTCGATTTCCGGGCTTCCGATGGTGAAGTTGGCAAGGAAGTAACTCTGGAATTAAAAGGGATCAACGATTCGCTAATGACTGGGACAGTTGAAATGGAACATACCGTTGGAATCCTTCAAGAGACTCTGAAATTGGTATGGGATCATTTCTTGAGCTGTGACCTGTAAATGCATGTTTTCACTTGTTAGTGGTCATACTAGTGCACTAATCAGTCGTTGTCCTGTTAGATGCACCAAAAATATCTGTCTGTTTCTCCATTGTATGCAACACAAGTAAATTTTTAGAATAAGGAGTGAGTCAACTTTTTGTATTTTGCTAGCTTGAAATCAGAACCTGCTACTTTTTTGTCGAGTTTTATGCTTTGATTGTGACTGTGTATGTTTATAGCATAGTTCCTTGAGCTTAAATGATTTGGTGTTTTAACTTGGAGAAATGTTTTCATTTTCTCGGTGGCTAGTGCTGGTATTATCTTTGCGTTGCAACGGAATGCTAGATCTAAAGCCAGAAAGGAGGAGTTACACAAGCAAGAACTTGTAACCCACTCCAATTGCACATGAGTGAATTTCTCACTCACAAGATAACCGGGGAAAACCCAACAATTTCTAATAGCAGCATTTCGTGTTCTAAGACCAGCTTGGGGGACCAAGAGGATTCCTCAGAAATGCAGCTCTCATTTTGAAGAAGGGGTCTTTTATGGGCAAAGGCTAATGGAGAGTAGTGAGTGATGGATGAGAATGAAATAAACACAACAATCTAACATTTCAACTACTAGGCAAAATACAAAATCCATTCAGAGACTCAGATAGTCAGATAAGTCTGAATACAGTTTTTGTTTACACTAAAGTTCAACTATCAAAACTGAAACCAGAAAAGATGTCTCCAGTAAAACGAATGATTCCAAAAGTAATATAGCACCGAGAATCCTTTAACTCAAAGCCCATGCATAATAATATGAAAATGCCAGGTTTGCTATTTACAATCAGTTTGCAAAATCCAAAATTCAAAGAGGTATGTATGAGTGATCACTTTAAGGCTGCAATTCCAATTCAGCGTCTCCAACTCCAAAGCTAGCAGGGGGGAGGTTCTACAACGCCCTCATATAAGTGTCCCTCAATGTCACAACATCGATTTCCCTTCCATTTGTCCGTTAAATTCTTGCATAAACTACCCCAGGATTGGTGCTATTGATAGAAATAGGCTGACGAGGCAGGATCATAATCCCACTGAGGTCGTAATAGTTGCAGAGGAGGTTTCAAAATTGCTCCGAAATCCAGTTTTATCTGTAAGCATACTCCACCATTTGCTCTCATGCTCCCTGTTGCTGACATCCGAAAGTGGCTTGGGTGTAATGTTGTCCACTTAAGCTTCTGCACTTCAAACAACATGCCCTTCAGCACTTATCCTAAACTAATCAGAGTGCATAAAACAAAAACAAATGAGCAGCATGTTGAGTCTCCAATCTACAGTATACAGTCTGATTTACAAAGCAAGGATACTACAGAAAGTAATGAGAGACATTGTTTCTTAATTTTTAAAGGTATAAAAGGCACACAATCTTCATCCCATCACCATAACAGATTAAATAAGTTGAGCATTTCCGAAATTACGCATATCAGAACCCAAACTACAAAAGCCGAAAAATATACTCCCTCCGTTTCAGGAAAAGTGTTACTTTCACTTTTTCAATTTGGCCTATTTTTAGGCTAAAATGAAAAAATGAAAGTAACACTTTTACATATATCAAATAACAACCTAATCTTAAGCTCAGGATCTTCAAATTATAAACAATTGATTAGATAGAACAGGTATTTATGCATTAAAAACCCTAAAAAAAAGAAAAAGGAAAGTTTACCTTGCTATTGCTTGTAAGTTTCCAAAAAAGACGAGGGTGTCCAATTCTACAACGCAAGAGGAGGACAGAATCGTGTCCTTCTCAAATGGTTGATTCCATTGTGGATTTCCAAATAGATCACTGGATATTCTCACACAAGCGATTTTCTGCATCGTTGTAAAATTCATCAAGTTAAAGCATTCGATTGTGCTATCAAACAACAGACTATGTAACAAACAACTAAAAAGCCTGAAAAATAAAAATAAATAAAATTAAAGAGTTTACCGTCATCAACCCTTGATTGATGACCACCAACAGAAGCCAAAGACTATTTGACAAGGATATGTTCAACTACCAAAACATTTTTTTGAAAGGAGAAATCATTGTGTGGGTGGATCTTCATCAAAAACAAGACAAGGGTCTTCTTCTTCTGGAAGTTTCAAAGGAATTATGAGAGAAATAGTAGTAAGAAAGATGTTCAGATTACTAAGAAATAACATTATTCTCGAAGAATCCATGAGTCAGAAACAATTTTGAGCAAGGAAGAAGAAAAAGAGCAAAGAGAAAGTTTTGAGCGTAGTGACCGCTGAATTTATCTTTAAAGAGAGGAGACCTAATGTTTTTAGGGCATATATATGAGATGGGAGGGCCATCCAACGGTTAGATGATAATTGAGATTTGATCAACATATCCCTTGAGGGTACAGGCTTTCAAGAGGTTTGGAAAATTGCCCATGAATCGTGTAAATGTACAACAATGAGCTTACCCCAAACATTAACATTTCTTACGCCGGGTAATATATACTTCTCAACGACGAAGGAAGTGCTCGGTTCACTGGAGTTACAGCTTCTTCTGAACAGGCCAAAAGGCTTTCTATGAGGATTGTGATGCATTCAGTTACGCAACATTCTGGGACCAAGGAAATCCCACCAACTTCAAACTGCTTGAACGTTCTCTCTTTCAAGAAATAGAATGAAAATAAAATTTTGGTGGATCTAAGGGAGATTAAGAATTTACAAGTAAACTTGTGTATTTGCGCATTTTATGGTCAACGTCTTATACTTCAGGTCAACGTCTTATACTTCAGCCCTTTGAATTGACATACTGAACTTATCACCAACGCGGTGTGCCAAAAAAAAAAAAAAATGAAAATCTTAGTGGTTCTAACTTCCACGTGGTTCTAACTTCCACGTGGTAAGATATCTCATTGTAGTAAACTTTCATTCCTATCAACTAGTTCTCCTTATTTTAGGAGTCTTATACTAGTTCTCCTGATTTTGTCACATCTATAAACAGATGAGGTAAGAGTTTAATTCCCCTCGTCTCGTTACTTAAATTCTTGTGCACACAGCTTATTGTTATTGAAAGGGATAATCTCACGAGTCAGGATCAAAACGCCACTGAGGTCTGAGAAGTTGTTGCAGAGGCTTCACGAGTCCCACATCAATCTGTAAACATGCTCCATCATCATTTTCTCTCATGCACCCTGTTGCTGACATATCTGAAAGTTCCTTGGGTATAACGTCGTCACTAAAGGTTCTGCAATTCAAAACATTCAAGATAATGTTAGACTTGTTTTGTGAAGAAGAAAACACTAATCAAACAGCATACTCTTCAACATTTATTCAAAACTAATCAGTGCATAAAAACACAAAGAAACGAGCAGAATCACTACGCTCAAATTCACACAATACAAGGATGCTAAAGAAAGAACTGAGAGACATTGTTTGTTAATCTAAAGGTATACAAAGGAAGACAATCTTGATCACAATCCCATAATAGACTAAATAATTTAAAACCTTTCCGAAATTATGCAAATCAGAAACCAATTAAACTAAATAACCAAAAGCCATGTAAAAGATAATTTTTTTCTGCCAGATACATATATATTAAATAACAACCTAATCTTAAGCTCAAGATGTACAAATTAAAGGCCAAATTAACATCAATTCATTAATAAAGCACATAAGTACAAGTGATTCATCAATTCATTAATAAAGCGCATAAGCACCAGTCACCACCAAGATTTAAGGAAACTCTAAAATCAAACAATTGAATAAGTAGAACAAGTAATTAACACTAAAAACACTAAAAAATGTAAATCAGGAAAAGGAAGAGTTTACCTTGTTACTGCTCGATCCCCGGAAGCACCATATATATACACCGGAACAATGATGTTTCTGGACGTGCAAGAGCAAAAAATTTTTGGGTTGGTCCGAGGAGTAAGTCTATTTCTCCACTGCTCGATTTGAGCAACCATATCCCGAAAGATGGGAGGATAGTCTATCACCCTAAGAGTTCCCTGCATCATTGTAAAATTCAACATGTTAACAATTCGATTATACTATCAAACAATAGACTATATAATAAAAAATAAAAACCTTAGAAAAACATAAAATTAAAAAGTTTACCGGAATCAGCGGAAGGTTAGTGCCAACTTAACATTGACACAACATTATTCTACAAGGAAATGATTAAGGATTAAAACTTTGTTTTGAGAGGAGAAATCATTGTGTGGGTGAATCTTCATCAAAAACAAGAAAGGAGTTTTCATCTTCTTCTTCTGGCAGTTTCATAGGAATTATGAGTGTAGTAGTAAGAATGATGTTGGAATACGGGCATCCAACTCAAAACCAATTGGCAATAAGTGGAGAGGCCCTTCCATATTATATTTTAAGTTATTAAGGGGACATAAACAGTGTGGGACTATTATCCTCAACACGCCCCATCACGTGTAGCCTCGTTGGGTCTAACACGTGGACCTACATTGTGTAGTGACCGTTGGGCCAACTCACACACGGGCCTAGCTCTGATACCAAATTAAAGTCTGTGGGCATCCACATTGTCTGGGCATCTAAGATCCTGCGGTTTATAATCTATTAGGGCCTCTCCACTCATTGCCAATTGGTTTTGAGTTGGATGCCCGCAAACTTTAATATGGTATCAGAGCAGGCTATTTGTGTCGAGTCAGTTGACCGCACCTTTATTCGCGTCACCCGATTTAATTGTCCACATGTTTGTAAGACCCACCGAGGCTACACGTGAGGGGGCGTGTTAAGATTATTAGTCCCACATGGTTGGGTTATTTAAGATCCTGCGGTTTATAATCTATTAGGGCCTCTCCACTCATTGCCAATTGGTTTTGAGTTGGATGCCCGTATTCTAACATGGTATCAGAGCAGGCTATTTGTGTCGAGTTAATTGTCCACGTGTTTGTAAGACCCGCCGAGGCTACACGTGAGGGCTCACGTCACACGATTTAATTGTCCACGTGTTTGTAAGACCCGCCGAGGCTACACATGAGGGGGCGTGTTGAGATTATTAGTCCCACATGGTTGGGTTATTTAAGATCCTGCAGTTTATAATCTATTAGGGCCTCTCCACTCATTGCCAATTGGTTTTGAGTTGGATGCCCGTATTCTAACAAATGATGTTTCATATTACCAATAGATAACATCATTCTTGAACAAACCATTGTTCAGAAACAATTTTGTAAAGAGAAAATTTTCAGATATGATCAAGGAAGAAGAAAATGCGCAAAGAGAAAGTTTTGAGGCTACTGGCGGCTGAGTTTATCTTTAAAGAGAGGAGACCTCATGTTTTTATGGCATATATAAGAGAGGGGAGGGCCATCCAATGGTTAGAAGATAATTGAGATTTGATCAACATATCCCTTTGGCGTATAGGCTTTTAAAAGGTTCGAAAAATTGCCCAGAAATGATAAGGGTGGTGTATCGTGTCTTTGCTTATGTATGTCAGTGAGCTTAATTACCCCAAACATTAACATTTTTACAACGGGTAACTAATACCTGCAAAAGCACATTAAGATACACCAATAAATTTTGATGTTTTAACTGGAATATATAAAGATCAAATCACAAGAGGACTAGTAAGGATCACACATTTCCTCATGCAACACTGATTAGTTCCTGGTGGATTTCCATTATAAAGATCCAACTCCAAAGCTAGCAGGGGGAAGGTTCTACAACGCCCACATATAAGTGTCCCTCAATGTCACAACATCGAGTTCCCTTCCCTTTGTTAGTTATATTCTTGCATAAACAGCCCCTGGATTAGTGTTGTTAATAGAGAAAGACTCACTAGTCAGGATCATAACCCTGTTGAGGTCGTAAAAGTTGCAGCAGAGGTTTCAAAAATTGCTCCGAAATCCTGTTTTATTTGTAAACATACTCCACCATTTACTCTCACGCTCCCTGTTGCTGATATCCGAAAGGCTTTGGTGTAATGTCTGTCACTTAAGGTTCTGCACTTCAAACAATTCCAGATAAGACTTGTTTCGTAAATAAGAAAGACTAATCATACAACATACCCTTCAGCATTTATCCTAAACTAGTGCATAAAAACACAAAGAAATGAGAAGCATGTTGCGTCTCTAATCTACAGTATACAGTCTGATTTATAAAACAAAGATGCTAATGAGAGAGACATGGTTCTTAATCTAAAGGTATGAAGGCACCCAATCTTGATCCCAACACTATAACAGACTAAATAACTTGAAACATTCCCGAAATTAGGCATATCAGAACCTTAACTATACAAACTCATGTAAAAAATAGAACTTTCTGCTAATTACCTACGTATATTAAATAACAACCTAAACGTAAGCTTAAGATCTTCAAATTATAGCCCAAATTAACAAAATCAAATAATTGAATAGATAGAACGCATAATTGTACACTAATTTATTTATTTTTAAATGAGAGGGTATTCTACCACACAAGAAGAGATAAGATGGTGTCCTTCTCTACTGGTTGATCCGATTGTAGACATCCAAATAGACCAGAAGATATTCTTACACAAGCAATTTTCTGCATCACTGTGGAAAATCTAACAAGTTAAAGCATTCGATTCTACTATCACACAACACACTAAGTAACAAAAACAAATAAAATTAAAGAGTTTACCTTCACCAACCCAAGATTAATGGCATTTAAAAGAAGATGATATTTTTTTCTACAAGGAAATAATCAAGGTGGAAAACTTTGTTTTGAGAGGAAAAATCATTGTGTGAGTGGATTTTCATTAAAAGAAAAAAAAAACAAGGGTTCTTCTTCTTTTTCATGAAGTTTCACAAGAATTATGGTAGCAGTGAAATTGTTGTTCAGATTACCAAGAGATAACATTATTTTTTTAAGAATCCATGATTCAGAAACAATTTTGTAGAGAGAAAATTTTCAGATCTGAGAAGCTAAGAAGAAATGAGAAAGAGAAAGATATTGACGGCCGAGTTTATCTTTAAAGAGAGGAGACCTAATGTTTTTGGGGCATACATATACTCCCTCGGTCCCACTATTAGATGACCTAGTTGGAATTTGCACAATTTTTAAGACAAGTAAGGGGAAAGATTTTTTTTTAATTATTTTTTACAATAATACCCTTATGGATAATAATTTATAAAATTTATAAATGAATTATCTCTCAAACTATACCGCGGATATTTGTAAACTTAGTAATGATAAGTAGAGATATCAAATTATACATATTTCTCACACTAATGATAAGCAGAGGTGCGAGGGTGAGGCGAGGGCCCGTGAAGACGCTGAGATTGTTGGAGTGGAACGATAGCTGTAAACAACTGACGTTATACAGAGATGTTATCTCCCTCTACTCAATCAAAATGATAGTTTTAGAAATGTTCCCTTGTTTAAAGAGATAGATTAACTAATAGTGGGATAAAAACTTAAACTAAGTAGGTCATCTAATAGTGGGACGGAGGGAGTTTTATATAAGAGAGGGTCATTCAACGGGTAAGATGATAACTGAGATTTGGCCAACATATCCTTGGGGCCTTGGGGGTACAGGCTTTCAACAGGTTTGAAAGATTGCCCAGAAATGAGCTTATATAAAGATCAAATCATAAGAATACTAGTTAAACTATGGTCAGAGTTTTATACTTCATCCCTTTGCATTCACATACCAAACTTATCACCAACGCCTGTGCGAAAAAAAAAAAAAAAAAAAAACAACAACAACTAGTAGTCCCAATCTTAACTCTTGCGCTCAGCAGATACCTGAGGCAAACCCGATGCAAGCAACAATTTCTAATAGCAGCATTTTATATTCTAAGACCAGCAGAATTTAACCTCTCATTCGGAACAAGGGGTCTTTTATGGACAAAGGCTAATGGAGAGTGGTGGGTGATGGATGATAATAAAATGAATGCAACAATCAACCATTTCAACCACTAAGCAACATATATACTAATCTATTCACAGACTCGGATAAGTCTGAACATTTGTTTACACTTAAGTTCAACAATCAAAAACTGAAAGATGAGACTATGTCTTAAGTAAAAAAGAAAGAATCTGAATTCATAAGCCACTACATAATAATATGAAATGCAAGTTTGCTTATGTGAGTCACAGCGTGAGTTTAGTTCCCCTTTTCAGTTAAATTATTGCATACACATCCCACGGATTCGCGTTATTGGAAGCAATAGTCTCTCGAGTCAGGATCATAAACACACTGAGGTCTGAAAGTTGCTGATGGGGCTCAAAAATTGCTCAGAGTTACACATCAATCCGTAAACATACTCATTTGCTGTCACGCTCCCTGTTGCTGACATCCGAAAGTAAAAATTTCAAAAACCAATGTAAAAATTTTCTTCTAAATACCTACATAGCATCATATAACAACCTAATCTTAAGCTCAAGATCTTCAAATTATAGGCTACATTAACATCATTTCATTAATAAAGCGCTTTAGCACTACAGAAATTTGACGAAATTCTAAAATCAAACAATTTAATAAATAAAACAAGTAATTATACACTAAAAATCCTATAAAGAATAAATCAAGAAAATTAAGAGATTACCTTCTATGAGCACCATTGAGTTGTGGATTTGATGGTAATAAAGAAGAAAGAGCAGGTATGTCTTCTTTTTACACAAGAAGCTTTCTGCATCAAACATCGCAACAAGTTAAATTCAGCTACCCAATGAATTGTTTTTTTAGCACAAGAAATTTAAATATGAGCTTAAAATCAAACAACATGCGACCAATAAAAACAGTAAATTCTAAAGTAAAAAATGAAGAGTTTACCAGAATTAACTGAGCTTGAAGATAATACAGAAACACCAGACTTTGTTACAAGGTTAACGTTAAGAAACAAAACTTTGTTTTGAGAGGAGAAATCATTGTGTGAGTGGATCTTCACCAAAAACAAAAAAAACAAGGCAAGGGTTTCATCTTCTTCTTCCGGAAGTTTCGAAGGAATTATGAGAGTATTACCAAAGAGATATAATCATCCTTGAGAAATCTATTGTTGAAAAACAATTTTATTGAGAGAAAATCTTCAGATCTGAACAGGAAAAGAAAAATGAGGAAAGAGAAAGGTTTAAGTTCTACGACGGCTGAGTTTATCTTTAAAGAGATCTTATACTGTGTTTTTAGGGCGAGAGGGACATCCAACGGTTGAAGATGAATTGAGATTTGGCCAACGTATCCATTAGGGTTTTATTATTCTGTTTGCACATTTTACAAGAACACTTGTGTATTTGCACATTTTATGGTTGGGGTCTTATACTTCATCCCTTTAATTGCATTCACACGCTGAACTTGTCACCTAGGTAGTACGCGATATTTTTTTATTTTTATTTTTGTAAATCTCTTTCCTATCAATAAGTTTTCCTTATTTTATATTATAGGTTAGTATGAGCTGAGTTACAAAAATAAGTTTGAGCTAGTGTTCTGTTCAGGTTGCAGCCAACTTGTAACCTACTGAGCTACTCTTCCCAATTGCATATAGGTGAGTTTCTCTGGCACTCAGTAGATATCCAAGGCAAACCCAATACAAGCAACAATTCCCAACAGCAGCCGTACGTGTTCAAAGATAAGCTCGGGGAACCAAAATGATTCTTCAGAAATTAAGCTGTTATTTTGAACGAATGGTCGTCTTTTATGGGGCAAAGGATAATGGAAAGTGGTGGGTGATGGATGAAAATAAAATGAATGCAACAATCAAACGTTCAACCAGGAAGCAAAATATAAAACGATTAAGAGACTCTGATAAGTCTAATTTATTTGTTTGCACTAATGTTAAAATAAAAACTGTATCATAACTGAAGCCAGAAAAGATGTCTCAAGTAAAAAGAAAGAATCTGAAAAAAATTATAGAACCGTGAAACCTACAATTCATAAGCCACTACATAATAACATGAAAATGTAAGCTTTGCTGTTAAAGTCAGTCTGCAAAATCCACAAATCAAAGAGGTATGAGTTATCACTTCAAGGATGCAGTTCCAATTCAGCATCAAATTCCAGAGCTAGCAAGACGGGGCTCCCCAATTTCTACAATCCCCCCACATATAAGTGTCTCCCATGTCACAGCGTCAAGTTTAATTTTCTTTGTCAGTTAAATTCTTGCACAAACAACGCCTGGATTAGTGTTATTTAAAGTAGTAGTCTCACAAGTCCGGACCATAACCCCACTGAGATCGGAAAAGTTGATGCAGAGGTTTCAAATATTGGTCAGAGTTCCACATCAGTTTGTAAACATACTCCACCATGATATGTTCCCACGCTCCTTGTTACTGACATCCAAAAGCTTTCGTTGGGTACATCGTCATTTAAGGTTCTACAATTCAACAGTTCCAGATGATGTTAGACTTAATTTTTCAAGGAGAAAAGAGTAACCATACAGCATACCCTTCACCATTTATTATAAACTAATCACTGCATAAAAACACGAAGAAATGAGCAGCATTTTGCGTCTCTAATTTACACAGTCTGATTTACAAAACAAGCATCCTATAGAAAGAAATGAGAGAATTGTTTCTCAATCTAGAAATTCAAAGACAACCATAATATCATAACATACTAATTTACACAGACTGATTTACCTTGCAACTGGTCAATCCGCATCATTCTACTGGTCGATTTTATAATCTATTTCAAGAAAGATGAGATGATAGTCTATCACCACAAGAGTTACCTGCATTATTGTAAAATCCAACATCTTAACGATTCGATTAAACTATCAAACAACAGACAAATAGAAACTAAAAACCAAAGAAAAAAATAAAATTAAAGAGTTTACCGGGTAAACGGAAGATTATTGGCACGTAACAGAAGCTTGGAGACTACGGAAATGTTGAAAAGATAAAACATTGTTGCGAGAGGAGAAATCATTGTGCTAGTAGATCTTTATCAAAAACAAGACAGGGATTTTATCTTCTTCTTCCGGCAGTTTCATAGGAATTAGTATTAAGAATGATGTTCAGTTTACCAAGAGATAACATCATTCTCGAGGAATCCATTATTCAGAAACAATTTTGTAGAATGAAAATTTTCAGATCTGACAAAGGAATAAGAAAGAGAAACTTCTACGCTTACTGGCGGCAAAGTTTATCTTTAAAGAGATCTTATACTGTGTTTTTAGGGCGAGAGGGACATCCAACGGTTGAAGATGAATTGAGATTTGACCAACATATTCATTGAGGCTTTATATAGTTCAAAGACTAGGTTTAAAAAATTGCGCACTCCGACAGTCAGTCGCACTTCAAGACGGCTGAGTTTACCATGAATGGGGCTGATCCCGACAAATCCAATAGACTTTATATTATCCTCTTACCTTATTAAGCTTTAGGAGATTATCTCCATTGACTTGGGTTATAAACACAAAAGATATTATTATGGATTTATATATATTCTAGACAAGATGAACATTTCCTCTCAAGAAAATTATCATCAAATCCAAGATGGTATCACCCCCTACGATCCTATTAAACTATTAAAATCAATCGCGACGGAACAACTGAAGCTCACATACATTGCTGAGGCATAGAGTTGTATGCATTTACAGTAATCCGATGATGCTTTATACTTGGATACCGGTGCTACCTCGCATCTCACTACTGATTCAGGTACTTTACGTAACGTTACCAATTATAGTATTGTATGGTCTATCTTAGTTGGTAATGGCAATAGAATTCCAGTTACTGCTAGTGGTACCAAGCTCATAAACATCCCTTATCGCACCCTTCAACTCAAAAATACTCTTGTTGTTCCTGATATTATCAAAACCTTAGTGTCTGCTCGTAAGTTCACCACTGATAATCGTGTGTCTGTTGAGTTTGATCCATCTGGTTTTTCTGTGAAAGATCAGAGATCGAGGAGGATTACCCTTTGGTGCAATAGTTCCGGGGAGCTTTACCCTATCACCAAAAATGTCCCAGTCTTCCCCCATTTCCCTTGTTTTATGTTCGCCAGATATTTGGCATAGCCGCCTTGGTCACCCCCGCAAGGCTGTTTTAGATGTTCTTCGTACCAATAATTCTATTCATTGTAATAAGAATCAACATTCTAAACTTTGTCATTCATGTCAAGTTAGTAAACATGTTCGATTAACTTTTTATGAATCAAATTCCAATACTTTGCTCCATTTGATATCATTCACAGTGATTTATGGACCTCTGCTCTCCATGTTGATACCGATTTTCGTTATTATCTTATCTTGCTAGATGATTTCACCAACTATGTTTGAGTTTATCCTTTAAAATTTAAATCCCAAGTCTATGACAAGTTTTTGGAATTTCGTTCTCTTGTTCAAACCCAATTTGAGTGTCAAATAAAAAGTTTTCAATGCGACATGGGACGTGAATTTGACAACTCTTATTTTCACAATTTTTCTCGTACTAATGGTCTAGTTTTTCGCTTCTCTTGCCCCCAAACTTCCTCTCAAAATGGCTAGGCCGAACGCATGATTCGTCGTGTCAATGATATCACCCGCACCCTTATGTCTCATGCTTCCATTCTACCAAAATTTTGGGTTTATTCTCTCCTTATGGCTGTTCGTCTTCATAATATTCTTCCCACTAAAATCCTAAACTTTTCTTCTCCCGTGTCTATTCTCTATCAACGCCAACCAACATACGACCATCTTCGTACTTTGTTTTCCTCCCAACCACTGTAGTTACCGCTGCCTTGAACTTGACACAAACAAAATCATCATTTCCCATCATGGAACTTTTGACGAGAAAGTTTCCCTTTCACTAATCCTCCAACACCCTTGTCTGATGATGATTCCTCCCATTCTTCTCCATTTCATTCCCACCATATTTCCTACATCCACCCCCCCCCCAATAATCATACAGTCTCCATTGTCCCCACCAACCATTCAACTTCCTCCTCCACTATCCACTGTCCCCTCTGCAAACAACAATCAGCTGCCACCTCCTACTGCCACTATTCCCTCTACAGTAAACTGTCCCACTCCCTCCGGACCACTACAAAAATATCCTACCACTTCTTCGCAGCAAACCAATATTCTGCCACCTCCTACCTCCACCATCCACTCTACAACACATATTCCTCTTATTTCCCCACTACAACGTCCCTTGACCCAACTCCAACTCCCCACACAACACAATACTCTTTTTTCCCCACTACAACGTCCCCTACTGTGTTACCACCTCCTCCTTCTACATATCAATGTCCAACCACCTCCACTCCAACTCCAACTCCCACTACAACGTCACCCTCAGCCACAACACCTTTGGCTTCTACCATACCTACCGCTCCCACTTGACCTGTCACTCGTGCCTCTCGTGGCATTTTACACCCTATAAATCGTCTTAATCTTCATGTCAAAACCTTACGATATATCTCTCCTATTTACCGTTCTCACTTGTATGCTCTTAGGGACATAAACTGGAATGCTGCCATGAAAGACGAGTACAATGCTATGTTGAAAACTAATACTTGAGAACTTGTACCACGACCTCGTGATGCTCATGTTATTTTTTCTATGTGGTTGTTTCGTCATAAATATAATGCCGATGGATCCCTACAGCGTTACAAGGCTCGTCTTTTTGCCAGTGGCAAATCTCAATAAGTTGGAGTTGAATGTTTTGAAACATTTAGTCTCGTTGTTAAACCTGCTACTATTCGTACTGTTCTCACTATTGCTACATCACGATCTTGGCCCATACATCAACTACATGTCAAGAACGCTTTTCTTCATGGTGATATAACCGAGACAGTCTATATGCATTAGCCTCCAGGATTTGTTGACCCTACTTACCCTGATTATGTATGTAGATTGCGTAGATCTATCTATGGCCTCAAGCAGGCTCCCAGGGCGTGGTTTCAGAGGTTATTGATAAAACTGAGCTGTTCTTAGGGAATATAAGTCTGGTTTTATCGATTGGTTCCTGTTCACCTTGATTTATCAAAAGACGGAACAAAACTCATAGGTTTATTCGTGGGAGACGAATTTATCTATTACCTATAGACTTTTATGTGTGAGACAGATTTGTTTGCTAAAGTCTTCGACTTTCGGTCGTAGCAACTCTTGGTTGTGGGTGAGATCAACTAAGGGAATCAAGTGCGCAGTATCCTGCTGGGATCAGAGGCATATGAGCATAACTGTACCTTGGATCAGTATGAGATTGGTTGAGGTTCAACTACAGTCCTGACTGAAGTTAATTTGGAGTAGGCTAGTGTCTGTAGGGGCTTAATACAGTGTATGTTTAATCTGGACTAGGACCCGGGGTTTTTCTTCATTTGTGGTTTCCTCGTTAACAAAATTCTGGTGTCTGCGTTATTTATTTTCCGCATTATATATTTTTATATAATTGAAATAATACAGGTTGTGCATTGTTCAATCAATTAGAATATCCGACCTTATTAGTTGTTGATTTAAATCGATTGACACTTGGATATTGGTCTTTAGTACCATCCAAGTTATCTCTCTTTGATTTGGCTCGCGAATTATATTTGCTTGAGTAAATCAAATCGAGAGATTGAGATAATAACTCCTTGAGTATTTTCTATTGATTGAGTCTTGTTGATTCTATAAAAAACAACTCGGAGTTGTCCATACAAATTGCTAATCAAAATATTGGGTGAGGTTGTTAGACCCCCGCATTTTAAATTAGTATCAGAGAATGCAAACACGTTAAAGACCTCACAAGTCTGTGTTTGTAGTGATCTGACTCTATGGATAATATAGTCTCCTATAACGCTTCACCAGGATTGAAAACAAATCGTAGAAGAAGTTCTGATAATTTAGTTATTCTTCAGAAAAGGTTGGAGGAACAAATCCGGATCAATTATGATCTTGCTGCAGAAATTGCAATTCTAAAGGATTTGAAACCCAACTCAAGTCCCTTGATGGATATGAGTAACCAAGGTAGTTCCTCTTTAAGGAACCGTCATATATAATATGATAAACAATGTTTAAAGGTTGTAAAAAGTGATGTGACTCAGAACAATTCTATGAAAAGTAAAAGTGATGGCCCATGTGTGTCTTTTCAAAAGAGTTTAAAAGTTGCAAGTAATCTTTATAAGAAAACTAAAAAACTACATACAGAACTATTAGGAAATTCCAAACAGAATAATACTAATAGTATGAGAGCTTTTGCTTTAAAATCAACGTCACCTTTTCAATGGTTTCTTGATAGTGGATGTAGCAGACATATGACATGTGATCTTACTTAGTTTGTTTCCGCAGATAACTATGAAGGAGGACCAGTAACCTTTGGAGACGGAAGGTGTCGCTATATAAGTAAGAAGGGAATGATCAAATTACCTGGCGTACCTGAAATTCATGATGTAGTCTACGTAAAAGGTATGACTGCTAATCTTCTTTCTATTAGTCAAATATGTGACAAAGGCCATTGGGTTGTATTCAATGCAAATGGATGTGACATTTTAGACAAAACTGGGAAAGTAATTCTCCGAGGAACTCGTGGTAAAAACAACTGTTATCTTCTCGATACTCAGTTTAGCAATTGTTGCAATTTGACTAAGGTGAATCTACACATCTTTGGCATGACCGTTTTGGTCACATCAACTATTTCCTTCTAAGTAAGATCATTAACAAAGAACTTGTTAGAGGTGTTCCAAAAATCAATGCAAAGATTGAAGGTGTATGTGGTGCCTGTCAAAAGGGTAAACAAACAAAAGTTCACCATAAATTATCTTGAGATATTCTCACCAAAGCTCCACTTGATTTAATTCATATGGATCTCTTCGGACCAATTCAACAACCCACTGTTGCTGGTAAGAAGTATGCTTTGGTTATGGTAGATGATTACACCAGATTCACTTGGGTTGCAATTCTATCTCATAAAATTGAAACCCTTGGAGAATTCAAGATTATTGTAAGTAGAATCCAGAATGAACAAGGTCGTAAACTAAAGAAAATTAGGAGCGACCGTGGAACAGAATTCAAGGACACCAAAGTGTTTGAATTTTGTGACGAGCTGGGGATTACTCAACAATATTCTCCACCTATTACTCCTCAAGCTAATGGAGTTGGCTAAATAAAAAATAGAAATATTCAAGAGATGGCAAGGGTAATACTCCACAACAAAAATCTTCCTTTAAGATTTTGGGGAGAAGCTGTTTTTACAACATGTTATTTGATCAACCGTGTTTACTTACGATCTAAAACTCTTAACACTCCGTGTGAGTTATGGTATGGTAGAAAACCCAACTTGCACCATCTTAGAGTGTTTGGAAGTAAGGGCTACATATTAAAAGATCGAGAACAGAGAGGGAAGTTTGATACCAAAAGTGATGAAGGTATGTTTCTTGGTTATGCTTCTGACAGTCGTGGGTTTCGAGTATTTAATCTTCGAACCCAGGTCATGATGGAATCTTCTAATGTTATTATTGATGATATTAGTAATTTTCATCATGATAATTATCCTGATGATTTGCCTCCAACAGAAACAATTGAGAAAGTCAAAGAAATACCTGATCAGTTGAAGTTATTCCAACTGTTACTGATCCTGATATTTCTAGTGATATGGGGAAGAGCACTGATAAAGCCACCCTAATGAACCCGAACGTGTTCCCCCTCCACGACACCTCTGGGTTCAAAGAAATCATGATCCAAACAGTATTATTGGAGGAAGAGATTCTACTACTAGAACACGAGGACAACTTCAAAATATTTGTAATTTTGGTTGTTACTTTACTCTTGTACAACCAAGAAATATTGATGAAGCTCTTAGCGATCCTACTTGGGTAAATGCTATGCATGAAGATTTAAATCAATTTCAAAGACAAGATGTATGGGAACTCGTACCTTGTCCCCCAATGTTAATATTGTTGGTACCAAATGGATATTTAAGAACAAGTCTGATGAATATGGTACAATTATTAGAAATAAAGCCTTTAACACAACTATGACTTGTCTCTCAAGGATATTCACAGATTAAAGGTATTTATTTTGATGAAACCTTTGCACCCGTGGAGCGCCTTGAGTCCATTAGACTCTTATTATCTCATACTTGTTTCCTCAAAGTTAAACTTTTCCACATGGATGTAAAATCTGCATTTCTGAACGGGATTTTAAAGGAAGAAGTGTATGTTGTTCAACCAAAAGGGTTTGAAAACCGTTATTTTCCGAATCACGTTCTCAAACTCAAAAGTCTATATGGATTAAAACAAGCACCTAGAGCCTGGTTTGAAAAACTTACTACTTCCCTTATTAGAAAAGGTTTCTCAAGAGGTGGAGCTAATAAGACCTTGTTTACCAAATAGAGTGGAAAAAACGTTGTCATTGCTCAAGTCTATGTAGATGATATCATATATGGATCAACTTCTGAAAAACTAGGAAAGGATTTTCAAATCTCACTTGCTAGAAAATTTGAAATGAGCAATGTTGGTGAATTGAATTTCTTTATAGGATTTCAATTTCAACAACATAAGGATGGAATTTACTTATCCCAAGAAAAGTATGCTAGGGATCTTGTGATAAGATTCGGTACCTATGCCTACTACTGGATAAGTCATCTCCAAATTTGACACCTATGCCTACTACTGGTAAACTACATAAAGATGAGAAAGGAGTAAAAGTATATCAAAAGTTGTGTCGACCTATTATTGGAAGCCTTTTATATCAAAATGCACAAGTCTATTTCACCAATGAATTGTAGGATTTGGTGTTTTTAACCAATTTTGTGATCACAATACCATAATAGACTAAATAATTTAAAACCTTTCTGAAGCTATGCAAATCAGAATCCAAACTAAATAACCAAAACCCATGTAAAAGATAAAAAAATATCTGCCACACATATATCAAATAACAACCTAATCTTAAGCTCAAGATCTTCAAATTATAGGCCTGATTAACATCGATTCATTAATAAAGTGCTAAGAAAATTTGACGAAACTCTGAAATGAAACAATTGAATAATTAAAACAACTAATTATTCGCTAAAAAAAAAAGCCAAGCAAAAGAAGATTTACTTTGCTATTGGTTTATTCGCCAAGAATACCAGAGATGTTTCTAGCCGTGCAAGGGCTAAAAGAATTGGGTTGGTCCAATGAGAAAGGTCTTTCCTTCTCTACTGCTCGATTCGGTCATCCATTTCCAAGAAGATCAGACGACATTCTACCACCTAATAAATTATCTGCATCATTGTCAAATTCAACGAGTTAAAAGTCAGTTAAAGCGTTTGTAACGGTTTCAAATTTAAAGCGAACAATCTTGATCCAAAAGTATGCATATCAAAAACCAATGTATAATTTTTCTGCTAAATACCTACATAGCATATCTTAAGCTCAAGATATTCAAATTATAGAGGCCTGATTAACATCGATTTCATTAATAAACCGCATACGGACTAAGAAAATTTAACGAAATTCTAAAATGAAACAATTGAATAAACAGAACTATACACTAAAAACACTTAAAAAACAAACAAACAGGAACTGTGTTTATCCGCAAGAACACCGTCCACCTGATCAGTGATTATTCTGTCCGTGCAAGGGCTAGAAAATTGGATTGGTCCTAGGATAAAATCTTTCATTCTAAACTGCTCGATTTAATCATCAATTTCCAAAGAGATGTGAGGATAGTCTATCACCCCAAGAGTTCCCTGCATCATTGTAATATTCAACATGTTAATGATTCTGGTCAACCGAAGGTTATTGACAACTAACAGAAGCGCAAGTCTTTTCTCCAAGGAAACCCTTCGGCACCAAAACTTTTTTTTGAGAGGACAAATCATAGTGTGAGTAGATCATCATCAAAAACAAAACAAGGTTTCATCTTCTTCTTTTTTGGCAGTTTCATAGCAATTATGAAAGTAGTAGTAAGAATGACGTTCAGATTACGGTGAGATAACATCATTCTTGAACAATAAACAATTTTGTTGAGAATTTTTTTTCAGATCTGAGCAAGGAAGAAGAATTGAGCAAAGAGAAAATTTTGAGCGTGCTGACGGCTGAGTTTATCTTTAAAGAGAGGAGACCTAATGCTTTTTAGGTCATACATATAAGAGAGGGCCATCCAACGGTTAGATGATAACTGATATTTCACTAACATATCCCTTGGCCTTGTGGATACAGGATCGGTTCCCTTGATTTGCAGCTTCTTCTGAATAGGCCAAACTGCTTGAATGCTCTCTCTTTGCCTCGCTCTCTGGTCTATTCCAGCAACAGAATGAAAATAAAAATTTGGTGGATCCAAAAATGAGATTATAAATTTTCAAGTAGACTTGTTGTTTATTTGCACATTTTATGGTTGGGGTCTTATACCTCAGCCCTTTGCATCCACATACTGAAATTATCACCTACCCACGCAAAAAAATAATTGTTGTTGTAAATTCTCATTCCGATCAACTAAGGCAAACAAAATGCAAGCAACAATTTCCAACAGCAGCCTTACGTGTTCAAAGACCAGCTCGAGGAGCCAGAATGATTCTTCAGAAATTAAGCTCTAATTTTCAACGAAGGTTCTTTTATATTGGATGATCGATGGCAATAAAATGAATGCAACAATCAAACATTTCAACGAGTAAGCAAAATATTAAACGATTCAGAGACTCAGATAAGTCTGAATTAATTGTTTGCACTAATGTTAAAATTCAAACTATTATAACTGAAAACCAGAAAAGATGTCTCAAGTAAAAAGAAAGAATCTGAAAAAAATTATAGAACCGTGAAACCTACAATTCATAAGCCACTACATAATAACATGAAAATGTAAGTTCTGTTGTTTAAGTCAGTTTGCAAAATCCACAAATCGAAGAGTTATGAGTTATCACTTCAAGGATGCAGTTCCAATTCAGCATCTTCCAACTCCAAATCTAGCAAGACTGACTGGCTCCCCAAATTCTACAATGCCTCCATATATAAGTGCCGCTCATGTCACAGCGTCAAGTTTCATTTCCTTTGTCAATTAAATTCTTGCATAAACAGCGCCTGAATTAGTGTTATTGAAAGTAATAGTCTCACAAGTCCGGATCATAACCCCACAGAGGTCTGAAAAGTTGCTGCAGAGGTTTCAAAAATTGGTCAGAGTTCTACATCAGTTTGTAAACATACTCCATGATTTATTCTCACGCTCCTTGTTACTGACATCGAGAAGATAAGTTTCCCTTGGGCACGGTGTCATTTAAGGTTCTACAATTCAACAGTTCCATGATGTTAGACTTAATTTTTCAAGGAGAAAAGAGTAATCAAAAAGCATACCCTTCACCATTTATTCTAAACTAATCAGTGCATAAAAACACGAAGAAATGAGCAGCATTTTGCGTCTCTAATTCACATAATCTGATTTACAAAACAAGCATGCTAAAGAAAGAAAAGAGAGAAAATTTTTCTTAATCTAGAAGTATAAATACAATCACAATATCATAATAGGTTAAATTACCTAAAAACTTTCCGAAATTACGCATATTAGAATCCAATCTTAATAACCAAATGCATGTAAAAAGTCATTTCCTGCTAAATACCAACATAGCATCAAATAACAACCTAATCTTAAGATCAAGATCTTCAAATTATAGGCCAGATTAGCATCATTTCATTATTAAAGCGCATAAGCACTACCAAAATTTGACCAAACTCTAAAACCAAACAATTGAATGAATAAAACAAGTAAACTATACACTATAAAAACCCAAAAAAAGAAAAGGAAAGGAAAATGATGACTTTACCTTGCTACTGGTTGATGCTATTTCATAGATGAAGCAGCATACATAGACAGAACCAGTCCCACTTTCATAACCACTTTGACGCTAGATGAGCAGTGTGGATTTGATTGTAAATTTCCAAATAAGATGAGGAAAATAGAGAAAATTTTCTGCATCATTGTAAAGTCCAACAAGTTAAAGTCAGCTAACCAATATTAGTTTCTACTTTTAGCAGAAAAAACCTTAAATGAGCCAAGAATGAAACAACACACAAGTAATAAAGATTAAACACCCTAAAAACCATTACAAAAATTAAGAGTTTACCCGAATCAACAGCCGATGTTGAATATGAATTGATGAGAAATCTCGACGAAAACTTTGTTTTGAGAGGAGAAATCATTGTGCTTTTGAGAGGAGAAATCATTGTGCTACATCAAAGGACAAGACAAGGGTTTCATCTTCTTCTTCTGGAAGTTTCATAGGAATTATGAGAGTGGTGGTAACAAGAACGGTGTTCAGATTACCAAGAGATAACATCATTCTTGAAGCATCCATTGTTTAGAAACAATTTAGTGGAGAGAAGATTTTCAGATCCCAAAGAAAAAAGAAAATGAGCAAAGAGAAAGTTGAAGTTTATAGACGGCTGATTATAATTTGTAGGGTAACCATATGCTTTTAGAGTAGGATAGATATTTATCCAACGGTTGGAGATGTTGCAGGACTAGATAGATTCAACTACATAAGTAGGTATGAATTAGGGCTTTTAAGGCTTGTATAGTATGGTGCATGGTTTGAAGCAATTTGTTGAACCGGTGGTCGTCAAAAATACGTACACTAATATAAAATGCAAATTCGGTGAAATATGCAAAATTCAAAAAAAAATAAAAATAGAAATGCACAAGTAAGTGATTAGTGCATTTTGCATATACTGATTCGGCATCCAAAATTCAGCATATATATAGTTCTAAACCATATTTATAATCATCATTCCATGTATTAAACATGATTTCCTCAATATGTCACTCTGTTTTTGTGGTGCATCTTGATTGTAATAGAGAAAAAATAATGATGATTGTAGTGTAGTGAATTTAGATAGTGAATCTGTTCGAAATTTGGAAAAGACTTGCATAAGTCGTTTCGTCTAAAAAAGAACGCATTTCTAAGTCGGAATTGCAAATGGACGACGAATTTATGTGGGAATACGTAGTTCAAGATTAATCTTGATTAATCCTACAAAATGACGCGAACTTGCTAACTATAGGCTTCAAGGTATGAAAAATGGGCCCGAGATATTTATGGTCATTTATGTGCTTATATAACAAAAACCATATATAATAGCAAGCACTATAGTGAGCTTAAGATGAGCCAACTAGGGTTTCTAGCTTGCCCCAAGGAGGAGGGAGAAGAAAAACTACTATGGCGTTTGGTTATTAAAGATGGAAACTGGGTAAATATTGTGGAAATTACTCAGTTTCCGACAAGTTCAATCCTGACTTTTGACTTGGCGGAAACCGGTCTTAGCTGTCCACCTAGTTTTCTTTTTTGAAATCCTTGCGCTGGACAGAAAATTTTCCCTAAACTCTATGTCGAGGGCTAATGGGATGTACGCTAAGTTTATAACTCTTATTAATATTGATCTAGTTTTTCTCTTATCAGAAAATAATCTTAGAAATGCTGACCGATTTGATTTCTGGGTTTCCGAAGGTGAAGTTGGCAAGGAATTAAAAGGAATCTATGATTAGTTAATGACTGGGATGGTTGAAATGGAACCTACCCTTGCAATCCTTTATGAGACTCTGAAATGTAAAAATGCATGTTTTCACTTGTTAAGCAGCTGCATCAAAAATAGACATCGTCTGTTTCTCACTTGTATATGCAACACAAGTAAATCATCAGAATTTCAGGAGTGTGTCACGTTAGTGAATGTTGCTAGCTTGAATTAAGAACTTGCTAAGTATTCTTAAATCGCTGACCTGTTTCTAGTGATTCAGATTTATGTTTGGACTAAATCGTTTAGAAAAGGATTAACTCGTTCAGGATTTGGTAAATTTGGACCTCCTGGTACTAGGCTTGAAGGGATATGACTAGAGTGTATAAAGCCCAATTAATATGAGATTAAACGTTAATTTCTACGAAAAACAAACACCCTTTGACCGAAATTAGATTATTATCAGTCTTGTTTCCTGAACCACATATTACTACTACTGGAATCTAACTGTTCCATTGCCAAATTTAATCTAACGATGGATCAAAGCAGAAACTTATCCTCAGAGAGCCTTACGGTATTGATGATGGCAAGACCGAAAGTTAGATCCAGTCATATGGATAAATCCAAGCATGGGATTCTGTTACTTATTACGTAACTTTTAACAATTTGCTTATTTTTTTAACAATGCTGCAACCATCTCTCATTGTCTTGGTATGTGGACTTTTCATCAACTTACTCTTTTTAATATTTTTGATAGGAGATCAGACAGGTTCCCACGCATTAAGATGGATCTGACAGGGTTGTAAGCTTGTGAAACGGCCTTTGAGAAGATGAGGTAACATGACCCATAACATTTAGTGTAGTTTATGCATTTTTCTAGGGTTCAATCCAAATACATTAACATGACACACACAGTACACAGAACCTAATCCTTCAAGGGTCTTTTTCTAGTGATGATGCAAAGTATTTAGATAATGACAAGCAAGGGACTCTCTTTCTTGTTGAGTTTTAACAAGTACTAGCTCATTGTTTGCAACTACCTCTCATTGTCTTAGTTTGTGGACTTTTGATCAACTTACATGCATTATGATATTTCTTGATAGGTCACAGCATCCTCTCCAGTCATCTGGATAAAGCCAATCATGGGGTTCTGTTAATAGTTGACTTTTAACGATTAGCTTATTGGTTTAATAATGTTGCAAGTAGCAACTGCCTACCTCTCCTTGTCTTAGCTCGTAGACTTTTGATCAACTTACTGTTTTTTAATAATTTTTTTGATAGGTGAGAGGTTCATACACGCATGACGATGGATCTGATAGAGTGGTAGGCCGGGAAACGGCCTTTGGAGAAGATGTGGTAACATTAACATCATGATACACAGTAACCAATATATTGGCGTTTTAAACTACCAATTGGAAGATATTGATTACTAGCTAGCAGTGGTTCACATATCAACTTGGCAGACACAACTAATATCTAGTTTTTGTTAGAGTTGTCCTCTCTGGATAGTTGGGGTGACTATTTTCACCTGTGTTGCTGTTTCCGTCTTTTATTTAATCATTCTTTTTATCCATCAAAAAAAAAAAAAAAAAAAAAAAATCAACTTGGCAGACACAATTAATATCTGTTGAACTTGTAATCCGGAGAGCAAATATTGAATGTATAAGTTTATGGAAATTTGTCGGTGTGATGAAATGGAATAATCTAAGTTTTTAACTATGCATTTCAGTAAGATATTGATTGATGACTAATTAAACACTCTCAGTCTCAACCATTTCTTATTATATTAGTATCTTTTCTGTCCAAATCTTCTATCTATAAATTAAGAGCAAAATTCTAACTTGTATCTTACACATAAACACTTACTGTATCTCAGAGTTATAGAAAATTTTTTTCGACCGTTCCATCAAACCTTTTTCTTTCATATCACCATGGCAGAGATTCTTATGAGCGGTGCAACAGAAATCCTAAAAAAGCTGGTGGGTGTTGTTTCCGAAGACATTGCTTCGGCATGGGATGTCAAAGATGACTTAAAGAAGCTTCAAAGTACCTCAGAAATGATTCTCGCTGTGATTGGGGACGCCGAGAAGAGGCAGAATAAGGAAGAACTTGTCAGACTTTGGTTGAGAAGGCTCAAGGATCTTGCTTATGATGCTGACGACGTGATTGACGAGTTCTCCTATGAGGACAAGCGTCGCTGTGATATTAAGGATAGCTTGAAGCATAAGGTATTCAATCTCACTTCATCTTCTTCAAAACCTCCACTTGCTTTCCGCATAAAAATGGGTAAAAAAATTAAAAATATCAATAAAAGATTTGAAAACATAACCCAAGATATGGATAAGTTTCAGTTGGAATTTACAAAACCTATTCCTGATGGTGAAAGTACTCAACAACTGCACCGAGAGTACACATCCCATGTTATTGAGTCAGAAATTGTAGGAAGGGAGAATGATAAATCCCACATAATAAAACTTTTAACAACCCATACTACATCATCTTCTTCTTCATCATCATCATCCTCATTATCTTCTGAAAACATTTCTGTAATATCCATAGTGGGTATGGGGGGGTTGGGAAAGACAACACTTGCACAACTCGTTTACAAAGACGAGTGGGTGGTAAACAAAGTTTTTGAGCTAACAATGTGGGTCCAAGTCTCGGAAATTTTTGATATTGAAATCATCTTAGTAAAATTAATGGAGTCCATTACTCAAACTAAGTTCCATAAGCCTTTAAATTTTCATGTACTAGTAAATATAGTTCAAAAAAAATTAAATGGTAAGAAATATTTGTTAGTGCTAGACGATTTATGGAATGAGGATGCACAGCAATGGGGGTGCCTCATGTCCGTGTTACTCGCTGGTGCTCCAGGGAGTAAAATATTAATTACTACACGTAATGACCAAGTTGCATCTGTTGTTAGGGGGAGTATTCCTCCTTACAATTTGAATCTATTACCAGATGATTCATGTTGGTCTATCATTAAGAAAAAAGCCTTTTCTCCAGGTGGAGCATTAGATGGTCCAGAAATGTCAGACATAGGAAAAGAAATAGCAAAAAAGTGTTGTGGTTTACCACTTGCAGCAAAATTTCTAGGAAGTCTAATGCGTTTAAAAAATAAAGAAAGTGATTGGGTATCAATTAGGGATGATGATATCTGGAATACTCCAGAAAGCAAAAAAAGAATCTTACCTGTATTAAAATTGAGTTATAATTACTTGCCATCTCATTTGAAACAATGTTTCTCTTATTGCTCAATCTTTCCCAAGAATTGGGAGATCAGTAAAGAAACTTTGGTTCACCTATGGATGGCAGAAGGATTTCTCAAACAGTCTAATAATATAAAAAACAAAAGATCAATTGAAGACTTTGGACGTGATTACTTCGATTTTCTGGCGTGGAGCTCCTTTTTCCAAGATTTCAAGAAAAACTTCTTGGGCGACATTGAGACGTGCAAGATGCATGATCTTGTGCATGATCTTGCCAAAGATGTTGTTGGAGAAAATGAACTGGTGTCTCTCAAGGTTAGTGAGCTCAAAGATGTTTCTGAAGTTCGTCGGTTACAGTTAGATATGGATGAAGATATATCAGCTACATCTCTGAGATGCATAGGTAAATGGAAGAAATTGCGCACACTGTTTATCTCTGAAGATTCAATCCCACATCCTTCTATATTCTCAGGAAAAAATCACTTACGTATCTTACATGTGGGTCCTTCACCACATCGTGTTTATAGAAAGTGGCCTTCTTTGAGTTTGCTAAAACATTTAAGGTATCTTCGCCTTACCTCTCTTGATCTTAGGGAAGTAGAGAAAGATCAGTCCATCAATGAACTTTATAGTTTGGAGACGTTGGTATTGAACGAGGTAACCGGTGTTCAAATTCAAATTCTTCTTTCAAACATTCAGTCATTAAAAAACCTAAGATATCTTGAAGTCTCTTCCACATTTATGGAGGAATTACCCGATTCCGTCACCAGTCTTTGTAATTTGCAAACCCTGGATCTCAATCATTGCCAATTAAAAGTCATTCCTGAATCTATATCTGGTTTGAAAAAACTAAGATTTCTAAATTTGTCATTCAACCCTATCGAGGAGTTACCTGTTTCTATCCTCACCCTCTCCATGTTGCAAACATTAGATGTCAATACCTGCAAAAATTTAAAAGCGTTACCAGAGTTTGTGGCAGATCTTGCTAATTTAAAGATATTTCATTTCAAAAATTGTCCATTACTAGAAGCACTACCCAAAGATTTTGGAGAATTAACACAGTTAAGATGCCTTGACCTAAATGGTACTGGGATCAAAGTGTTACCTGATTCTTGTGCTAACCTCAGCAATGTAGAGTATATGAATCTTTTCGATTGTGAGCTTCCCAAAGATGTCAAAAGTTGGACAAGACTTAGAAACTTTATTTACAGTCCTCTGGGTAAGCCAATTGTACCGGGTATAGGAAAACTAGTTTGCCTTGAATCATTGCTTTACACGGTGCCAGCAAAACCAATAAATGAACCTACATGCAGTATCGTTGGTATTGAAGAGTTGGGTAACCTAAACTTCCTTGAGGAGCTTGTTATTGTGAATCTTGAGAATGCGAAAGACCCAATTGATGCTGTGAAAGCAAATTTGAAAGGAAAACATAATCTTCGTGCATTGGTCTTATTTTGGCGCCAACTGTCACGTAACATTCAAGTATTTGAAGCTCTCCAACCTCCCACTTGTCTTCGAGGGTTGACTATTATCAACTTCATGGGGTGTGACCTTCCCACGTGGATTCCATCTGGTGTTCCAAATTTGGATAAGTTGGTAATCAAAAACTGCTCAGAGATTAAACAACTTCCGACGGCTATTGGGCAGCTCCTAGGTCTCAGGGTTTTTGAGCTTGGAGGAATGTCTTTGAAGAATTTGGATATAGGCGGATTTCCTTCCTTACTTGAACTCGTTCTTACTGATATGTTCCTTCTTGAAGAATTGTGTTATTCATATCCTTCTCTTACAAATCTATGGATTGTTGGCTGCAAAAGGTTAACAGAAACTCCTTTGTTTCCTTCTCTGACGACGTTGTTATTAGAGAACGTAGACCTCAAGTTAGTATGCTCAGTTGGGAGAAGCCAGACATCTCTCACAACACTATACTTGGTTAATATTGAGGAGCTTATATACTTCCCGGCAAGCATTCTCCAGAAAAATCGTGATATTCAAATTCTGGTAATTAGAAAGTGCAACCAGTTTGAAGGCTTTGGAGTAAATGATGATAGGAATGAGAAAGAGTCATCTAATTTCCATATTGGCTCTCTTCAGAAATTGGGTGTCCTTGATTGCCCAGTTCTAAAGATTCTTCCAGATTTATCAGGTTGGACTGCTCTTAAGGATTTATCCATCTTCAATTGCCCACAAGTGAAGGAGTCGTTAACCTATGATCTCAAAAAACTCTCCTTTCTTAATGAATTGTATGTTGATTTCATTCAAAGAGACGAACAACGAGGAGATACATCTACTTATGAGGACTTGATTAATTTGCTGGACTAACAGGTACTATATCTCTTAAAGTTTTATTTTTGGTTTCTCAATTAAGAAATTCTATATTGTTCTCATCATCTTCCAAGGTTTTTAAAAGGTAGTAGTTCTATCACAATCTCAGGCTACCGAGTTGATATATACTCTACTTTTATAGTTATGTCTTTTCTAGCATTGATGTAAATGGTGTGTTTTACTAAGATGTTGTATGTCGTACGTGCATATACATATCTGCTTGTTTCCGCAAGCATTAGATTTTCTGTAACTTATTACTAGGAAATTAAGTTTGTAATTTTGTATGATGTACTTCCTTATAGTCTTTCCAGGATTAGCTTGATTTTACTTTTATTTGCATCGTAGGTGTATGGATGGCTCAAGGACAGCTAATCGATGTAGATATGAATTATGTTTCTGTCACTGAATTTCAATCACAATCCACGATTTATAGGTATGTATAGTTTGTAACTGTAACCGTATTTTTCTATGAGTGTTGTTTAATTTCAATTTGTTTTTCCTGATTCATATTCTGAATTACTTTTGACCTGGTTTGGTTTGGTTTGGTTTTGCAGTGGAATACAAGTGTGTAAATGTATGCTATTGTAGGAGCAGAATCTCGCAACGACAATGCCTCAGCGAAATTATAACCAACAAATGTCTGCAAAGGCCGTCACAGACTATTTGAAGAGTGATGTAGCGGGTGACATCAGCTTAATCACGAGGAAAGTGTGAAGACCTTGCGAGATTTAAGAGCATGTGCGAAGAAAGCTCTTGTAATCTTGCGAGAACAACGCAAGCCAGATCCAAAAATAAAGATTGTCTTAGCTGTCATCCACTATGTAATACACTGTATAAAGGACCAAGGAGACTTGAGAGGGGAGAGCTTTTATTAGAATAGTGAGAAAGCAAATAGGAGAGAGAAAATCTAGAATAATTCTTATTTCCTTGTATTCTTAGTATTCTTGTGAGATTCATAAAAGAAATTAATAAAGATTTGGTGATTGTTCTTAAAGTTTGGGCAAATCATTGTGTAAACTCATTAGGGTGTGATTGTAGGGAAACCTGCAATTACATATTGGCGCTAGAAACAGGGAGTGATTGTTATTGTGATTTGAAAAAGTTTGGAATAATTAGTGGAGAATTGAAAAGATGGTAAGGCGAACAAATGTGTTGGAACAACTAACAACTATAAGGAGAAGCAGTAGAATTGCTAGAAGAAGGAGAGGTGAAATTGGAGAATCTTCTAGGATGGGAGCAAGAAACAATGGAGAAGAACGACTTCAACCTCCAATTTAGCGTGCATCAGTACAAGATGGAATCATTGATTATGATAGAGTCCGTGTATACACTTGGCAGACGGACCCAACAGAGGAAGTAGAAGAAAGAAAGCAATTGAGACAAATAGAGATGGACGGAGAAGGAATAATTCATGGAGATGAATAGAATGAAATGTTAGAGGCATTAAGACTAAGGTTATTCGAAGAAAGGAGAGTAGAAACAGAAGAACGTGCAAACTCAACACGGCACAATCATGAATTAAGAATGGAAAATATGAGGCTACACAATACAAGGTCGAGAAGTACTACAAGATCAAATTCAAGATCAGTTAGAAGAGAAGCGAGATGAAATTCTGATCCTGTGGAGGATATTGTTGAGGGTTTTCAAGAAGATGTACAAAATCTTAGTGAAGGACATCGTGAAGAAAGAGAAATAATTGAAGATCGTTACGTTCAACAAGGCGAAAATTATCATAATGAACAAAACAATAGAGATCATGGGAATGAACAAAGTCGGGAACAAAATAATCAAGGTGGCGAAGAAAACCGGGAGGAAGGAAGGATGATATTATATGGGAGAGAAGTACAAAGAAATCAAAAAGCAATGTCATATAAAATTGAGAAGCATAATTCCACACAAGCACGGATAGCTTGCGAAAGAGAATGAATAAGGATGAGGGAGGAAGTTGAAGAACAAAAATTTCAGGAGGATATACGCTAGAACAATCATGATAATTGAGAGAGAAGGCGTGAACGTCACCGCAATAATGATAACATCAATGAAGAAGCTGATAGAACACAAGGAAGGATTGAAAGGCAAGAGAGAGAAGTGAAGAGGAATGAACAAGGTCGCAGAGGAGAAAATGAGTGACGCAATCACGTGCGAACACACGAAAGGGATGGAAGAGAAAATCACATGGGAAGACGAGAAGAGGATGATGAAGAGGAAATATTAGATTTCGCAAGGAAAAACAGACATGAACGTAGGAGAAGAGAAGCAGGATTGAAGAGACCGATGGATCAAGAGTCCGGTATGAATGAACAAATTCTAAGAGAATTGGTGGAGATGAGAGGGATGCTCAACAATAGAAGAGAATGATGCAGAAGACAGTTGGACGAAGGAATAGAAGAAGCTGTGAAAATACCATTTACACAACAAGTACAGTTGAGGATAATACCACCAAAGTGTAATCTTCCAGTATTAACTGGCATCTTTGAGGGAACAACTTGCGCAGTCCAACATATCAAAGCTTACGTAAGATGCATGTTACAATGGGAAAACCATGATGTTGTGTTGTGAAAATACTTTGCATCAAGCTTGACGCGAGAAGCGTTAAAGTGGTTTAAAGGATTACCAAAGAATACCATTGCATCTTTCAATCACTTACAAACAGTATTCTTAGGAGATTACATAAGTAACAACTCATCACGTCCGGGCATTGAAGATGTATTTGGATTGAAACAAAGAGTCGGCGAAAGTTTGAAGCATTTAACTATAAGGTGGAAGAAAATGTATAGCAACATGGATGGCCGTGTGGATGAAAGATGCCTTATTTTATAGTTCATTAATGCGATGTTCGCAACAAATTTGCTGTATGTTCAAATCTTTAGAATCAAGAATACTATTACAATGACTAAGTTGCGAGAGTACCAAGAGGAGTACATTGATCTTGAGGAAAAGAAAAATGAGATGGAGTCGTATCCAATCGCAACCACAAGTTCAAAGATAGCGAATAAAAGTTTACTACCCAAGTTAACAAGCACAGTAACGAACATTTCACAAGAACAATAGGGAAGGGTGATGATCAAAAGTCAACAAAAGCTGGTAGCAATGGGAAGTCAGGATGAAGAAGAACTTGAGAGAGAAAGGAGGTTTTATAGCCGTAGAGAAAATAACAAGATTCAAAGATTTCACCATCCCCAAGAAACTTATGAAGGTGTTGATGGTGGTTTTTAGCTTAGGGTTAAAATTTTAAAATACTAAACCCTAGCAGACAGTGATGCCACAACATTTAAGTGATAAAGCATTTACTAGGCGCATTTATTGAAAAGCCTTTAATATGTCTCTAAATAATTACCGGGGTACCTTTTTCAAATTAAGGTTACAACAAGCAAAACCCTAATTCCCCTCTGTGCCAATGGCAAATCATGCCAACCAGACTAATCGCGCCAAAGCATGCCAACCATGCTAGCCGCACCTCTCTGCCAATGGAAAATCATGCCAGCCACACCAACCGCGCCAAGGCATTCCAACCATTCTTGCCGCACCTTTGTGCCAATGGAAAATCATGCCAGCCACACCAACCGCGACAAGGCATGCCAACCATGCTATCCGCACCTCTGTGCCAATCGAAAATGATGTCAGCCACACCAATCACACCAAAGCATGCCAACCATGCTAGCCACACCTCTGTGCCAATAGTAAATCATGCCATCCGCACTAACCGCGCCAAAGCATGCCAACCATGCTAGCCGCACCTATGTGGAAACGGCAAATCATACCAGCCACACCGACCGCGCCAAAGCATGCCAACCATGCTAGCCGCACCTCTGTGCCAATGGAAAATCATGCCATCCACACCGACCGTGCTATACCAAACACATCTCGCCATGGCCCCTCATGTCGCGCCACCATGATGGCCTTCCCCACGTGGGTACCAAAGTGAAGGCGTGTAACAATCAACGGTTTCTCTTCAATCTCAGGAGCAAAACCTGTCCGTCTAAGGTCACCTCACGACCTTTGGCCCAAAACCATAGCTTGGTCAAGCGCCAAGCCAAGCGCCCTTACCTTGGCCATAGCCATGCCATACGTCCATGGAAAACCCTTCGCCCCACATGCCAATCCAAACCAAACCTAGCCGACCTAGCCGCGCCATGCCAAACGCACACTTCCTTGGCCCTAGATATGCTAGTCACGTCATGCCAACCCAAGCGCCCTTGCCTTGGCCCTAGCCATGCCATATGTCCATGGCAAACCCTTGGCCCCACATGCCAAGCCAAACTAAACCTAGCCAAGATAGTTGTGCCATGACAAATGCACTATGCCTTGTCCCTAGCTATGCTAGTCACTTCATGCTATGACAAGCACCCTGGACACGCCATAAGCCCATGGAAAACCCTTGGCCCCATATGCCAAGTCAAAACCGCACCTAGCCAAAGCTAGCCACGCCATGCACCCATGGCAGACCCTTGGCCCCTCATGCCAAGCCAAACCATGCCAAGGCATGCCATGCCAACCTAATTGCACTAAGGCATGCCATGCTAGCCAAGTCCTCTATCCATCACCGCGACCCTACCATGCCTATGCCCAGCCACCCGTGTATGCCATTGCCGCCAACATGGGAATCCAAAACTCCCCTCACCACTCAAAAATGTTAGTCGGATTCTCTTGACCATCTTTGCAATGATTCACACCTCGATTCCGTAATTATCTATCACCATCATATGCTTACATCGCAACAAGGCACCTGTTCCGAGCTAAGTAGAGGACTTAATGTTGATGGTGGATTTTAGCCTAGCGTTAAAATAGTAAAACCAAAAACCCTAGTAGACAGTGATGTCACAACATTTAAGTGATAAAGCATTTACTAGGCGCATTTATTGAAAAGCCTTTAATATGTCTCTAAATAATTACCGGGGTACCTTTTTCAAATTATGGTTACAACAAGCAAAACCCTAATTCCCCTCTGTGCCAATGGAAAATCATGCCAGCCACACCAACCGCGCCAAAGCATGCCAACCATGATAGCCGCACCTCTATGCCAATAGTAAATCATACCAGCCGCACTAACCGAGCCAAAGCATGCCAACCATGCTAGCCGCACCTCTGTGCAAACAGCAAATCATACCATCCACACCGACCGCGCAAAAGCATGCCAACCATGCTATCCGCACCTCTGTGCCAATAGCAAATCATGCCATCCACACCGACCATGCCATACCAAACACATCTCGCCATGGCCCCTCATGTCGAGCTACCATGCTGGCCTTCCCCACGTGGCTACCAAAGTGAAGGCGTGTAACAATCAACGGTTTCTCTTCAATCTCAGGAGCAAAACCTGACCGTCTAATGTCACCTCACGACCTTTGGCCCAAAACCATAGCTTGGTCACGCACCAAGCCAAGCGCCCTTACCTTGGCCGTAGCCATGCCATACGTCCATGGAAAACCCTTCGCCCCACATGCCAATCCAAACCAAACCTAGCCGAGCTAGCCGCGCCATGCCAAACGCACTCTTCCTTGGCCCTAGATATGCTAGTCACGTCATGCCAACCCAAGCGCCCTTGCCTTGGCCCAGGCCATGCCATATGTCCATGGAAAACCCTTGGCCCCACATGCCAATCCAAACTAAACCTAGCCAAGATAGTTGCGCCATGACAAATGCACTATGCCTTGTCCCTAGCTATGCTAGTCACTTCATGCTATGACAAGCACCCTGGACACGCCATAAGCCCATGGAAAACCCTTGGCCCCATATGCCAAGTCAAAACCGCACCTAGCCAAAGCTAGCCACGCCATGCACCCATGGCAGACCCTTGGCCCCTCATGCCAAGCCAAACCATTCCAAGGCATGCCATGCCAACCTAATTGCACTAAGGCATGCCATGCTAGCCAAGTCCTCTATCCATCACCGCGACCCTACCATGCCTATGCCTAGCCACCCGTGTATGCCATTGCCGCCAACATGGGAATCCAAAACTCCCCTCACCACTCAAAAATGTTAGTCGGATTCTCTTGACCATCTTTGCAATGATTCACACCTCGATTCCGTAATTATCTATCACCATCATATGCTTACATCGCAACAAGGCACCTGTTCCGAGCAAAGCAGGGGACTTAATGTTGATGGTGGCTTTTAGCCTAGCGTTAAAATAGTAAAACCAAAAACCCTAGTAGACAGTGATGTCACAACATTTAAGTGATAAAGCATTTACTAGGCGCATTTATTGAAAAGCCTTTAATATGTCTCTAAATAATTATCGGGGTACCTTTTTCAAATTATGGTTACAACAAGCAAAACACTAATTCCCCTCTATGCCAATGGAAAATCATGCCAGCCACACCAACCATGCCAAAGCATGCCAACCATGCTAGTTGCACCTCTTTTCCAATGGAAAATCATGTCAGCCACACCAACTGCGCCCAGGTATGCCAACCATGCTAGCCGCACCTTTGTGCCAATGGAAAATCATGCCAGCCACACCAACCGCGACAAGGCATGCCAACCATGATAGCCGCACCTCTGTGCCAATGGGAAATGATGCCAGCCACACCAATCGCCCCAAAGCATACCAACCATGCTAGCCGCACCTCTGTGCCAATGGAAAATCATGCCAGCCACACCAACCGCGCCAAAGCATGCCAACCATGTTAGCCGTACCTCTGTTCCAATGGAAAATCATGCCATCCACACCAACCGCGCCAAATCATGCCAACCATGATAGCCGCACCTCTATGCCGATGGCAAATAATGCCATCAACACCAACCGTTCCAAAGCATGCCAACCATGATAGCCGCACCTCTGTGCCAATGGAAAATGATTCCAGCCACACCAATCGAACCAAAACATATCAACCATGCTAGCCGCACCTCTGTGCCAATGGAAAATCATGCCAGCCACACCAACCGCGCCAAAGCATGCCAACCATGATAGCCGCACCTCTGTGCCAATAGTAAATCATATCAGCCGCACTAACCGAGCCAAAGCATGCCAACCATGCTAGCCGCACCTCTGTGCAAACAGCAAATCATACCATCCACACCGACCGCGCAAAAGCATGCCAACCATGCTATCCGCACCTCTGTGCCAATAGCAAATCATGCCATCCACACCGACCGTGACATACCAAACACATCTCGCCATGGCCCCTCATGTCGAGCTACCATGCTGGCCTTCCCCACGTGGCTACCAAAGTGAAGGCATGTAACAATCAACGGTTTCTCTTCAATCTCAGGAGCAAAACCTGACCGTCTAAGGTCACCTCACGACCTTTGGCCCAAAACCATAGCTTGGTCACGCACCAAGCCAAGCGCCCTTACCTTGGCCGTAGCCATGCCATACGTCCATGGAAAACCCTTCGCCCCACATGCCAATCCAAATCAAACCTAGCCGAGCTAGCCGCGCCATGCCAAACGCACTCTTCCTTGGCCCTAGATATGCTAGTCACGTCATGCCAACCCAAGCGCCCTTTCCTTGGCCCTAGCCATGCCATACGTCCATGGCAAACCCTTGGCCCCACATGCCAAGCCAAACTAAACCTAGCTAAGATAGTTACGCCATGACAAACGCACTATACCTTGTCCCTAGCTATGCTAGTCACGTCATGCTATGACAAGCACCCTGGACACGCCATAAGCCCATGGAAAACCCTTGGCCCCACATGCCAAGTCAAAATCACACCTAGCCAAAGCTAGCCACGCCATGCACCCATGGCATACCCTTGGCCCCTCATGCCAAGCCAAACCACGCCAAGGCATGCCATCCCAACCTAATTGCACCAAGGCATGCCATGCTAGCCAAGTCCTCTCTCCATCACCGCGACCCTACAATGCCTATGCCCATATACCCGTGTATGCCATTGCCGCCAACATGGGAATCCAAAACTCCCCTCACCACTCAAAAATGTTAGTCGTATTATCTTGACCATCTTTGCAATGATTCACACATCGATTCCGTAATTATCTGTCACTATCATATGCTTACCTCGCAACAAGGCACCTATTCCGAGCTAAGCAGAGGACTTAATGTTGATGGTGGCTTTTATCCTAGCGTTAAAATAGTACAACCAAAAACCCTAGTAGACAGTGATGTCACAACATTTAAGTGATAAAGCATTTACTAGGCGCATTTATTGAAAAGCCTTTAATATATCTCTAAATAATTAACGGTGTACCTTTTTCAAATTATGGTTACAACAAGAAAAACTCTAATTCCCCTCTGTGCCAATGGAAAATCATGCCAGCCACACCAACCATGCCAAAGCATGCCAACCATGCTAGCTGCACCTTCCTGCCAATGGAAAATCATGTCAGCCACACCAACTGCGCCAAGGTATGCCAACCATGCTAGCCGCACCTTTGTGCCAATGGAAAATCATGCCAGCCACACCAACCGTGACAAGGCATGCAAACCATGCTAGCCGCACCTCTGTGCCAATGGAAAATGATGTCAGCCACACCAATCGCCCCAAAGCATACCAACCATGCTCCAGCCATGCACCTCCACACCAACGCCAAATCATGCCAATGGCAAATCATGCCATCACACCAACCGCGCCAAAGCATGCCAACCATGTTAGCCCAATGGCAAATCATGCCGCCACACCAACTTCAATGGCAAATCATGCCAGCCACACCAACCGCGCCAAATCATGCCAACCATGATAGCCGCACCTTTGTGCCGATGGCAAATCATGCCATCAACACCAACCATTCCAAAGCATGCCAACCATGCTATCCGCACCTCTGTGCCAATGGCAAATCATGCCAGCCACACCAACTGTGCCAACGCATGCCAACCATGCTAGCCGCACCACTGCGCCAATGGAAAATCATGCCAGCCACACCAACCGCGCCAAAGCATTCCAACCATGATAACCACACCTCTGTGCCAATTGCAAATCATTCCATCCACACCAACCGCGCCAAAACATGCCAACCATGATAGCCGCACCTCTGTGCCAATGGAAAATCATGCCAACCATGCTAGCCGCACCTCTATGCCAATGACAAATCATGCCAGCCACACCAACCGCGCCAAAGCATGCCAACCATGCTAGTCGCACCTCTGTGACAATGGAAAATCATGCCATCCACAACAACCGCGCCAAAGCATGCCAACCATGATATCCGTACCTCTGTGCCAATGGAAAATCATGCCAGCCACACCAACCGTGCCAAATCATGCCAACCATACTAGCCGCACCTCTATGCTAATGGAAAATCATTCCAGCCACCAACCGCGCCAAATCATGCCAACCATGCTAGCCGCACCTCATTGCCAATGGAAAATCATTCCAGCCACACCAACCGCGCCAAAGCATGCAAATCATGATTGCCGCACCAATGTGCCAATTGAAAATCATGACATCCACACCAACCGCGCCAAAGCATGCCAACCATGATAGCCGCACCTCTGTGCCAATGGAAAATCATGCCAACCACACCAACCACGCCAAATCATGCCAACCATGCTAGCCGCACCTCTGTGCCAATGGAAAATCATGCCAGCCACACCAACCGCGCCAAATCATGCCAACCATGATAGCCGCACCTCTGTTCCAATGGAAAATCATTCCATCCACACCAACCGTTCCAAAGCATGCCAAAAATTATGGTGCTAAAAGTGACGCATAATGATGACGCGTTACAGAGTTGCAGGCCAAGTCAGAGTTCCGCCGTAATGGCGCATTGCGAAGCCATAATATAGGAATACTGTATAGACCGTTAAGTGTCGAGAATGACATGACCCTGCGGGGCCAGTGAAGCAAAAAGGTAGCGCTACACTGTAAAGATATTTGGCTAAGGAATGAAGCATATTGACCGACACAATAAGGCTTCATTGAGGAGAAGGAAAGATGAAGCCAAAGTGAAAGATGCAACATGCGATGTTGGCATTAAGGCATATCTGTGGAATTGAGTTGGCCCAAACTCAAGGATGATACAAGAGTGTAGAATAGATCAATAGTTGGTCTATGGCATTAGTTTAAGGCTGGACAAATCTTGAACAATGCAAACAAGTTGGCAATTCAAGAGTTGCATTGCTATTGTCAACCTAATTGGCGTAGTGAAGCATATGTGACGCATGAGTAACTAGAGTGAGTTTAAGGAGTTGGCCTCGACAATTAAAGCCTAAAGAGTGTCCGTGCATTAGATTAGAGTAATAAAAATATAGGGCCAAGAGGTTTGTACGTTGGCGCAAGGCAGAATCCAGTAGGCCAAGACAAGTGGCGCAATAAGGCTCAAGTGACGGTTACAAGTTGGTTACGATCTTCATAATCATGCCAATGAAGTAAGACAAGATAGAACGGTTATAAAGAGAGTTTATAACCATGTGGAAGGTTCATAACCACCTAGAACAGATGTGTCATCTGTTGGCTTGACAACACAAAAGGTGGCGGTTGAAAAGCAAGCTGGCGGTTATAGAAACTACCTGATGGGACATATGGCTGTCCCATGCGTGTGTAACGGTTATGCACGGTTTGGCCAAGCAAATCTATTGTGCATAAATAGTACTAAGGCATGGGAAATTTGGTAGCTAGCCTGTGTGAGAGTTAGCCTAACATATGTGAGAGTGAAGGTTGCATATGTGAGTGAATAGGAGAGTTTTTGTAAGACTTAGACTTGGTTCAAGGAGTGAACAAGTCTGTGTAAGTCCCCAAGTGGGCAAGTTTTGTATTTCTTCCCTTTGATTCAATAAAAGAGTTGATTGTGTCATGTTCTAAGTGTTCTTGGTTGGCTAATTATTGTTGGTAAATTATGGAATGAATTGGGTGCATTATGGGGTGCATTTGATGAGTTTAGAGAAGTGAAAGAAGGCTGTAAAGACTTCCGCTGTTAACCTGAAGTGTTGGCTGTTTGCAAAGGTGCAAACTTATATGGCTGAAGTGCAAGTGGGTGAAGCTTTATTCACAGAACCATTGTGTTTCTGGGTTACACTTTCGCAGAAAATTCCTAGGGAATTTGAAGGTGTGACAATTCGGGTATCAGAGCTGTGTTTGGGGCACAGTTCAAGTGTATTTGTTGGATAATACACTAGTGATTCTTTCCCTATAAAGCTATTTTCTTGTGAGCAAGTAAGTGGCGCATTATTTTCAGAATATTGCATTAGAAATGAGTTCTAATGGCATGATGATCGACGAAGAACTACCGGGTATGTTTGATCAACTTGAGGAGTTTGGAAATCTTGGTGATTTGGCCATAGACATGGGCATTGATAGCCTTGAAAATCATCTTGTTTCTGAAGATAAGGGCAGGATAGACCTACTTGAAGGAATAACATCAGATTGGTTTAAAGAATTTGACGAAAGGGTAGGTGCAGTCGAGGACAAGGTGTCTGATGCAACCTTGTTGAATTGTGAAACCAATGCTGAAGTGACTGAATTGAAGGTGCAATTCAGTGACATAAAGACCATACTAACAAGCCATGTGAAGCAAATTTCAGAGGAAGTGGCAGGCATTCACGGGTTAATCAGTAACGGCATGTTTGTAGGGGCAAACGTGCATGGAAAAATCTCAAGTCGAGTCTCCGAGCCAAGAATTTACGCAGGTTCCAGAAATGCTAGAGAAATTGAGAATTTCTTGTATGACGTTGAGGCATACTTTGAGGCGAATGGAACTAGGGAAGAACAAAAAGTAACTCTCGCAGGCAATTACCTTGGTGGTAATGCAAAGGTTTGGTAGAGAACTATGCTGCAAGAAGATGAAGCGGATGGTTATGCCAATCCTATGTCATGGGATGACATGAAAGATGGACTGAGATGTCAGCTATGGCCAAGCAATGGTGCTTGGTATGCAAGATAAAGTTTACGTAGGCTGAAAATGACGAGTACACCACAGGCCTATGCTGAAAACTTCCTTGCATTGGTGCAAGAAGTACGTGGCATGAGTGAAGAAGATCAGATGTTCCAATTTCTGGCTAGCGCAAGTTCGAGTGTAATTGCTGAACTTAAGAGGCGCAAAATCCAGAGTATCCAGATGGCTATTCCAGCGGTAAGAGGGATTACTAGTTGCACAACCACTGAATATGTGCAAAGCTGTGAAGGTGAAGCCAAAAGGAAGGAAAAATCTGTAGGCAGTAAGTGAAAGCATGAACCAAAGGAAGATGAAATATTCCCTTCAGCCCGGAAGTATGGATGTTTCATTTGCAAAGGTTTACACTTCACTAGAAGCTGTCCACTCAAAGCACAACTTAATGTATCAGTTGGGAATGACTATGCAGGTCATTCTAGCAAGACTCATGGAGGCCGAAGTGATGGTTCAAGGAAGGGACCACGCAGCGAAGTTGTTGCTCACTTCGACAAAGAAAGAAACTAAGCTAAGAAAAATAATAAGTGGTGTTGTCTCCATTGGCGACACTTTGATGCCAAAACGAGGGTGTTTTTGGCCTTGTTTTATGTAGCTTTAGTTGTTGGTTGATGCAAACTCTGTGTGTAGAGTTTGGTTGTACATACTTTTATTTGAGTCTTCAAGTTTGTACATACTTTTATTTGGTGTAAGCAAGTTGCTTTGTTAATGAAGTTTTAGCTTTCCAAAAGAGATGAGTTGATGATCAATCATGTAATGGTACATTGTCTTGTTATATAAGAGCAGTAATGAATGAGGGTGTTTTCATTTATAAAGCCTTGCCTCTTTATTTACGATGTAAATCTAGTTCATGGGGAGATGCTGAAAGTATCATACTTGTCCTAACGTATGCAATAGCAACATAGGTTGAAAGCTAATAAGAAAAGCATAGGACAGGGGTCCTAGTTGACGTAGAAATGATGTTGGTGTTTGGGGATTGCAGAATGGCACGACGGCAGATGGGCAGCGATAGTGCAAGCAATGCAGCAAGTAAGAAATTATTTTACCAACAAGCATGAGTTGGGTAGAACTCATGGCCTTAGAGATAGTCACACACACTTTCCAGGCAAGTAGCAATGCAATTCAAAGAAGTATTTGGAGACATATTGGCTTTGAAGGCGTAGCATATGGACAGATAAATGGTTAGCTAATGATATGTCCAAAGAGATAGTTAGTCACAGTTTTAAATGGGTTGTGCAACTCAATAGTTTTGTTGCATGGAAGTTAAGCAAAGAAAACTCACCATTCCAATTCGGGTATGCAAAATGGCATAAGTATAGAGTTTATACTTGGTGGCCACATTCATAGAAATGAGTTCTTGAATGTTGTTTGCATAATCAGAGTTTGGTGAGGCATGAAGTGTTGAATTCGGGTGTCTAATGCAAAGAGAACCCCTATTTACTTTGTGACATTCTTAATGAGGAGCGTGAAGAACAACAGTTCAACGGCGGGTCGTCGACAAAATTGATTGAAAATGAAGCCAAGTCGTTTATAAGTCCTTGTCACGTTGAGTGAGATGCAAGTGGCAAAGTCGGAAAGCGATGGCAATGATCATGATGATCAAATTGAGAAGAATCACTCAGTGCGTACACTTAGGCGCAAATGATTCATGCGAAATTCAAGTACAATTCAGGGAATTGGCAAGAAGAATTTCCAAGTTGCATTTGGGTGTTGATATACGGTTGTAGTAGGAGTTGGAACATATGCGCAACGTGAAAACAATAGTACAAGTCAGTAGGATCAATAAAAAAGCATTAAAGCTAAGTGGTGGCATGTGGTACTAGGCATAAAGTTTTGGCAAGAAGGAATGCTAAATAAGTTTGCTGAATTCTGAGTGGCTCAGAAGTGTACAAGGCCGAAGAACAAGTATGTTGAGTATACTTGGTTGCGTTCAACGAGGACGTTGAACGGATTAGGTGGGGGAGGTCTATTACGGTGCTGCAAGTGACGCATAATGATGACACGTTACAGAGTTGCAAGCCAAGTCAGATTTCCGCCGTAATGGCGCATTGCGAAGCCATAATAGCGGTATACTATATAGACCGTTAAGTCTCGAGAATGACATGACCCTACGGGGCCAGTGAAGCAAAAAGGTAGATTTACACTGTAAAGACATTTGGCTAAGGAATGAAGCATATTGACCGACACAATAAGGCTTCATTGAAGAGAAGGCAAGACGAAGCCAAAGTGACAGATGCAACATGCGATGTTGGCATTAAGGCATATCCGTGGAATTGAGTTGGCCCAAACCCAAGGATGATGCAAGAGTGTAGAATAGATCAATAGTTGGTCTATGGCATTAGTTTAAGGCTGGCCAAAGCTTGAACAATGCAAACAAGTTGGCAATGCAAGAGTTTCATTGCTATTGTCAAGCTAATTGGAGAAGTGAAGCATATGTGACGCATGAGTAACTAGAGTGAGCTTAAGGAGTTGGCCTCGACAAGTAAAGCCTAAAGAGTGTCCGTGCATTAGCTTAGAGTAATAAAAATGCAGGTCCAAGAGGGTTGTACGTTGGCGCAAGGCAGAATCCAGTAGGCCAAGACAAGTGGCGCAATAAGGCTCAAGTGACGGTTACAAGTTGGTTACGAGCTTCATAATCATGCCAATGAAGTAAGACAAGATAGAACGGTTATAAAGAGAGTTTATAACCATGTGGAAGGTTCATAACCACCTAGAACAGTTGTGGCATCTGTTGGCTTGACAACAAAAAAGGTGGCGGTTGAAAAGCAAGCTGGCGGTTATAGAAACTACCTGATGGGACAGATGGCTGTCCCATGCGTGTATAATGGTTATGCACGGTTTGGCCAAGCAAAGCTACTGTATAGATAGTCCTAAGGCATGGGAAATTCGGTAGCTAGCCTGTGTGAGAGTTAGCCTAACATATGTGAGAGTGAAGGTTGCATATGTGAGTGAATAGGAGATTTTTTTTAAGACTTAGACTTTGTTCAAGGAGTGAACAAGTCTGTGTAAGTCCCCAAGTGGGAAAGTTTTGTATTTCTTCCATTTGATGAAATAAAAGAGCTGATTGTGTCATGTTCTAAGTGTTATTGGTTGGATGATTATTGTTGGTAAAGTATGGCATGAATTGGGTGCATTTGATGAGTTTATAGAAGTGAAAGAAGGATGTAAAGACTTCCGCTGTTAACCTGAAGTGTTGGCTATTTGCAAAGGTGCAAACTTATAAGGCTGAAGTGCAAGTGGGTGAAGCTTTATTCAAAGAACCATTGTGCTGCCGGGTTACACTTTCGCAGAAAATTCCTAGGGCGTTTGAAGGTGTGACACCAACCATGATAGCCGCACCTCTGTGCCAATGGAAAATGATGCCAGCCACACCAATCGCGCCAAAACATACCAATCATGCTAGACGCACCTCTGTGCCAATGGCAAATCATTCCAGCCACACAAACCGCGCCAAAGCATGCCAATCATGCTAGCCGCACCTCTGTGCCAATGGCAAATCATGCCAGCCACGCCAAACACGCCAAAGCATGCCAACCATGATAGCCGCACCTCTGTGCCAATTGAAAATCATGCCATCCACACCAACCGCGCCAAAGCATGCCAACCATGATAGCCGCACCTCTGTGCCAATGGAAAATCATTCCAACCATGCTAGTCGCACCTCTATGCCAATGACAAATCATGCCAGCCACACCAAACGCGCCAAAGCATGCAAACCATGCTAGCCGCACCTCTGTGCCAATGGATAATCATGCCATCCACAACAACCGCGCCAAAGCATGCCAACCATGATAGCCGTACCTCTGTGCCAATGGAAAATCATGCCAGCCACACCAACCGCGCCAAATCATGCCAACCATACTAGCCGCACCTCTGTGACAATGGAAAATCATGTCAGCCACACCAACCGCGCCAAATCATGCCAACCATGCTAGCCGCACCTCTCTGCCAATGGAAAATCGTGCCAGCCACACCAACCGCGCCAAAGCATGCAAACCATGATAGCGGCACCAATGTGCCAATTGAAAATCATGCCATCCACACCAACCGCGCCAAAGCATGCCAACCATGATAGCCGCACCTCTGTGCCAATGGAAAATCATTCCAACCACACCAGCCGCCCCAAAGCATGCCAACCATGCTAGTCGTACCTCTATGCCAATGACAAATCATGCCAGCCACACCAACCGCGCCAAAGCATGCCAACCATGTTAGCCGCACCTCTGTGCCATTGGAAAATCATGCCAGCCACGCCAACCGCGCCAAATCATGCCAACCATGCTAGCCGCACCTCTGTGCCAATGGCAAATCATGTCAGCCACACCAACCGCGCCAAATCATGCCAACCATGCTAGCCGCACCTCTATGCTAATGGCAAATTGATGTAGTTTTAACAGTGGTAAGAAAGGGTTTGATTCTCGGACTCGTTGAGGATTTGATTTTAAGATTAATTAAGACAAATACTAAAGAAAAAATTACCTAGATGAACAATGGGAGAAAACCTAGGGTTTTGGATTCCACCAAATCAATAATGTAAAATAATCACTCCTCTCTGAAAAATACTCGTAACGCTACTCAAGACAGTTTTGAACCCAATCTCATGTCCCGGAATATATAACAATTAAAACAAATATTACAACTTTATGTTGTACCAAAATGGTATAATCTCTTTCGCTTATAAAAGATCGATAGCTAAACTACCCAAAACAATTATTATGAAGCTAAATAAGAAGAGAGATTAATTAAAACATTTAAGCTCCAAAAGATTATTAATCCAAAGAGTACTAGAATTTCTTACAAGATTTATTGGCTTCCTCCTTAGCCCCAATAGAGAGAGCTAGCTTTCCATTATAAAAACGAAAAGAAAAGAAAAATAGTCTAAAACTCTGGTGTCGGCGTGCGGCTCTCCTCCGTAACTCCTCTCTCCCCGGCACATTTTTATAGGTGAAGTGTAGGCATTTCCAAATCAGAATATTTTAAATTAGACAAGAGAATTTGTCTTTCGTTTTATTGCTCAATTCTCATTGGTGCGGTGATGTCATTAGACGACTTCGTTAAGAAAGAATAGATTTCTTTCTCCATTTCGCATGTTAACTTTCCATAAACTTCCAAAGATGATAAAGCACTAACCAAGCACTAACCAAATGCCTTTTCACCTTCCTTGTTTTTGTTGCATCTCCAAGGAAATATAGTGGTGTCATTCCTTTTTCAAGCCGTGTGCATATATCTCCATTTCTTACTTGGAATACAAAAACCCAACTGATTCCATTTTCTACTCTTGAGCAAGATTCCTTATATATCTTTTTGTCTTACCTAGCAAAGGAAAGATATCTTTCTTGGCCGTATGGAAAGAAATCATTTCCTTCATTTGTCTATAACAAACAAAATTTCTTTCTTCCCATTGTTAACTTCTTAACTTCACAAGATTGGAAATATATTGTTTTTACCAGCCAATCGTTAAACTCCGTGCCCCGACCAAAATATGCTGTCTTCAGAATCCCACGACACCAAGCTCACTAAACCCATTTAGCTCTAAGCCCGTACTTTGACCAGTGAAATGTATGCACAAACCTTGTTTAGCCGTTTTTATTTTCCGTAGCCCATTTTATTCGTGTACCTACAAAATAAAATAAATATTAAAATGAGTATAAAAATAAGAACCAATAATATGTATTTTGGGAAGTAAATATGTTAGAACTAAGCACCCATCACAAATCATGCCAGCTACACCAACCACGCCAAAGCATGCCAACCATGCTATCCGCACCTCTGTGCCAATGGCAAATCATGAAAGCCACACCGACCGCACCAAAGCATGCCAACCATGCTAGCCGCGCCTCTGTGCCAATGGAAAATCATGCCAGCCACACCGACCGCGCCATGCCAAACATATCTCGCCATGGCCCCTCATGCCGTGCCACCATGATGGCCTTCCCCACGCGGCTACCAAAATGAAGGCGTGCAACAATAAACGGTTGCCCTTCAATCCCAGGAGCAAATCATGTCCCAATAAGGTCACCTCACGACCTTTGGCCCAAAACCCTAGCTTGGTCACACACCTATCCAAGCTAGCCGCACCATGCCAAGCGCCCTTACCTTAGACCAAGACATGTCATACGTCCATGGCAAACCCTTGGCCCCACATGCCAAGCCAAACCAAACCTATCCAAGCTAGTCGCGTCATGTCAAACACACTCTGCCTTTTCCCTAGCTATGCTAGTCCCGTCATGCCAAGACAAGCGCCCTTGCCTTGGCCCTAGCCATGCCATACGTCCATGTCAAACCCTTGGCCCCACATGCCAAGCCAAACCAAACCTAGCCAAGCTAGCCGCGTCATGCCAAATGCACTCTGCCTTGTCCCTAGCTATGCTAGTCACGTCATGCCAAGCCAAGCGCCCTTGCCTTGGCCCTGGCCATGCCATACGCACATGGAAAACTCTTGGACCCACATTCCAAGCCAAAATCACACCTAGAAAAGCTAACCACGCCGAATGCGAACCCTTGGCCCCACATTCCAAGTCTAAACACAACATAGCCGCGCCACCACCCTGTCCCTCACTACGCGGCTACCAAAACGAAGGCGTGCAATAATCAACTGTTTCCCTTCAATACCAGGAGCAACTCCTAGCCATCCAAGGTTACCAGACGACACATAAAAACCTTTGTCCCGAAAACCTAAGTTTGGCCACGCCAAACCATGCCATGCCAACGGCATGCCAACCTAGTCGTGCCACCACTACGCGGCTACCAAAAACAAAGGCGCGTCGAAGGTCATCAGGCTACAACATTTTCCCCTCCTCTCAAGATGCAAAATCTCGACCATCGAAGGTCATCAGGATAGCAAGTTTCCCTAGCTTGACTTGCCAATCCACTACAACATGCTCCATGTTTTCCAAAAACATTCGAGACATCAACACATACTGGGGACGCTCATTAGGGTTTTGGTTTGGTAATATATAGCATGCGGCATACACAAATGCATGTTTCAAGATAGTGTAATAAGATTAAGGCGGTTATTAAATGCAAGAAGCAACGGTGAAACTCTCCTTCATTATGGGACATCAATTCCATCAAATCCCATCAATACCAGGCGTTACCACCTCTTCCCATTTAACTCATCTGTTTTATTTTCTTAAGAGGCCAGAGTACGTTTCCTTTTGGACCTGTATAAGTAGCTAGGATTACCTATTTCCGCCAGAGACACGAGTGCTTGGTCAGGGAATATACCACACTCAGAAAGGCGACTCTTGCTAGCTTTCCCGAAGCTTTCACCTTTTGATACACGTCAAGTACTACTCTTCCAGAATTATTCTGGCCTAAACACTCTCTTCGCTTCCCTCCTTAAACCAACCATTATCCTCCACTTTATGTCCGAAGCAAGTCTGGAATGGCCATTTCTTGGTTTAGGCCGGACTTGTACAGATTGATCTCTCGAATCTAAAAGTACTCCCTTGTAGTATATTATTTAGGGTTTAGATTGTTTCTCACTTTTACACCTGCAATTACCAAAATCGGCAGAAACCATTTTCACCTATAAACAAGAGGTTCGAAGCACAACTATCATAGGGGACGGGGAAATAACAGGGTAGTATGGGAAGAAATAATAATGCCTCCTCTAAATGTTAGTGTGGAAAAGATATGGGAAGCCGTATTCTTGATGGAAAACATCCCAGCACCTTGGAACATGGGGAAGGAGCCACCGTTGACCAATAAAAGTCATGAATTCTGCTCATATCACCAATTCCATGGGCATACGACCAATGATTGCAGAAATGTGAAGAGGGTTATCCTCAGAATGATAGACCAAGGCAAGCTGATTTATTTTATGATAGGGAAACCACAACCTCTACCACTACCACCACCACTAGAAGATCGCAGAGAAAACGCAGCAAAGGGAGGAGACACGTTCTTAATCGAAGTTGGAGCGAAGGCAAAGAACCTATTTTGTCATTATATTGTGCATTCGTACAAAACAATTGAATATTTTCATGATAATGTTCTGAGCAGAGTTTTCGTAAGGGATGCTGACGATAGAGAAATCATGAACATTGCTAAGGTTTCACCACTTAAGGAATGGAAGAAACAACCTATTTCTTTTATATCAGAAGATATCCCTGAAGGTGGAGAAATGCATGATAATCCCCTGGTGGTAAAGCTAGAGATCAACCCGAAACCTAGTGATGATGAAGATGAGAATTCGTGGGCGATCAACATAATATTAATTGATACTGGAAGTTCTATAGACATTCTATTTTACCATGCTTTCAAACCATGGGAGGAAAGGATGAGGACTTAATACCTTCGACTTACAAGATCTACGGCTTCAATGGTACTGCGAATAAACCTAAGGGAAAAATTGTTATGCGAATTCCTTTGATGTAGAGTCACCGTACAATGCTTTAATTGGCTGACCCTGGTTACATGGAATTCTGGGAGTAGCATCAACCTTTCATCAATGCATAAAGTTTCCTCATCCTAGCGGCATTGGAATAATAAGACGATATTGGGTTAAGGGGAGAAAGTGTCATGAAATTGATACAGAGAAATGCAAAGAAAGAGCAACTAAGAAGAACAATTGGAAGAATAATATCAGAAAAAAGAAAAAAAGCGAAAGACTGATGGTAGACGCAGTAGAACGTGGAGGAGAAGAGAGTGCTGCGAAATCCATGTCTGCTGAATATGAGAACCAGCGAGTACTTCGCAAAGGAGATCTGGTGTTACATCTACAACCAACTTATCAAAGGGATGGCGAAGATGATTCTATAAACAGGTGGGAAGGCCCTTACACTGTAACGAATGTTCTTGGAGAAGGAAAATCTGAGCTAGAGGGTGTGAAAACTGCAGTATATAATGAGAAGTATCTGCGAAAGTATGGTGTAAGTAGTAATGATAGCATAGAGCAAGAAAAGGTTATTCTGCAAAACGAAATGATCAATAGTGTGCGAGAACTCAAAGAGGCACAAGCAAAAGGTAACAAAGGTAAGAAATTTAAAATGTGAAATGAGAATGAAATTGATAAACTTGAAAAGAGAAAGAAAGAAATAAAATTGATGAAAACGAAATTCGAAAAATACCTTTTATTGATTGAAGAAAACAAAAATAAAAAATTACAACAGATCCTTATAAAAGGCAATAGAATCAATAGAACATGAAAGAGGCACCCAACTATGGCGTACACCCTAGTTCGCGATAAAATTTTGCAAGAGGCGAATGTAAGACCTAAAGTGCGTCATAGAAGGGAAGAACCTATAGAATGGCTCAGGGGAAGGCTACACTGCCACCGGAACCCGAGTAATGGAGATTTGGGGTTCATAATGCCCATCCAGGAGAGGCGCCTTGGATTTTCAGCCTAAGATTATGAATTAGGTTGGACGACTAAGGTGAGAAGGTCTCTCCTAAGGAGTGCAGAACTTGATCAAGGCGCCGAGGTACACGGGTGAGCCAAGAGTTCCTGGGCATATGGAGCGTTCCTGGACATTCTTGGCAAGTCTTGGCTATGATGCACTCGGTCCGAAGGAAACCCCACTTAGGGTGCGGTCTTGTAACCATGAGCCATATCGGCGAAGGGATAAGAGGCCGAAAAAACAACTGGTTGTTGTTAAGACCGGATGAGAAGATCCAACCTTGTATGGTAGAGGTACGCCTTCTTGAAGGGGAAACCAAGGGGATGATAAGGATGACACCCTCCATTAGATAGGGAGATGATAAGTGTCTAAGACGCAAATGTCATGAGGATTTTTACTCACGGGAGTATTAAGGCTTGTCATATTTGTGCAACATCCTGAAGAGTCAATAATACAAGAAAAAGATAAGACGAGATCAATGGGTCAGTGCACGAAAGTGTAAAGACGTCCTACGATTTAGTAGAAAGACGGCAATGTCATGGGCTATACTTTCGCAAGAATATTTAGACCCATCATATTGTCGTATGAAAAATATCCTGCTGAGGAAATAATACAAGAAAATGATAAGACAAGATCAATGGGTCATTACATGAAAGTGTAAAGACGGCCTGCGATTTTGTCGCAAAGACAAAGAGTGGAAAAATAATACCTTTACTTAGGAAGGAAAAATAAGACCATATAAGAGAATAATAATAAATGGAATCTTGGAAAATTCCAAGAAACATCTGATAACGAAATTATGATAGCGAAATTATACAGGTGAATGCAAACACGATTACGAAATTGACGCATAGACATGCAATAATAAATATGTGGTAACTGATGAAATTATTATTAAGAGATTACATGCTTAATCTTTCATTTGAAAGAAAATAACAGAGGCAAGTGTTATTTGCTTCCACCTGAAAGATTTACGTATAGATTGAAAATTGTATATAAATGTTAATTGCATATTGATCAATTGTATGATATTGCAGAATTTTTTTTTTGCTTTTCTAACACATGCAGGTAAAACAAAAGAGATAGAGCCTATATTGAGAGATTTTGGAAGTTGAAGGAGTTCGCAATGATAGATTACAAAGGATTAAATATAAAAGAACAGATATACAAATATTACAAGAAGGGGAAAAAGTCAATGAAGAGAGAAACACTATTTCTCGCGGAATTCTTCCTCTTCTTCTCCATGATCCTTTTCTTCTCTTTTTTCTTCAAATTTTTCCTCTTTCTCATCTTCTTCTTCCATCTCTTCTTCGATTTCTTCTCCATCTTCTTCTTCATTGTCATCACTATCCGAAATGGCTGGAAGGGATACATTCTGCAGGATTTCCTCTGAGAGACAGGGATATGTAGAGTGAGGAATATTGTTATCATCGCAGATCTTCATAATAGTCTGATTGCGAAAATGAAGAGCGTCATTCTCAAAATTCGCAACAGTGAGTTTTAATTAATTCTTGAGCCTGCAATATTTATCATTGTGGATAGAGAAGTTCTCAGTAAGTTGCACTTTTTCATCTTCCAAACCTTTAATTTGAGTCTCCAACTCTTCAATCCTATTGTCAAATCCGTTCTCAACTTTTGTTAATGAATAAAAGCAAATCAATAACTCGATAAAAGTTTATAAAAAAGAACAGTTAGTAAGGAAGAAAGGATAACAACCTTCTCTGTGAGAAATCATATCTCTAACCAAGGCCGAATGATCAACTTGAAGGATAACATTTACACCTAAGTTATTTATGGCATCATTTAAGACTTTCGCAGCCCAATCAAAATCATCATCATTATTTATGAGGATACGGGAGCGAACTTGATTTTCTCTTTCGATAAGAACAACATTTTTGCTGTTAATTTCGTCTCGTTCAAGTTAGGTCTCAAGAAGGGTTTTGTGGAATTTTTCTAAAGCTTGAGCACCTTGACTAGTGATGCGATCTTTATCATCTATAAGATTGCTAATCTTGGCTCTTAACCTATCAATTTCATCTTTAGAATCAAGATATCGACGCTTAAAACCATTGGGTGATTTCAAAATGCTTCTATGGTCAATTTCTTGAAGGTGGAATTTAGATCTAAGCTCATCTAAGGAAAGAGATTTTGTTTGTTCATTTGTATAACTGTTTAAAGAAGTGTTAAGGCGTCCAAGAAGGGTATCATCATCTATAGAATGGTGAAAGGAGCGAAGAAATGTGGCTTCATCAGAAAGACCATAAATGTCTGCAAAAATAGTTAATTAAATAAGGGAAAATGTTGGGAAAGAAGAATAGAGGGAGAGAATAAAAATTATATACCGAAAAGTTGGTCGTTCGCCTTCTGCAGACTATATATTTTGTTTTGTTGAGAAGAAATGTCAACTTCCAATTGTTTGTTCGTCTTGCGAAGATCAACATCTTCAGTTTCTAATTCTTCGTTTTGCTTGCGAAATTTCTCCATATCTTCGTTACTAAAATTGAGTTGATTCTTAAGTTGGAGATTCTTCTTCTTATAGCTTTTTCATCTCTTTATTAAATCAGAAGCAACTGCATAGGAAGCCTTTCTAGCCTGCGAAAGAATGTAAAAAAATTGTCAAAGCAGATTATAATTTCGAATTGTAAAAAATTATTGAACTTGTATCCAATTATAACACTGCTTTTAAGCTACAGTCCTCCCTTCAATCAAACCTTGCATTAAAATAAATCTAGCACCGACTAGGCATTCAAATAATATCTAAAAGTGTGAGAAACCATGGAATAGAAAGGGGACGTGGTTTGACCTGCGGGTACTGATTTTTATTAGAATCTGTTCCATTGTGCATCTTTTCTATAATGCCAAAATAATTTTCAGGTTTTACTCTTGTTTCAACACAAATAATGCTAGAGTCACCAAAAGAGTTTCTTGTGTCAAAAATTGAAGGCTCGTTTTCATCTGAAGCTTCCTCAAGCTCTTGCTTTTCAACATCATCGGATGACTGTGTTGCACTCTAAATACAAAAATAATACATCAGAAAAGTTTCTTTCTTTCATACATATAATGAAAAATATGGAGGGGAAAAACTTCTTATAATATTTGGACAGAGATTACAATGGAGCAAAACTATGTGGCACTAGGAATGGGCTCAGAAAGATGTAGATGCTTTACAAGTCACTGGTAAGGTAGAGCAACTATTTATAAGGAATGATTGAACATGGCAAAAATGACTAATGCTTATTTTAGTCTCTTTTTGATGGCTGGAACTTTGGATTAACCAAACATCAAAAACTAATGACTTTTCCTTGTACAAGTTCAATGAAACCCATTAATCAGCAATAAGACACCACATGACAATACATAAGCTTTTCAAAACAAGCAAGATTGAGAACAAGAATATAATTAGCACATATACATCAACATATCTTCACTCTCATCAGTGAAAAAATTATCCTGCACTGTTTGTACCCAAAATTACTTTTGGGCACGAAATGCGATGAATAAATGATTTGGTGTATATTTTTGGGTTAGGAGATGAATTGAAGAACAAATAGGAGACACATGTTTAACGTGGTTCGGTATGGTTTGCTTACGTCCACGAATGAATCCCCTTGGGGAGTAATATTTTATTGATATTTGCATTACAATGTTATCTCCCTCTCTTGGCTACCTCCCTCCTCTCCCTCCAGGCATCTCTATTTATATAGTTTTAATAACTAATTTCGAGATAGACTGAATGACATTAATATGCCCTGCAATTAATTCTGCATGAAACTGCTGGAATTAACTATGCATGCCTCCATCTTCAATCCTGCATAAAACTGTTGGAATAAAATCTGCATGCCTCCATCTTCAATTCTACATGAAACTGTTTGCATGCTTCTTTGAATAAATTCTGCATGAATAATGGCTAGCAGTATTGGCGGTTGCTGGATGGAAGAATAGATGACTGCGTGGGTAGAGACTGACTGGCAGCACAGCTAGAAACTGGATGGCTATACGGCAGAGTACTTGGCAGGGAATTAGTTAGCAGCACTGCTGGCAATGAGACTGAAAATTGGCTAGAGGTGGGACTTGCAACCTGACTTTGACAGTTGACTGATTGTTGACTAGTTGTTGACTTTACCGTTGACTTTGACCATTGACTGGGCATTGAATTTATGTAATACAGGGCAGGCTGGGCCTGCTTCGGTTGACCGGTTAGCGGGCTTGGATGAGGGACAAAAGATGATTCAAGTACCAATTGGGCCCATTATATGGCATTTTTAGTTATGGTACAAACATCAGCAAAGTAGCGCCTCGTTAGCGTGCCACGTCAGCAAAGTACGCCTCATCAGCATGCCATTTCAGCAAAGTAGTGCCTCGTCAGCATACCACGTCAGCAAAGTATACCTTGTCAGCGTGCCATGTCAGAAAAGTAAAGCCTCGTCAGTGTGCCACATCTGCTACAGCACGCGCGCTAAGAGGAATCTTGTTTCGTCAATAACTTCTTTGTTTTAAGTTCGAACTGAGTGATTTTTTGGATCGTTGGAATCGTCTTTCAATTTCCTACAATATGGAGGTGAAAAGTCTTAAGCTTGAAAAAAATTATTTTTGGGTTTCCGAGTGGCACATCAACCACTAACGAGTGAAAACTACATATCATATTCAATGTTCGGGAATGCTATTGTGTCGAGTTTCTACCCACAAAACGCATGTATGAAAGTTGTCAGTGCTTTTTCGATTCATGAACCTCAATACAAACATATTTGGTGCTAGTTAAAACTGCTACAGTCTAATTGATCGGGCTACTGAAGTCCAGTGCCTCAGCAAGTACTGTAGTCCAGTTGATCGAACTACTGCAGTCCTATTACACATAACTAATACAGTCAGTTGATCGAAATGTTGTAATCCAGTTTCACAACAACAGCTGTTGGCCAGATGATCAAACTTCCGCGGTCCTTTTTTAATTCCTACAGTCCAATTGGTCGAACTTCTGTAGTCCTATTTTCCCCAAAACTATTTCAGTACAGTTTTCCTCACAACTGATTCAGTCCAGTTTTATGTATAACTGTTACAGTGAAGCTGATCGTAACTTCTGAAATACAGTTCCGTGGCAACCGTCTCAACCACAACGTAAGCATATCAATTGTCTAAAAATAAGTTGATTCACTTGAAGGCTTCCTCAGAAACTAACCTCTCATTTGGAACAAAGGGTATTTTATGCGCTAATGGAACCACTAGGCAAAATGTAATAATCACAGACTCATGTAAGTCTGAATATTTTTCAGAGTTAAGTTCAACTATGAAAACTGAAACCAGAACATGTGTCAACAAGTTTGCATAAAAATATTAAATGCATGTTTTGTTATTTATGTCAGGTTTGCAAAATGCACAAATCAAAGAGGTATTGTGAACCCTTTAAGGATGAAGTTCCAGTTCAGCATCACCAACTCCAAAGCTAGCAAGGATGGCTTCCCTAGTTCTATAATGCCCACCTATAAGAGTCCCCCATGTCACGGCATCTAGTTCAATTTCCCTTGTCAGTTAAAGTCTTGCACACATGGCCCCTGGATTAGTATTATCAAAAGTAAAAATCTCACGATTCAGGATCACAACCCGACTGAGGTCTGAAAAGTTGCTGCATAGGTTTGAAAAATTGGTCAAAGTTCCAACACCAATCTGTAAGCATACTTAGCTGTCACGCTCCCTTTTGATGACAACCGAAAGTTGCTTGGGTGTAATGTCACCACTTAAGGTTCTGCAATTCAAATGATTCCAGATAAAGTTATTTCTTTGTCCAGTAGAAAAGACTAATCAAACAACATGTACCCTTCAACAATTATTCTAATTAATTTAATCAGTGTATAAAAAGCACAAATAAAAAGCAATATCTTGCCTCTCCAATCTAAAAGAAAGAAATGAGATACACTGTTTCCTAATCTAAATGTGGAAGACAATCATGATCAAAACATCACAACACACTAAATAACTTAAAACTTTCAGAAATTACCCATATCAGAACCAAAACTAAATAACCAAAACCCATGTTAAAATAAATGAATTTCTTCTACATAAAACCTAATCTGAAGCTCCGGAACTTCAAATTGTAGGCCTGATTAACATCATTGCATTAGTAAAGCTCATCAGCATTACCAAAATTTAATGAAATTCTAAAGTCAAACAATTGAACAAGTAGTTATAAATCCTGAAGGAAAAAAAAATTAAATCAGGAGAATGAAGATTTTACCTTGCTACTGGTTGATCCGTATTTAATTGATGAAGGAATAGACGCAAAGAACCATTCAGTTTCATTGCCACTTTTATGCTAGATGAAGAAGTGCAATTAATCTAAAATCCCAACAAAAAAAAGGAAAAAAGTTTGGATCTTCCTCTATCGCAGAAGAAACTTATGTATCATTGCAATGTCCAACAAGTTAAAGTCATCTAATCATTCGATTATCCTATCAAGCAACAGACTAATTAACAAAAATTAAAAATCATAACAATTCTTTTTTGAAAAGACGAAGAGTTTACCAGAATCAACAGGACGTGATGAAAATCAACAAAACTAAAAGATTCTTTTGCAAGGAAGTATTTAGAAAAGCAAACTTTGTTACGAGAGGAAAAATCATTGTGTGAGTGAGATCTTTATTTCAAAACAAGACAAGAGTTTCATCTTCTTCTCCAGGAAGTGTCATAGGAATTATGAGAGTAGTAGTGGTAAGAATGATGTTCCGATTACCAAGAGGAAAAATTATTCCTGAAGAATCCATTATTCAGAAAAAAAATTACAAGGAGAAAATTTTCAGATCTGATTCAATTGAACTACACAGGGAATGGAAAATGAGGAAAGATAATTTTAAACTTATAAGACCGCTGAGATTATTTTCAAGGAGAGGTGACCTAATATTTTTACCTAAATTGGGGCCTATAGGAATTAATTTGGGCCTATCACTACGTGACAAAAAAGAGATATTTTGAAGTAAAATGAATAACCCCTTGACCAATTATTTTTTTAATGGAAAATTTACCCCTGATTAATTAGTGTTAATTTGGATGATTAGTGATAAAATTTCGTGTTAGATGTGAAATTAACTTGTGCTAATGAATTATTTGAATTTGAAAAAAAATTAAATTTTGAAATTGTTTGAAGAACACCAACTCAGAATCGGTATATGTTGCCATTGGTATCAACCGATTGTAACTTCAAAAACATACAAAGATTTCTGAAACTTGCTTCTAACCAGAATCGGTTTATATGGACATGAAAATCAACCAATTATCCAGAATCGGTTTATAGGGTGTTGATGGTGGTTTTTAGCCTAAGGTTAAAATCATAAAACCCTAAACCCTAGTAGACAATGACGTCACAACATTTAAGTAATAAGCATTTACTAGGCGCATTTATTGAAATCTTTAATGAGTCTGTAAATAATTAGTGGGGTATCTTTTTCAATTAGGGTTACGACAAGCCAAACCCTAATTCCCATGTGTGCCAATGGAAAACCATGCCAGCCACACTAACCGCGCCAAAGCATGCCAACCATGATAGCCGCACCTCTGTGCCAATGGAAAACCATGCCAGCCACACTAACCGCGCAAAAGCATGCCAACCATGCTATCCGCACCTCTGTGCCAATGGAAAACCATACCAACCACACTAACCGCGCCAAAGCATGCCAACAATTTTAGACACACCTCTGTGCCAATGGAAAACCATGCCAGCCACACTAACCGCGCCAAAGCATGCCAACCATGCTAACCACACCCATGTGCCAACGGAAAACCATGACAACCACACCTACTGCGCCATGCCAAACGCACCTCGCCATGGCCCCATGCAAAACGCACCTCGCCATGGCCCCATGCCAACTAAGTCACTCCACCCTGCTGGCCTTCCCTATGCGGATACCAAAACGAAGACGTACAACAATCAACGGTTGCCTTTCAATCCCAAGAGAAAATCCTGGCCGTCTAAGGTTACCAAACGACCTTTGGCCCAAAACCCTATATTGGTCACGCACCTAGCCAAAGCTAACCACGCCATGCGCCCATGGCAAACCCTTGGCCCCACATGCCAAGCCAAAACCGCACCTAGCCAAAGATATCCACGCCATGCGCCCATGGCAAACCCTTGGTCCCACATTCCAAGCCAAAACCGCACCTAGTCAAAGCTAGCCACGCCATGCGCCCATGGCAAACCCTTGGCCCCACATGCCAAGCCAAAAACGTACCTAGCCAATGCTAGCCACGCCATGCGCCCATGGCTAACCCTTGGCCCCACATGCCAAGCCAAAACCGCACCTAGACAAAGCTAGCCACGCCATGCACCTATGGCAAACCCTTGGCCCCACATGCCAAGCCAAACCACGCCAAGGAATGCCATACCAACCTAATTGTGCCAAGGCATGCCATGCTAGACTAGTTGTGCCACCATGTTGGACTTCGTTACATGGCCACCCAAAACGAAGGCGTGCGACCATCAACGGTGCCCCTTGAATCCCAAGAGAAAATCCTAGCCATTCATGGTTACCAGACGACACATGGTAACCTTTAGCCTGAAACCCTAGTTTGGCCACGCCAAACCATGCCAAGGAAAGCCATGCTAACCTAATTGCGCCAAGGCATGCCATGCTAACCTAGCCATTCCACCTTGCTGGCCTTCCCCACGCGGCTACCAAAACAGAGGCATGCAACAATCAATGGTTTCCCTCCAATCCCAGGAGCAAATCCTATCCATCCAAGGTTACCAGACAGCGCATGGTAACCTTTGGACCAAAAACCTAAGTTTGGCCATGCCAAACCATCCCATGCCAACGGAATGATAACCCAGCTGCGCCACCATCCTGGCCTTCCCTGTGCGGCCACCAACAAGCAAAAGCGTGCAACGATTAACGGATGCCTTTCCTCTTAAGATGCAAAATCTCGATCGTCGAACGTCACCGAGATTCCAAGTCTCCCAAACTCGACTTTCCAGGCAACAACGACATGGCATATGTTTTCCACAAAACATTCGAGATATCAAACACATATCACAAACTTGGGGATCCTCTTTGGGCATTGGTTTGGCGATTTACAGCATGCGGCGTACACTACGCCCGTCATAAGGAAATGTCATAAGGGTGAGGCGGTTAATAAATACAGGGAGTTAAAGGTGAAACGTTGGACATCAATTCCATACGTTAACAGTTTTATGGAACATCAATTCCATGCGATAACAATTTTATTGAACATCAATTCCATGCATACGGTTACCACCTCCTCCTATTTACTTCCCCACTTTTCTGATACAAGTCGTAGTAACACAACTACTCTTCCAGAATCAACTATTTTGATCTCATCACCTTCCTTGCTTCCCTCCCCAAAACCAACCCATTCTCCTCCGCTTTGTGACCGAAGCAAGTCTGGAACGGCCATTTCTTGGTTTAGGCCGGACTTGTACAAATTGATCTCTTGAATCTAAAGTACTCCCTTGCAGTATATTGTGTAGGGTTTAAATTATTTCTTACCTTCACACCTGAAATTACCGAAATCAGCAGAAACCATTTTCACCTACAAACAATTGGCGACCACAGTGGGATATTGATCTATCGGTTACAATATCATCTTCCAATTCCTGATTCCATCTTTCAAACGCCGATCCCAACATGGTAGTACTCAGATCCGGATCAGCTGCTGAGAACACCGGCACAGAACACATCCCCGGTGTTAACGTCACTTCCAACAATGTTGTTGTGTCACCTATTGACCACAATAACACCGCAAACACTCCTTCAAGTGTAACACCGCCAATTACTAGGTCTAGAGCTTCCGCCGCCTCTAATGTCCCTGCACAACCTACTAATCACGGCAGTACCGAAAATACCCCTTCGGGCATTACGTCACCAGAGCCAGAGCCGCCGCTACCGCTCCTAATGCTTCGTCAAGCTTAGCACTTCCAACCACCACTAAGACTCCAACTACCCCACTGAAAGGATGAGAAATAGGAGGAACCATAGGAAGCCGACCCTATGTCACCATCGCTAATTTAATGGAACGACAGGAGGTTCTCGCTAGAGCCCAGATGGATATGGTTTCGAAACAGAAAGAAGTGCTCGTCTTTCTTAAAGCCTTGACGGAGCGGCTACCACGTGAGTCACGCCCTCTAGAGCCATTGAGAAATGCCTCCAACACCCCTGACGCTAGCACCTCGGCGGAACACGCCTCCACGGACGAGGAGGTTCGTGCTAGAATCCCATTGGAAAGAACTCAGTTATCCAACTTCGTCACACAATAAGATCTGGAGAAGCTTCTCTGCAACCGCGTCAATAATGATAAAATAGACATGCATCAACATCAACCCCCTTACTCATCCAAAATACAAAGAATCCCTCTTACAAGAGGATACTCTTCTCCTCAATTCATCATGTACGATGGCACCGGAAATTCACATGAGAATGTCTCCCGCTTCTTGGAATCCCTAGGCGAACATGAATACAATCACGTTCATTGTTTAAGGGAGTTCTCGAAATCGCTTACCGAAAGGGAGTATACATGGTACAACAGCATCTCGTCGAATAGTATCCCCAACTGGGGTAGCATGGTTACCGCGTTTTACAGGAAGTACTTCTTCGTGTCTGAACAAGTTACTTTCTTAGACCTCAGAAGAATGTACCAGTGGGATAACGAACATCTGAATGATTTTGTTAAGAGGTTCAGGGTTCAAGCACTAGACTGTCATGACCCAAACGTGACCGAGAAACATCTAGTGAACACATGCATCAATGGTATGGTTCTTATTTACCGTACCTTGCTATAGAACTTACGCTTCCAAACATTCTTCGAACTCCATGAAGCTTCCAGACGATCTGCGATGACAGCACCAACGCTATTGGAAAGAACTAGACCAACTGAAGACATGCGTGAAGCTCGCGGGAATAGATGCCTCCCCAGCAAACAATTTAACGTAGGATCTTCCTCCGTAAACATAGTGAACGACAGAGTAAAAAGAAAGGCCCCAGTTGCAGGCCATCAGCCGAAACGCGAACCACCGACGCAACGGGCAACTCCGTCACGGAAGACTGCCACTAAAACTCTTGCGCGTTATCACGAAACCGAAGGGAACGCCCTAGATTTCCCGTTTTCGATCGAGGAGGTGATTGTCCTCCTAGAAGCATGGATTCAAGATGATGTTATCAGACTGCCACCTCTCAAACGCCTACCGACCGAGGCCGAGATGGCGAACCCCAAATACTACCACTACCACAGATTTGTTCACCACCCAACAGGTGAATGCAACTGACTAAAGCATATATTCAAAGAAAAGATAGAAGCAGGGGAGATCCAACTAGGAAACGAGGGAGTACATCGAGACCCACTTCCAGTAAGGAACTGTGGGGTTTCTAGGGACTCCGTGCACGAGACTGTACAATCCATGATGCAGTACGTATGCAAAACTCTCTATCTTTCCAAGGTGCAGCGCCAAGATATTTTCACGTCCCTCAATTGTGTTGTATCAGGCAAGTGTCTTTTTCCCTCTATGGAAACCACGCCAAGGGCCCAATCTTTCCGAACGGGCGGAATCAAAAAGGACAACTGAGGACTGCTGACCATGTCCCTTTTAAGATGTATTGAATTCGAAAACACGCTCATCGATACGGCCTCTGACTTCAACATCACTACACCAAATCCTGTTTTTTGGAACGCCACAATTTTTGATGTGTAACGGATATAGACGTTGCAGATGGAGCAACCGAAATAGACGTTGCACAGTAAAATATCCGTTGCACCTTTTATAAATTAATTCATAATAATAGAACGTAATTTGTACACCGTTGATATAGTTTGTGATCCTACGGTGTGTTATTTTCAAGGGTTTTTATATAGTTATATGTTTTTATTTTCTTTTTCTTTTATTTTCTGTTTCTATTTCTTATCTTCCTCGGTTCCTCCCACACTCTGTTTTTTATCTTCCTCCTACTCTCCCTCCTGAAAATTTCATAGATCCAATCGCATCTGTCACAGATCAAAGACTAATCATAAACCAACTCAAAATCAAAACCCATGTATCAGATTTCACTGAGACAATCGCTTCGATTTCTCCAAGTTCCATTCTTTCTCCGGAACTTCTCTTTCTAGAATCAAAGAAACCTCACTTCTACTAACATCCTCTTAGAAGATTTGTGGATTTGGGTGAGTTTTATTCAATTAGTATAACCGTTTATCCCTTCGTACTGTTACAAACCCTAGATTTGGACCAAATCGGTGAGTTTCTTTGATTTTATAGGGTTTTAAAGTTATGTTTTTAATTTCTTTATTACTTTAAGTTACTATTTGTTTCTTGTTAAGATCCATTTTGTGATTTAGGGTTTGATTTGGGTTTTTCTTGATTTGATTTAGGTTTTTCATTTGGGGTTTTCTTGATTTTGATTTGGGGTTTATTTGATTTTTAAGTTTAAGTAATGGCAGATTCGATGGATTGATGGGTACCGAATGAGAAGTTCGTTTGGTTTGTTCCATTCTAATCATATAGGTTTGTTTTATTTTTGCTTTATTTTTAAAGTGATTTGTTTCTGAGGTTTGGAATTGTGACATCTGATTTAGGGGTTTTGTGATTTTGAATTTGTAGTTCTACCGATTTAGTCGTCTAGTTGTAATATCGTTTCTTAGCCGGTCATATTCGGTGATTGTTGGATTTTAAGTGGTGAGTGGTGATGCTAGGGGTGGTGGATGCTGGTGTTCATTGGTCGGTGGTGTAGAGAGCTTTGAAGTTATAGATTATATACTTGGTTATTCAAGCTTCAGTGGTTCCAATTGAAAGAAATCTCTTGTGATGCGGATTCCGAACTAAGAGGCCGTGTCAATGGATTTGGACATTGGTGTATGTTATAATTATTCAGTTATTTTTTTTTGTTTTTGGATTTTGTAATTTTTCAGTTACTCTGGCCTAAAAAGTTCTTTTCACAAGTGTGTAGGCTACTACTGTGATGGATTTGTGAGTATGAATTGTTTCTTATTATGAGTATGAATTTCTTGCGATTCTATCAGGAAAGTTAGGATTTGCATTTGTGTACTATTAGCACTCCTAAGACATTGAGTAAGGCGAGATTTTGAGTTGGAATTCTGGTGGAAGTGAAGCTGTTGCTGTCCATTTTTGTGTGTGTATTTCAAGTGTTTATGAATGATTTCTGTAAACAAGGAAATGAGCAAGGAGAAGTGGTTGTGCTGTGGTGGTTTTACGCTCGAGTTTGGGGCTGAAATGAGTTCAATTTGGAGATGATTTTGCTCTGAATATTTGGGTATGAAACTAATTCGCTAATGGAGGCAAAGCGGTTCGAATAGGAGGAGATATGGGTCAATTTCTTGAGTTCAATTTCAGCTGAAATATGATTCCGCTGTGTGATAGGCGTCTAAAATACCTAATTCTAGTATCGGTTTCTTAGACTTTTATTAGCTATTTCTCTTGAAAACATTGTATATTACTCTAGTTTGGTATTTTGCAGGTACGTTGGATTGAAGTCGCATTAAGGAAGGAAAAGGTGCTCAATTGAATCACATATGTATGCATGGTCAAAGCTCGGGAGAACCAGTAGCAATATTGGAGTTAAAAGAGAATTCTTATTCTCCATAAGGAAGGAATGGGCTCAACATTAGCTATGGGACCTGTACATTGGCTGGAAGGAATGAAAGCCTTTATCTACTAGTAAACTTAACGGAAGGGGTAGTGCACGTGTGCTGGTGAAGAAGAAATATCAAATCCAAAAGGAAATGAATTTTAGTTTTATGTAGAAACCATTAGTTCCCAAGCAAAGAAGAAGGTTTGGATTTGTTGCCAAGTTCCAGCAGCTGTAGACCAAGTCTTCGGACCAGTTGCAGTCGACCTAGACATGTTATGAAGGGTGGCTATTCACCAGGGAGCAATAACTCTATTTCGAACCAACCAACACTAGTTTAGGCAGTTACTGGCAATCGAAGGATGGCATGAACACTAAGGGAGATGAGTTTGTTTTCGAAGTATCAGAATGGGTTTTTGAAGACATGACGGAATTGAAGTTTTGGTATTTCAGTCTCAAATCAGTTTTGGGTTGAGTACTGCAGGGAGAACAAACCAAGTTTGTTGTCGTTAAGAGTGGTGTAGAATGGATGAAAAACTGATTTTTTTAGATGTTTGATGAATGTTATTATCTTGGGTTTGTGTTGAATGTGTGATTGAGTGCAGTGAAGGAGGTTAATGAGTATAAAAACTACAAGGAGTCAGTAATCTATATCAAGAGCAGAATGCACATGATGTGCTTGTAGAAATTCCTGAATGAGCGACTCTCCACTACAAGTTCGAGTGGCTGTAATCTGATGGTTTTGAGCTCGAGTTTGGGGTTCAATTGATTTTGTGCTGGAGCTTATGATTAGCGACTTTCTCTTATGCCAATCAATCGAAATAAATGTTGCAGCTGGGTATAGTTTGATGGCAGTGAAAGACTTGTATTGGTGCTACAATTCAGTGGGATTTTGGTGGAATTTTGAGCCTGTGTTGCGGCCATGAAGAGGAGTATAAACTGGAGTGCTTATGAGTTTGTGATGAAATACCAGCAGGTGGGTGTTTACAAGACGGAATAGAAGAAAGTGGCTCAAGCAGTGGTGGTTCAGGTCTGAGTTAAGGTATAAAATATGGACCCAGTTTTGAGTACAGTTTTGCCTTTCTTGTGCAGTGGTTAACCTTGGTTCAAGGCTCAGTTCAGGGGTTATCTGGCATTGGCTAGGATAAGACTTAGAAGGCCACGGGATATGGAGACTTGGGCGCAAATTTATCTTAGTTTTGGAAGGGGTTTATTGCCGTGAATATAGCCAGAAAAGAGCTGTCTTGGCCGTCAGTTTTATGTGATGAATGTCTGAAATTTGGAAGTTGGCAGAGTTTGTATTAAACAAGGATTGTTGAATTTGTTTTAGGTCACGGCATTACAGGGCAGAAGAGCTATAAAAGGAGACGCAACAGAACAGAGAAAAAAAGATCCAATACCATCTCCTTGACGACTGCTAACATACATCATCTTATATACCACCTGCATCTCCACCAACGGCATCATACATCATCTCATATACCACCTGCATCTCCTTGCATTCAGTTCTGTCTCGATCTACTTCACCAACATCGCCAGCAGTGCTTTCCGCTTCACCTCCACCAGTCAGTCCACCTCGAGCTTGAACACAAACAACAAACTTTATCTGCAGTTCCGCCTACTACCATCAGCATACCTACAGTAGCACCACATCGCTTCCTCCATCAGTTGCTGTTACATCTATTCCACCTGCAGTTCACGAGCTAAGGAAACAGCAAGCAGCAAACATTCTGACCACAGAATTCCATCACCATTCCAGTACTACCAGGCCACCAGTCACTTCACATCATCTCTCATCAGCTGCTTGGGTTTGCTTATAGTTAGAAGTTTGCTTTCACCTTGCATATATCTTTTTCTTTTTCCATGAAATCCAGTAGCTAAATCCTTGTTTGGTTAGGGATATTTTGAAGCTATGTGACTTGATTTTAGGATTCTAAATATTGTTTTATTGCTTGTTATCTACCGCGTTTATGACCATTAATTATTTGCAGGGTATTTGAAATAGTAGGAGTTGTTTGTTGTGGGTTTTTAAAGAGAGTTTCAAAGGGTTATTGGCAAAGTTCAGAGACCAAGACGAAGTTGTAAGAAGTGGTACAAGTCTACAGCTGATTTAAGCAAGATTATGGATGGAAACTCAGTTGAGAAGGAAGAGGAGATTTGGTAGAAGTATACATCAAATATGGGGTTGAATTTGTTGATGTTTGAAATGATAAAACTGGTGGTAATGGTGCGAATGAGTTTCGAAAGGTTATTGACAAAGTTCAGAGACCAAGACGAAGCTCCAAGAAGTGGTACAAGTCTACAGCTGATTTAAGCAAGATTATGGCTGGAAACTCAGTTGAGAAGGAAGAGGAGATTTGGTAGAAGTTTACAGCAAATATGTGGTTGAATTTGTTGATTTTGAAATGATGAAGCTGGTGGTAATGGTTCGAATGAGTGGTGGTTTGATCAAGTTTGGCTGTGAAGATTTAGGAGCTAAACATCAGTCAAGAGAAGATGTAAATGCCATGGATTCTGTGGGTTATTTGGGTCAATCAGTTGCGCGAGTATGTGTGATGGTTGTAGCTCAAGGTGCATGCTGAAGTGGATTGAATTATGAAGCTTAAAGGGAAATCCATAGATGTAGTTGCAGTCAGGGGTTTATTAAGAAGATGCAAAGGGTTATACAGCCAAGAAGAGGAGCTGAAGCCGTTGGTCTACAGTGATGAATGATAGTGATTGTGGATGTTCGCAAAAACTGGAAGCTGGGAATAGCATGAATTTATTGGTATAGGGTGGTTCGCAGAAATGGCTCAATGGTTCTTGGTTCGATAGTTGTTAATGACATGGGTTCTGGTAGCTGTATTAGTGAAGATCTAGTGGACTATTTTACAAGGGCCTGGCAATGGCTAGGATTGATATTTCGAAGGAAACGGGTAGTTTGAAAATAGGGTGGCGCTTAAAGATCCACCTTTGGACCCATTCTTTGTACATACTTTTCACAATATGTTCTTAAACAAGAAAACAGGTAAGCTAAACTTTCTTTGTCTTGTTTGTTGATTGCGTGTTCGTACTCTACTGCATCTTTATTATTTTCTGCTTGCCCAGAATATGCATATTGCAGATTAGTGTAGTGAGTCAGGAGCCAGTTATTTATGTAGAAATTGCCGTTGAAAGCATTTCAGTCGCTAGTTTCTTCACAATCATCATCCACCAACTGCTTATTCTATTTTGCAGAGGTAGACAATGCCACCTAAGTTCAGTTTTTAAGCAGTCACAGTAGATCTTAATCCTATAATTGCTTTTTGCAGAGATTTAATTGTTTATGTGGTGTCAGGTTTGGGCGTTTTTCCTTTGCGTGGTGGGTATAACACCTTCAGCTGAGCATCTAGAATATGCCACTAAGTAAGTCGTCTTTCGCTTATGGGACTTGGAAATATGCAATTCAGATTGGGTTCTGTAACTGATGCTAACTCATGCCATGTTGTTCTTATTGTGCTATGTATGTAGTTAGCTTACTAAATGGGACTACTGGTATGTTATTACACTTAGTGTATGAAGTACATTCCTTATCATGTGAATGTTAGATATTCATGGAACAATTAGCTTATTCTTTTAAAATCATAAGAAACAAATCGTTTTAGATTTTATTCTTTTATTTTATCTTGTTTTCCTATTTTGTTTCTTTGCATTTATTTACCGACGCTGTCATTGTCTTGTTTTAGGAGGCATATGCACGTCTTTATCCTCAAAAGAGAAACAGCCTAGTTACCTATGGGGTACCCTGTTTTACAACCACCACCAATGTCAGTGGCTAGTCAGTCACATCTCCATGCCATGAATTCTGGTCTTTCTAGATGTCAAGTGGTAAAAAATGGAGTGGAATCTTCACCCTATTGAGTAAACTCTTAAGTCACATTCTCTTATGTCTTATCTATTCCATGTACTGTTTCTTAACTTCGGTTCTAGCTTTCGTAAATGATTCTTCACCCCATAACTGTAATAACTTGCAAACACCTTGTTTACTAGAATGTTTAATGGTTAAGTAGACACAATCTTCTTAATCGACAACTAATTTTGCTATCAGGCAAGATTATTATATTAATGCATTACTAGAATGTTTAATGGTTAAGAAATAAGGAGTCTCGGTTTATCTCCGCAAAATTTGTAAAAATGCGGTTTAATCTCTGGCACCTTGTTTACTAGAATGTTTAATCCAAGCGGTTAAGTAAACACAATCTTCTTAATCGACAGCTAATTTTGCTATCAAGGCAAGATTATTATATTAATGCAAGTCGTAGACCCATGCTTTGCCATGTTTATTCTATTTTTTGTCTTGGCTCATCGTGTTGATTCTATATCTAGTCTTATAATAAAGGTTGAGTACAATTATCATTGGGCATTGAATTTAAAATATAATTTGGCCTTTTTTATTTACTTATTAAATTTTTTTGATTCTCATTATATATTAAAGAGGCGGATGGATTGTGATGACTAATCATATGTTCATATGAAATATTTGTGCGTCGTGGACAAATTAATAGACATTCTGGGGAATGAAGCAACTAGTATAGCGGAGTCCTCACATGGGAGATTTAAAAAGATCTCCAGTCCGGCCTTCAAGAAGGGTTTTGAGAAAGCTCCATGGATAGGATGACTCCATTTCTTAAACATACTAAGTTTCTCCAGAGGAATAGGAGTTTAACGTCTCTCGGTGGGAAATAAAACATATGATGAGACAAATGCAATATGAAAAAAAATTATGGAAAAGCGAATACATGTCTTCTTTGGGGCTTCCGTGTAGACATATGCTTGTAAGTATGAAGAAGTGATACCTATTGGTGTTATTGATCCTTTTTTGGAAGCAATTATCTTTCGGCCTTCCCCCTCTTAGGATTCTAGGACAATCACCATGGGATACAAAGGAGGCCCAAGAATTTTTGAAGCTTACTCACCGCGTGGCAAATCGAATATTTGAGTCAACTAAGACTAATTACATAGCCATGGATAGCACACAACAAAGGAGATCCGGCAGGGTGGGCCACAAACTAAAATTCAAAAGGAAAAAACAAAGAAAAGAATTCAAAAGAAATGACTGTGAAGATGAACTGCGGCAACAAAAAAGCGAGATCTATGTGCAAGTGAGATTTGAAGCAAGATGCAACAGGAAATCTTCACCCTATTCGAGTAAACTCGGGAAATAAGTAAGAACTTAAGTCACTTATTCTCTTATGTCTTATCTGTTCCATGTACTGTTTCTTAACTTCGGTCCTAGCTTTCGTATTTATAAGGTATGATGATTCAGTTGTGAAGCAGACCTGCTGAAACTTGTGGTTGAGTGGATACCATAACTGTAATAACTTGCAAACACCTTGTTTACTAGAATGTTTAATGGTTAAGTATACACAATCTTCTTAATCGACAGCTAATTTTGCTATCAAGCAAGATTATTATATTAATGCAAGTCGTAGACCCATGCTTTGCCATGTTTATTCTATTTTTTGTCTGGTTGATTCTATATCTAGTCTTATAATAAAGGTTGAGTACAGGAATTTAAAATATACAGATTTTTATTTACTTATTAAATTTTTTTGATTCTCATTATATATTCGGATGGATTGTGATGACTAACCATATGTTCATATGAAATATTGGGTCTTCTAATTGTTCTACGATGGTATATGAAGGTTCGGAATATATATCCAGGTGCAGAAATCCGCCTGAATTATCGTCGGAATTTATTTTTTTTCACCTAAAAATAGGTTTGCAACGTGTATAAGTGTTCCTCAAATTAAAGGAATATGTTGCCTAAATTATTGTAACCATTGCACAAATTAAAGAATCCGTTGCTCAAAAAACGTTTATATACGTTGCACAAATTAATTTTCCCAACGGATTTTGACGTTGCAATTTTTTTTGCTACGCCATATTTCCAACAGATATACGCGTTGGTGAAATTCATTGCAACACCTATATCCGTCGCAAATCAGATTTTTTTGGTGTAGTGCATTATTACTTTCAAGACACTGAAAGCTGCGGGATTTACAAAATAAGGCGCTACCCATTCCCCGTCTGTGATTAAGAACCCGGAAGGAGAAGCCTTGAACGCGCATGGCTACATCAACCTTGAGGTCAAGATACGAGACGCTATAACATATAACAAATTCCACATTATCAAAGAATTGGGTTACGACATGATATTGGGGCACTTATGGGTACTCGACAACAAAGCATAATTAGATACATACCCTCTATCAATTTCGACACCCGACAGAATCTCCAACAAACCATCCCACTTGATACCGCATCAACGAGTTATTGATGGAACTCGGATGCCTGGAGAAGACCTGTTGGTGCTAATCCATGGGTTCCAAACGCAGGTAAGTATGGCCGAACGATCTCCTCTACAACCAGTCATTCCTTCCCATATTCCGTCATGGGGACTCGGTGTGATTACTGTCACGGACACTGTCAAGAAATGTGAATGGGGCGCTGGTCCATTCGAACACTTTGTAAGAAACTTAGAATCCTCCATCGAAACCAACGAAACCAAGATTCAAATGGTTGCATATCACCTGAACTCGTTTTCAATCGGAGATATAATGGTTAAGGTAAACTCATTTCAAGTTGGGAAGATGACGGTAAAAATGGTTGTTCGAATCGGTTCGTCTAATGAAAGTGAAGACGATCCATATCTGGTGGAAGATATTCTTTTAGGAGGATAATGCAAGCTCATCAACACAGACAAACCGGAAGGCGTGATAGTTCACTCGCGATGGCTCAAGATTTTCAATCCCTAAAATGTTGTACTTCTTCCAGCCACTTTCCCTTTAGTATTTCCTTCAACAGTTTCTCTTGGTATTTGTATTTCCCCAAGATGAATACACCGTTTGCATTCTTCTCCGGAATTTTCATAAAAATAAATAAATAATACATCTCTTTCCGAATAAGTTTTCCAGATATCAGAGAAACACATCAAACTAACCCAAAAAAAAAAAACCATTGAAAAACCATCATATCACAATCAGAAATACCTCATTCAATTACCCAAAAAAAAAAAAAAAAAAAAAAAAAAGAGGAACGTTAACTGTTGAAAAAGAAGGTAAAGATGAGTCTACAGAAAACATCAGGACGACTAAGCAACAAAGAATGATAAAAAGGAGAAACTAGCCATCGAAAGATGGAACACGAGTCTCCTTGGTCAAGGCTATTTTCAAGCACTTTCCCCAACAGTCTCTCGGGCAGCAAAGATTCCATTCGACAACGTTAGCAGCAGCAACCCCAACATCCAATCTCGAAGCAACCTCAGCAACAACAATGTCCATCTCTTTCCAGTCACCCGCTTCGACATCCGGTCCAACATATGCCACCAGGACCCCTCTAATGTCTCCAATGACATCTCCGGCGTCAATTCTGAAGGCTGCTTCAGTCCTGTCAAACGTTTCCTCAGAGGTTTTTTCAGCGGACCTTCGTAGAAGATTTCCTAATTCTTCTGCATCAGAATCGAGAATTATTGCGCCATCCTGAACGAAAAAGTTACGTCAAATTTCCTCTAAAAATTCCAAAGGCTCAGTTTTCCGTTGTTTCAAACTAGAAACAGTAGGATCCTCCCTAGCACTGAACTGAGAAGAAGTTTTGATGCACTGGAGATTCTCAACACACCAAGGTTCTTCATCACCTTCTCGTTCCTCCTCCATGTCCACCGAACACAAGAAAGTCCGAACACGCGCCAGCGCTTCATTGAGATAGATAGAAGGGAGGTAATTGATAATTCCACTAGCTTCATGGAACAGAGATTCGATTCTGCCTAGCGCCTCCTTGTGAGAATAAAACTGGTTTTCGCCGATTCCAAAAAAATTCTCCAAAGAATTGGAAGCGTGGTTGTCTCTGAAAGATCCCATCATACACTACAAAGAACAGTGAAAAAATGGTCAAATTCCCACCTCATTTATACCAACGACATATATAAGAAAGAGGATCAAATAAAATCAAAAGAAGACGCGAGACGATACCTGTAAAAAGGATGGGCGTGGACGAACTATTCGAGTGGAGGGTTCGAGATCATCTTTTATGTTCAGCGGAGCGAAGCAGTCCCCAAAAAGTAAAGCTTTTATACTAGCCGTGAGTTAAGGCATGATATCCGATCCTAATTAAACCTCGTCCTTCCAGCCAATATAAAGGAAAGTCTCATGCCTGGCCGTGCAACGTGATTAGGGTTTGCTGATAAAATGTGGAAAAACATGTTTGAGACACACTAACTCGTGTGTTTCTTTCCCGTCTCCAGCAATTCAGAGGAAAAAAACTAGAAACATAACCTGAGCAGAAGGAGCAACGCCACCTTTTTTTTTGCGGGCATAACGCTTTTGGGTTTTTGAAGAAAAAAAAAACTTCTTATTTGAGCCAAGTAAGGAAGAGAGGCAAATGGACCCTTAAAAGACGAATCACCAAGCCATCTGTGCCGCGTCTTAGCCTCACCACTCCTAGTTGTCCGTGTACATCTCACCTCACCGAGCCGTGCCTTACCTTGGCCCCACGAGCCAAACCGTCCGCTTGCTTCGCCTTCCAAGACCGCGTCCCCTTTTCCTCTGAGATATACGACCAGACCAAGCCGGTAACTTTCGTCTCACCAGTCCATGGTATGTATCCCCAGTAGAACTTACGCAGGTCCGCCAACATGGGAAGCCAAAATTCTCTTCACCCCTCAAAAAGGTTAGTTGAATTTTACTGACCATCTTTGCAATGATTTACATCTCGATTCCGTCCATGTTTGTCGCCATCATATGCTTACCTCGCAGCAAGGCACCTATTCCGAGCTAAGCATGGGACTTAATGTTGATGGTGGATTTTAGCCTAGGGTTAAAATAGTAAAACCATAAACCCTAGTAGACAGTGACGTCACAACATTTAAGTAATAAGCATTTACTAGGCTCATTTATTGAAATCTTTAATGTGTTTGTAAATAATTACCGGGGTATCTTTTTCAATTAGGGTTACGACAAGACAAACCCTAATTCCCACGTGTGTCAATGGCAAACCATGCCAGTCACACTAACCGCTCCAAAGCATGACAACCATTCTAGCCGCACCTCTGTGCCAATGGAAAACCATGCCAGCCACACTAACCGCGCCAAAGCATGCCAACCATGCTAGGCGCACCTCTATGCCAATGGAAAACCATGCCATCCACACTAACCGCGCCAAAGCATGCCAACCATGCTAGCCACACCCCTATGCCAACGGAAAACCATGCCAGCCACACTAACCGCGCCATGCCAAATGCACCTATCCATGGCCCCATGCCAACTTAGCCGCGCTACTATGTTGGCCTTCCCTAAGCGGCTACCAAAACGAAGGCGTGCAACAATCAACGGTTTTCCTTCAATCCCAGGTGCAAATCCTTGCCGTCAAAGGTTACCAACAACCTTTGGCCCAAAATCCTATCTTGGTCATGCACCTAGCCAAAGCTAGCCACGCCATGCGCCCATGGCAAACCCTTGGCCCCACATGCCAAGCCTAAACCGCACCTAGCCAAATCTAGCCATGCCATGCGCCCATGGAAAACAATTGGCCCCACACACCAAGCCAAAACTGCACCTAGACAAAGCTAGCCACGCCATGCGCCCATGGAAAACCCTTGGCCCCACATGCCAAGACAAAACTGCACCTAGCCAAAGCTATCCACGCCATGCACCCATGGAAAACCCTTGGCCCCACACGCCAAGCCAAAACTGCACCTAGCCAAATCTAGCCACGCCATGCACCCATGGCAGACCCTTGGCCCCTCATGCCAAGCCAAACCACGCCAAGGCATGCCATGCCAACATAATTGCGCCAAGGCATGCCATGCTAGCCTAGTCGTGCCACCATGCTGGCCTTCCCTACACGGCTACCCAGAACAAAGGCGTGCGATAATCAACGGTCCCCCTTCAATCCCAGGATAAAATCCTAGCCATTCAGGGTTACTAGACTACACATGGTAACCTTTAGCCCGAAACCCTAGTTTGGCCACGCCAAACCACGCCACGGCATGCCATGCTAACCTAATTGCGCCAAGGCATGCCATACTAACCTAGCCGTGCCACCTTGCTGGCCTTCCCCAAGCGGATACCAAAACAAAGGTATGCCACAATCAACGGTTGCCCTTCAATCCCAGGAGCAAATCCTAGCCATCCAAGGTTACCATACAACACATGGTAACCTTTGGCCCAAAAACCTAGGTTTGGCCATGCCAACCCAGCCGCGCCACCATCTTGGCCTTCCCTATGCGGCCACCAACAAGCAAAAGCGTAAAACGATCAATGGCTACCTTTCCTCTTAAGATGCAAAATCTCGACCGTCGAATGTCTCCGAGCTACCAAGTCTCCCAAACTCGACTTGCCAGGCAACAACGACATGACACATGTTTTCCACAAAACATTCGAGATATCAAACACATATCACAAACTGGGGGATCCTCTTTGGGTATTGGTTTGGCGCTTTATAGCGTGCGGCGTACACTACGCCCGTCAAAAGGAAATGTCATAAGGGTGAGGCGGTTAGTAAATACAGGGAGTTAAAGATGAAATGTTCACGGGACATCAATTCCATACGTTAACAGTTTTATGGAATATCAATTCCATGCGTTAATAATTTTATGGAACATCAATTCCATTCATACGGTTACCACCTCCTCCCATTTACTTCCCCATTCCTTAATGGGACCAGAGTACGTTTCACCCCGACTTGTATAAATAGTCTTACCTATTTCCACAGAACAACAAGTTCATTCGGGAATATACAATACTCAGAAAATACTTGCTTGCTAGCTTACCTTGTTATCCTTCCCACTTTTATGATACAAGTCGTAGTAACACAACTACTCTTCTAGAATCAACTATTCTGGTCTCATCACCTTCCTTGTTTCCCTCACCAAAATCAACCCATTCTCCTCCGCTTTGTGACCGAAGCAAGTATGGAACGGCCATTTCTTGGTTTAGGCCAGACTTGTACAGATTGATCTCTCGAATCTAAAGTATTCCATTGCAATACATTATTTAGGGTTTAAATTGTTTCTCACCTTCACACCCGAAATTACCGAAATCAGCAGAAACCATTTTCACCTACAAACAACGGGCATGAACATAAACCGATTGTGTGTAAATTTTTTCTTTTTTATATGTGAATTATGTGTTGTTCAACATCAAATAAAATAAAATTCATTCTATACCCGAGTTAATGAGTATGAAATCGAGTATGATTTCATACTCATTTTATGATCGAGTATTAACTGGAAAAAAGTTGGGTTAACCAGAATCGGTTTACACGATACATATGTAAAAACTGATTCCTGACATTGCACAAGTGGGATCGGTTTATAAGAATGCTCATGTAATCTGATTCTAACAAAAAAAGATACCGAAAAATTGAGAACAACAATCGGTTTACTCGACACACATATAAAATCCGATTCTAACATTATACATCAACAGTCGGTTTTTATAAGTGCTAATGTAATCTGATTCTGGTTCAAATCTCTCGAACCAGAATACATATCAAGGACAATCGGTCTTTGTGGGCATGAACATAAACCGTTTCTATTTCCAATGGGATCACGTATACATTAACGTTAACCGATTTTGATAAACCTGGAAATTTTGACTTCAAAATTTTCAATTTTTGAGCAATTTTATGTTACTAAAACCTAGTTTATAGGATTGGGTTGAGAAGAAAAGAAGAAGAATTAGTTTAAGTGGAGATGCAAATGAATTTGATTTTGATTTTGATTTTAGTTTTTATGATTTTAGTTTTATGATTTTGATTTTGATTTTGATTTTAGTTTTTAAATTTTATGATTTTAGTGTTATGATTTTGATTTTAGTTTTTAATTTTATGATTAGGATTTGATGAGGACATATTGGTAGTATTAATATTTGATAGAAGGTAAAATGGTATTTTTATCAAATTTAGACACCCCTTATTATTATTTTATGGGGTGGATGAAAAAATCCATAGGCCCCAATTAAGTCCCATAGGCCCCAATTTAGAGAGGTATTTTTAGCGCATACATATATAAGAGTGGGGAGGGTCATCCAACGGTTAGATGATAATTGAGATTCATTTGACCATACGTTCGTCTGAGGTCATCCTGACCTCAAAAAAGTTAAACCAAAAAAGATAATTAAATACTAATAAATGTTACTAATTATCCAAATCTATTAGCACAAAAATGTGACCTGTCGCATAGCACAAATGACAACATTGTCATTTATGTGGCTGATTCCACCATTGTGTATCATGAGAAGCACCCTACTTTGCCAACAAATCAACAATGTCACAGACTAAACTAAACAGTTGATGCAAATCTTAGACAATTCTCCCATTGAGCTAAAAATTTCCATGGAATCAACAAAGGCTTCAAAAGAGCCATAATAACGTGCATAGACGCTTTCCAACCATATCCTTTTTTCATTCTCTTTGCTTCCGCAATTCTGAAAGTGTGAATTGCTCCAGAATATAGCCATGACTGAGTTATCTGTCCCAAGAGATTAATTGTGCAAGACTGAAAATCACAATAGAACTTCAAACTCAAAACGGACTTGATAGCGAGTCCACCAAATTAACCAAGCACAACTGATAATTACGTATTGAACTTGCACCCACATGTAGCTTCAAACTTTATTCGAGGCAGTGTAAAACCGAACCGTTCCCTTTCGAAATATGGGATACTCAAACCTCCCATAGGATCAAAATTTTCATATATAAATGTATTTACGATAGGATCCCCACGGCTACCATAGGTAATGTAGATTCATTTCCTAGGTCGCTTGACCAACCGGTCATAGCTATCCACCTAGTTTTCTTTTTTGAAATCCTTGCGCTGGACATAAATTTTGTCTTAAACTCTATGTCGAGGGCTAATGGGATGTATGCTAAGTTTCTAACTCTTATTAATACTATTAATCTAGTTTTTTTCTTATCAGAAATGTCATTGAACGATTTATGGGTTGGTAGTAAATCTCTTAGAATTTTATTTCTCTCGATCTTTAAGCTCAGTAAAAACAAGAATCTCATACTAATACTTCTGAGATTGCTAACAGTTGGAATTTACATCTAAGTAGACCTCTTACTGATGGTGAAACGGAACACTTAGCATCTTTACTTGAAATTATTGGTACAGAGCCCCAGTCGCTATGCAATTTAGAATCTTAGATGATAGAAGAAGATGGTCACTATCTTAAAGATCGAACAAGAGAGAGGAGAACATAAACGCGGAAGCGTAAAAGACTACATTGATATTAATCTTGGTGGAATACAATCTATTTGATATTTTTGATTGTTTGATTCTTTCTTTCTTACTTACAAATGAATACAACATGCCTATTTATAGGATACAAAAGAAGAAGAGAACTATGCCTATGGAGGCTAACAACTATGCCTTTGGAGGCTAACAACTATGCCTATGGAGGCTTACCAAACCAACTACTAGACAATCTAGTATTCTTGTTTGATTTGTCTAACCCTAGAACACTCATTTTACACATGTTAATTGTCTAATATTGACTCTAGACATCCTAGATATTTCTAGGTTAGTCTAGATAGGTGTGAACTCTTGACTACGTTGGTGTTGAATATTAAACACTCCCCCTCAACACCTACTTTCCAACTTCTCTTTATCTTAGACGTTTCGGTCCCCTTCATAGTTTAAGGATGTTTCGGTCCTCTTCATAGTTTAAGGACGTTTCGGTCCTCTTCGGAAGTTTAAGGACATTATGGTCCTCTTCGAAGTTTAAGGACATTACGGTCCCATTTTAGAACATACGGGTTCCATCGTAGTTTAGGGACATTGCGGTCCTCTTCGTAGTTTTAGAACATACGGGTTCCATCGTAGTTTAGGGACATTGCGGTCCTCTTCGTTTCAGTAAAATACTTCTTGTACTCTTTGGACAACTCATAGGATTTTCACCCACTTTTGTTGTTCTCTATCTCATCACCACTTGGTGATTGCTTCCATTTATTCACAATCTTTTTGTTGTTTCTTCTTCTCTTCTTCTTTTGTTCCGGTCATGATTTTGTTGCGAAAACCTTCACACTTCTTTGATTTTTTTTTAAGATTCTCTCACAATCTTTCATTTCGTCAAGCTTCTGCCACAAGCTCTAACTATTCTTCTTCTTGCTATATTGTCATTACAATTTTGCCACGCTATCAGAAATGTGCCACATTTCTGAATTCGTAACAGATTTGCAACGCTGTGAAATTATTGTCACACTTATGTTTCCCTGATCATCCTTGCATTTAAACAAACATCTTGTCTGCATCTTCTCTATTTTGTTTGAGGCTTTCAGCCCATCTTCAAATCAGCTTCAACTTGCTCTCCTGTCATGACCATCATCACCGTGAACATCATCCTTGATTTTTTTTTCTTTTTCTTCTAGAGCTCTTCCATCACATGCGAAGAAAGTTCCCATGGGCATCATGCTTTTTTTGTTTTATGTTTTTTTTTTCTTGCTTTCTTGAGCAGCACCATGTCTCCACTGCCACCTTCACATTATTTAGCAAACATCAATCATGGCAGAAACTCATCATCATTTCCTTCATTTCAGAGTTCTCACGAGTTCTAGCATGCCATCACGTTCTCTACCCGAGCTCTCATCAGTCCCTTTATCGGCTTCGTTTGCAAACTCGAGTTCATCAACTGCCATGAAACCAATCTCGTCCTCATTAAACTCATCACGGTAAAACTACCAAACCATGTTCGTAGCAAACAATACTCCATACTCATCGAACCAAAGCATCTTCTGTTCAATGGCAGCAATCTTTCATCTCTTCTCTGCTGCTGCTGTTATCATCTCGACATCCATTCTCGAGCTCGTCATTCTCTCAACAGCACCATCGTTATTCTTCTTCCTTCTGGAGCTCTAAAGAAGCAGTACCTTGCTCGAGCTCATTACCGAACATCACTTCCTTCTTCCATCAGCAACTACCAGCTCATGTATCTCCATTATCGTCATCAACAAAGAAGCCAAAAACTGAGCAAGTTCACCATTCATCTCAGCCAACAGTCCCGAACAGCAACACCATCACCGAGCCATGATTTATCCAAAGCTCAGCCACAGTTCGTCTCCACTGTCTGTCATAACAGCCAGTCGAGCATCATGACCGTCATCTTTATCCGAAGCTCCGCCACATTAATTGCAATATGAACCGCAGCATCATTTCCACCGATGATGATCATCATCCACAACTTAGTGATTTTTTTTCTCGAGCAGCAACCACTCGATATTCATTGTATCTTCTCGGCCTTCTCATCCACTCGAGTTGCAAGTAATGGTGGAGATCATGGAGCCAGAGAAAGTGATACTTTACCCCCAACTTTTCTGGGGTTGTGTTGCAAATCTTTACATACGGATTTTGTCCATGTTTCCTGCCAGGTCATTGAGCTATTTGGGCGTGTTATAGACAGGTTATCTTTCAGAGAGACAGTACCAAAGAGAACGTCCTGATTTCAAGCATGCCCCGGGATGAGCTCGACACCTGCCATACGGGCGAACAATCAAAGGACGAAGTCGAGAGTTGGAGGCGAGCCTCCAACTTTAAGTGGGAAGGTGCCGGCTTTTGAGGGAGTACAACCTCTTGTGCTCAAAGGACTGATGTGAACTTTCAGTCATGGGTATTCCATTGAGGTATACTGTCACGTATCACAGTGCACTCATGCGATTCCATATTTGGGGACGGCGAGACACGGCTCCTCATGCACATTACTGGGTTGCTTCCATGGCTCTTTTCACAGCTCAGCAACTCGTCACTTCCAAGCCACACAGCTTCCTACTTTCTTCGTTGTTAACCTTTTTTTTTTTTTTTTTTTTTTTCACGGCAACTTTCATACCGTCCTCATATCATGTTTTTTTTTTTTTTTTTTTTTGACAATCAACATGTTTTTTTGATACCACGTTTTTGTGTATCTAAAAAACCTAGTTCCACACGTACACTTACTTGGGTGGTGAAATCCAACACACATAGCCGCAACACACATAGCCGCAACCCCATAGCCAGCACCATCATAACGAGAACTTAAACCTAGTTCCACACGTGTATCTAAGGTTTTTGTTAAACCTTCTATACTCAACACCATAATGAGAACTTAAACAATAACAACCAGATTTTTTTTTTTTTTTTTTGAGTTTCTCTAGCTCTCTTCCTCTCCTCTCTCTTCCTCTCACCTTGCTCTGATACCATCTTAAAGATCGAACAAGAGAGAGGAGAACATAAACGCTTAAAGACTACATTGATATTAATCTTGGTGGAATACAATCTATTTGATATTTTTGATTGTTTGATTCTTTCTTTCTTACTTACTTACAAATGAATACAACATGCCTATTTATAGGCTACAAAAGAAGAAGAGAACTATGCCTATGGAGGCTAACAACTATGCCTTTGGAGGCTAACAACTATGCCTATGGAGGCTTACCAAACCACACTATCCCCTGTAGGTTTTTCAACAGTTTCATTGTACTCCGCTCTCCATCAAAGTACTGTCACTCCATATTTTCCTTATAAAACCATTTGGAATAGTAAGGTTCCAACAAAAATAAACTTCTTCCTATGGCTAGCTGCTCATGACAGGATTATGACAATTGGTAAGTTTGTCGATTGGGGTTACCATGTCAATAAGTGCCTTACTTGTTGTAGTGCTGAGGAAAGTGTTAACATTTATTTTTTGAATGCGGTCATTTCTTTTTCGATCTCATGGTATTCTTGGTATTTGGCCTGATACTATTCTCACTCTGTTACAAGTCTGCTATACACAAAAAAATCCTGATGTCGACATAAAGGTTTGGTCTGTTGTTCCAGCTGTTGCTCTTTGGAGCACTTGGACAGAGAGGAATTCACAAACGTTTGAAGAGAGAACCAAAGTTATCGATTTAGTTGGGCAAGATGCTAGAGCTATGCTATTTTCTTGGACTTCAATTTTCAAATGTAGCTTGAATGGGAACTCCAGTAGTATACTGCATAACTGGGATCTTATATTTCTATAATTTTTACATATGTAGTTTTCTGTTTTGTTTCCCCTTAGTTCTTGTATGTCGGAATTCTGTAAATTCTTTTTTTCTCTAATAAAGCTTCTTTCTTAATCGAAAAAAGAAATGGAACCTACCATTGCAATCCTTCAAGAGACTCTGAAATTGGTATTGTTATGACCAATGGCTCTTCTAAGCACAATCAATCAAGAATTGAAATAGAAATGAAATCAAAAGTAAAACAGACACACACACAACACAAGGATTTATAGTGGTTCAATCAAGATGATCTACATCCACTTTGGAAGACGACGATAACGTTGCACTATGATTTGAACAAGATTACAAGAGTATACACTCCTCTCAAGAACAAGAAACCTTACTCTCTCTTAGTTTACACTACTCTCTCTCTCTTTAGTTTCTCACTGATTTTGGATACTTATACAATGGAAACTAGAAGGCCTTATATAGGTTGTATGAGGTAGTGTATATGTTGACATAGAGCACACAACCAACATAATGGGAGCTCCACTTCTTAGTGGTAGTTCCACTTCTTAGTGGTTGTTCCACTTCTTAGTGGTTGTTCCACTTCTCTTAGTGGTTGTTCCACTTCTCTTAGTGGTAGTTCCACTTCTAAGTGGTTGTTCCACTTCTCTTAGTGGTAGTTCCACTTCTTAGTGGTTGTTCCACTTCTCTTAGTGGTATCAAGGAACATTACACTACAAATCTCCACCTTGACTTGAATACCATCACCACTTATCATCATCGTCTTCGCTCAGCCCCTCAGGGGCTCTCAACACCTGTTGACACCAACCAAGTCCAAGCAGTGCTTGAACTTGATACTTGGAACTGGCTTCGCCAACATGTCCGCAGGGTTATCTATTGTAGGAACCTTTAGCATCGCTATCCTACCTTCCTCAACTACATCCTTGATAAAATGATACCTAACATCGATGTGCTTCATTCTCTCATGATACATTTGGTTCTTGGTCAAGTGAATGGCACTTTGACTGTCACAGAACAAAGTTGCATTCTCTTGCTTGAAACCCAAATCACCAACCAAACCCATCAACCATATACCTTCCTTTACTGCTTCCGCGGCTTCCATGTACTCTGCCTCAGTTGTAGACAATGCAAATGTGCTTTGCAAAACCGACCTCCAACTGATAGTACTACCACACAATGTAAAAGTATAACCTGTCAATGACCTTTTTCTATCAAGATCACCTGCATAATCAGAATCAACATAACCCACAACATTCGTCGAATCACCATAGTGTTTATCAAACACTAAACCAACATCTGTACTTCCCCTTAGATACTTCAAAATCCACTTTACAACTTGCCAATGAGCCTTCCCGGGACTTCCCATGTATCTACTTACCACACTCACAGCTTGTGCGATATCCGGCCTTGTACAAACCATAACATACATGATGCTACCAACTGCGCTTGCGTATGGAACTCGAGACATATACTCTGCCTCATCTGCAGTTTGAGGTGATTGCTTTCTAGAAAGTTTGAAATGAGCTTCCAAAGGAGTACTTACTAGTTTTGCATCTTTCATACCAAACCTCTCCAACACCTTCTCGATGTAAGCCTTCTGGGACAGATGCAACTTGCCTTCATCTCGGTTTCTATGAATCTCCATGCCCAATATCTTCTTTGCTGCACCCAAATCCTTCATCTCAAACTCACTACTCAACTGCTCCTTCAACTTTTATATCTCTGACATGTCTTTGCAAGAAATCAACATATCATCAACATACAAGAGTAAATACACAAATGAACCATCTTGGAGTTTCCTGTAATATACACAACTATCATACTTACTCCCGTCATAGCCATTTTCCACCATAAACGTATCAAAACGTTTATACCACTGACTTGGAGATTGCTTCAAACCATACAAAGATTTCTTCAACAAACATACATGATCTTCTTTGCCAGGAACTTCAAACACCTTTGCTTGTTGCATATAAATACGGTCTTCCAAATCACCATGAAGGAAAGATGTCTTAACATCTAGTTGTTCCAATTCTAGATCTTTCAAAACAACTATATCAAGCAATGTTCTAATAGAACTATGTTTAACAATAGGAGAGAATACCTCATTGTAGTCAATGCCTTCTATTTGCGTAAACCCCTTTGCCACAAGCCTTGCCTTGTACCTTGTTCCTTCACCATCTGAAGTACCTTGTTTCTTCTTGAAGACCCATTTGCTTCCAACAATCTTCTTCCCTTTTGGTCTTGCAACTATCTCCCAAGTGCCATTCTTGTCAAGAGACTCAATTTCTTCAATTGCAGATGCTCCCCATTCTGCTGATTCTTCACCACCAATTGCTTCTTCATAGGTTGTTGGATCATCCCTATCTATGCTATCACCTACTGCAAATGCATATGCAACCAAATCAGCATGGCCGTATCTCTGAGGTGTTCTGACTTTCCTCCTCTCTCTGTCTCTTGCAAGATTGTACTGATGACCTTGTGCTTCTTCTTCTTGGGCAGGTTCTTGCACACTATCTTGATCATCATCATCATCAGAAACAACAGTCTCATTGCTTCCTTGAACTTGCACCTCAAGTTCCACCTTGTCACCAAGCTCCACCTTATCACTAACACCCTCTTCAGCTCTTCCATCTAGTTCTTCATTCTTTGGCTTCAACATCGATTGCTCATCAAATTTCACATCTCTGCTGATAAGAAACTTGTTTGATCTTTCTGCAGGACACCATAACCTGTAGCCTTTCACGCCCTTTGCATACCCAAGAAATATACACTTCTTTTCTCTAGGATCTAGCTTCCCCTCATTCACATGAGCATAGGCTGGACATCCGAATATCTTCAAGTCTTCATAGTTAGCATGCGAACCTGTCCAAACTTCATTTGGAGTCTTGCACTCAATGGTAATCGATGGAAATCTATACACTAAATAAGCTGATGTGTTTGCTGCTTCTGCCCAAAACTGCTTTGGTAACCCGGCATTGGAGAGCATGCACCGTGCCTTCTCCATTATGGTTCTGTTCATCCTTTCTGCAACACCATTTTGCTGTGGTGTTTTTCTTATTGTGCGGTGTCTCATAATCCCTTGCTCCTTGCAAAACTCATTGAACTCACCCCCACAAAATTCCAAACCATTGTCTGTCCTCAAGCACTTGATTTGTCTTCCGGTTTGCTTCTCAACCATAGTCTTCCATTGCTTGAACTTGACAAAAGTTTCATCTTTGTGTTTAAGTATGAATACCCATACTTTCCTTGAGAAATCATCAATGAACGTCAACATATATCTACCACCACCATGTGAATCGACCCGAGAAGGACCCCAAAGATCATAATGAATATAATCCAGAATACCCTTGGTGTTATGAATAGATGTACTAAACTTGACTCTACACTGCTTTCCAAAGACACAATGTTCATAGAAATCAAGCTTGCCTGTTTTATGACCACAAAGCAATCCCTGCTTGCTCAAAATAGCCAACCCCCTCTCGCTCATATGCCCTAGCCGCATATGCCACAACTTGGTAGTATTATCATCAGGACTTGAAGAACATATAGCTGCATCACCTATCACAGTAGTACCTTGCAGCGTATAAAGACCATTAATTCTCTCGCCCTTCATAATTGTAAGACTTCCTCTTGAGAAACGAATAACTCCACCTTCACCTTGATACTTGCAGCCATTTGAATCAAGCGTACCCAAAGAAATAAGATTTCTTCTCAGGTCCGGAACATGCCTAACCTTAGTTAGAGTCATCACCATACTGTCATACATCTTAATTTGAATTGCACCTACACCCACCACTTTATAAGTGACATTGTTTCCCATAAGAACTTTACCACCTTCTCTAGCTTGATAAGTAGTAAACCACTCTTTATGAGGACACATGTGAAAAGTACACCCCGAATCAAGAATCCACCCATTCTCAGAGATTTCGGTATGAACCGTAAGAACCGTTCCATTATCACTTTATGCATCAACATTTGCTGAGGTGCCTTGGTTATTAGTATTCTTCTCGACATTCTTCAATTTTGGACAATCCTTCTTGAAATGCCCCTTTTCCTTACAATGAAAGCAATAGAATTTACCGGATTTTGATTTAGACCTTGACTTTGATCTACTCCTATCAAATCCGCCCTTTTGGTTTCCTCTTCCTCTAGCAAACAAACCATCTCCCGAATTATCTTTAAAATCGATACCCGTCTTCTTTAACTCCTTAGAGTTCAAAGACGCTTTAACATCTTCCATGGAAATTGTAGTTTTTCCATACATTACGATATCAACAAAATTTTCATAAGATGGTGGTAAGGAACAAAGCAAACCCAAAGCTTGGTCATCATCTTCAATTTTGACCTCAATATTTGTCAAATCCAAGAGAATTTTATTATAACCATCAATATGATCTATAATAAACATTCCTTCATGCATTCTAAGAATATGTAATTTCTTCTTAAGATATAAACGATTAGTTACGGATTTAGTCATATACCTCTTCTCCAACTTGTTCCATAGCCCGTCCGGTGTCATTTCCGCCGCAACTTCTCTCAAGACCTCGTTGCTCAAACACAATAGAATTAATCCATGTGATTTGTCCAAGTGCTCATCTTTTTCTTAATCCTTCAATGTTGTTGCTAGAGCCGTTTTCCCCTTCAAAGTTTTCACCAAACCTTGTTGCACCAAAACAACCCTCATCTTTAGCCTCCATAAATTGAAATCATTCCTTCCATCAAATTTCTCAATCTCATACTTTGCCTCCATCATAGATCGCTTTTACCCGGAGCTCTGATACCAATTTGTTATGACCAATGGGTCTTCTAAGCACAATCAATCAAGAATTGAAATATAAATGAAATCAAAAGTAAAACAGACACACACACAACACAAGGATTTATAGTGGTTCGATCAAGATGATCTACATCCACTTTGGAAGACGACGATAACGTTGCACTATGATTTGAACAAGATTAAAAGAGTATACACTCCTTTCAAGAACAAGAAACCTTACTCTCTCTTAGTTTCTCACATATTTTGGATACTTATACAATGGAAACTAGAAGGCCTTATATAGGTTGTATGAGGTAGTGTATATGTTGACATAGAGCACACAACCAACATAATGGGATCTCCACTTCTTAGTGGTTGTTTCACTTCTCTTAGTGGTAGTTCCACTTCTAAGTGGTTGTTACACTTCTTTTAGTGGTAGTTCCACTTCTTAGTGGTTGTTCCACTTCTCTTAGTGGTATCAAGGCACATTACACTACAGGTATGGGATCGTTTCTTACTGTAACCTGTATAAATGCGCATGTTTTCACTTGTTAATCAGGTGCAAGCGTAACTGAAATTTAGTTGTCAAATATAAGTCTTCAAGCGCAACTGAAATTTAGCATTAGTTGTTCTCCACCACCAAAAGATACTTCTGGGAAGGAATCATATCACAATAATTCCTGATGCTAGACTCCGATATGTCTCAATAAAATGAAAGCAAAAATCAAACATTTTAATCACTAGGAAAAATATAAAAATGGATTCAGATACTCAGGTAAGACTGAACATTTGTTTACACTAAAGTTCAACAATTAAAACTGAAACATGAAAAGATGTCTTAAGTAAAAAAGAAAGAATCTGAAGTCGTAAGCCACCACTACATAATAATATGCAAAAGAAAATTTGGCTATGTAAGTTAGTTTGCAAAATCCGCAAATCAAACAGGCACGATAGATCACTTTAAGGCTGCAGTTCTAATTCAGCATCACCAACTCCAAAGCTAGCAAGAGTGGCTTCTCTCAGTTCTGCAATGTGCCCCCGTACAAGTGTTCCCCATGTCGACTGAGTTTGATTCCCCTTGTCAGTTAAATTCTTGCACACACATCCCATGGATTCATGTTAGTGTAAGTAATAGTCTCACGCGTCAGGATCATAACCGCACTGAGGTCTGAGAATTTGCTGCATAGGCTTCAAAGATTGTTCAGAGTCCCACATCAATCTGTAAACATACTCCATCATCATTTGCTCTCATGCTCCTTGTTGCTGACATCTGAAAGTTCCTTGGGTATAACGTCGTCAACTAAGGTTTTGTGAAGGATAAAAGACTAAATCAAACAACACACTCTTCAGGAAAAGAAAATAATTAGCACAAAAAACACTAAAAAATCGAACTAAATAAAAAGAACATGTAATTAGCACTAAAAACACAAAAAAATGTAAATCAGGAAAAGGAATAGTTTACCTTGCTACTGCTTGACCCCAGCAGCACCATATATACACCTGAATAATGATGTTTCTTGACGTGCAAGGGCCAAAATAATTGGGTTGGTCCGAGGAGAAAGGTCTTTCATTCTCCAATGCACGATTTTATTGCCCATTTCCCAAAATATGGGAGGATAGTCTATCCAACATGTTAAATAATTCAGGCTAAGTAATACTAAAAACGTTATAAAAAAATAAAATTAAAGAGTTTACCGAAGTAAACGGAGATTATTCGCAACTAACAGAAGCTCAAGACTTTGTTATAAGGAAATTTTGAATGATTAAAACTTTATTTTGAGAGGATAAATCATTGTGCTAGTAGATCTTCGTCAAAAAAGAAATACAAGGGTTTCATCTTCTTCTTCAGGCAGTTTCAAAGGAATTATGAGAGTGGTAGTAGTAAGAATGGTGTTCTGATTACCAATAGATGACATTATTCTTGAAGAATCCATGATTCAAAAACAATTTCGTAGAGAGAAAATTTTCAGATCTGATCAAGGAAGAAGAAAATGAGCAAAGAGAAAGTTTTAAGTTTACTGGCGGCTGAGTTTATCTTTGAAGAGATCTTATACTGTGTTTTTAGGGCGAGAGGGACATCCAACGGTTGAAGATGAATTGAGATTTGACCAAGATATCCATTGGCTTTATATAGTTCAGACTAGGTTTAAGAAATTGCTCACTCAGCCGCACTTTAAGATGCCCAAGTTTATAATTGATGTGGCTGATCCTAACAAATCAGTAATATCATCCCCTTCTCTGTAGATATGCGAGAACCTAAACTGAAACAAAAAAATCCCAGTGAGCTAAAAAATTCCGTGGAATCAACAAAAGCCTTCGAAAGAGCCATAATAACGTGTATAGAACTAGTAGCATTCAAACCCTTCGCTTCCCGTAATTCAGCCATGACTGAGTTATCTTCACCAAGAGATTGTGCAAGACTACCAATCAGAAGACCATTGTTATTTCTCACAACCAGAAAAACCTGGATTCTCCTGTGAGAAACCGTCAACATCCAACTTAAACATTCTATATGACGGAGGATACCAAGTAATCTCAATGATATTAGGCACATGGGCTAACTTACGTTCAACGTAAAAATCAGCTAGCTTATTATGCATACAACCTTTACTTGGCTTACCAGATTCCGAAATCAGGAACTTAAGTTTACGAGCAGCTTGTTGGATTTATGTAACTTCAAACTTGAAACGAACTTGATTGCGGGCGCACCAAATTAACCAAATACAGCTGATACTAAATTCTTCACCTGCGAGCTCAGTAGATACCAGAGGCAAACCTAATGCAAACAACAATTTCTAATAGCAGTATTTGATTTTCTTGACCATCTTGGGGAGCCAAAAAACCTCCTCTTTAATTAAGCTCTCATTTTGAATGAAGGGTCTCTTATAGGCAAAGGCTAAGGGAAAGTAGTGGGTGATGGATGAGAATGAAATGAACACAACAATCAAACATTTTAACCACTAGGGAAAATATAAAAATCAATCGGATAAGTCTGAATATTATATGAATACACTAAAGTTCAACAATCAAAACTGAAAACAGAACAGATGTCTGAAGTAAAAAGAGAGAATTTGAAGGTAATATATAACCGAGAAACATACAATTCATAAGCCCAAAGCTATGAGTTCCAATTCATAGCTATGAGGTATGAGTGATCACTTTAGGCCTGCGGTTCCAATTCAGCGGTTCCAACTCCAAAGCTAGCAAGACTGGCTTCCCCAGTTGTACAATACCCACAGACAAGTGTCCCCCAATGTTACGAGTTTAATTTCCTTTGTCAGTTGAATTCTTGCACAAACAGCCCCTGGGTTATTATTGGAAGTAACAGGCTCACGAGTCTGGATCACAACCCCACTGAGGTTTGAAAATTTCCAGCAGAGGTTTCGAAAATTGTTCAGAGCTCCATGCATGGGGACTTCACACAAAAGTGTGACTGAAAAGTGAGGAAATTCCAAAAGTGTGACCAAATTTGAAATCCTTCCAAAAGTGTGACCATGACCGGTCAACGGACATATATGCCCTAATCTTTTACGGAAATACCATATTTTGTCCTCAGATGTCCACATATCGGGTAAGGATGTGTACACATCGCGTAAGGATGTGTACATATCGGGCACTAATACCCCACCATGAATAGTATCCGGTGTAGACATCCATGTTTATTCATAAAATATGTGGACATCAGGCCATATATTTGTGGACATCAGCTATAATGTGTAGACATCAACTATAAATATGTGGACATCCTTACGCGATATGTAGACATCGGGCTATAAAAGGGTACCTTGGGTATTAGGTAAAAAACAGTCACACTTTTGGAAAATATTCGGGATCAGTCACACTTTTGGAATTTTTTCACTTTTCAGTCACACTTTTAGGCATTTCCTCCCATATTGGGAATCTGTAAACGCACTCAATCATTTGCTTTCACGCTCCCTGTTGCTGACCTCTAAAAGTTCCTTTCCTATAACATCGTCACTCAAGGTTCTGCAATTCAAAAGATTTAAGATAATGTTAAGACTTGTTTGGTCAAGAAGAAAAGAGTAATCAAACAGCTTACCCTTCGGCATTTAATCTAAACTAATCAGGACATAAAACACACAAGAAATGAGCAGCATCTTGTGTCTCTAATCTTCAGTATACAGATACAGTCTGATTTAGGAAACAAGGATCTTAAAATAAAGAAATGAGAGACACTGTTTCCTGGCAGACAATCTTGATCACCATATCATAAAAGACTAAATAACTTAAAACATTTCCAAAATTACGCATATCAAAACCCAAACAAGATAACCAAACCAATATAAGAAAATATTTTTCTGCTAAATAGCAACATATATTAACAACCTAATATTAAGCTCAAGATCTTCAAATTGTAGTCCAGAACACCATCGTTTCTTTAATAAAGCATATAAGCACTTCCAAAATTTGGTAAACTCTAAAATCAAACAATTGAATAAATAGAACAAGCAATTATACATCAAAAACCCTTAAAAAAAAGGAAAAGGAAGGGTTTACCTTGCTACTGGTTGATCCATATTTAATATATGAAGTAGCATACTAGCATCCACAGAGAGACCCATTCACTTTCATTACCACTTTCATACTAGATGAACGCGTAATTGGGGGATATGGAAACTAATTGGGGGATATGAATTACTTTCCCCAACCAAAAGTGGTTGTTAAGGGGTGTTTTTTGGATGCGAAAATACTAAAACACCCTTAGATTAATTAAAAACATTATGAAAAGACTGTTATGCCCTTTCCCCTAAAACATAAAAATCAAATAACCAAATTCATATATCCCCCAATTCCCATTTGTACCGGCACAGTTAGGGTTAGGTTTTGAAAAAAAAAATCATCTTCTTCCTCCTCGTTCATTCTTCATCGACGATTAATCGTTGAATCAAAAATTTCTTCATTGACTAACCTACCATAACCATGCCTCCGAGAACCAAATCAAAAGAAAAAGCGAGAACCATATAGATTGCTCAACAAACACATGAACAAAGAATCGAGAACATTGCTCACCAACTAGAAGAGGACGAAGAAGCGAACTAGGATGAACAACCAATCATGGCTTATCTTAGAAGGTAAGTGATTTTTGAACTCATTTATGATTTTTTTAATCGATTTGTAGCCATGGGTTTAGGTTAGAATCGCGAACAATAGCTGAAACTATCCAGTTACAGAGAGTACCGGCATTGGATCTTGGTTTGAATACCAAGCCGGTTTAGTTACCGACATAGAATTTGGGTCGAATACCGTACCAGTTAAACTACCTGAAGCTGAATTTTTTTTACCGGCATACAATTATGGTTGAATACCATACCGGTTTGAATTCCTGAAACTTAATTTCTAGAACCGGCATACGAATTGGGTTGAAGCCTATGCCGGTAGTCAACTAAAAACACACATGAACCATTTCTTGTACCGGAATTGTATCTAGGTTTATTGAATGCCGGTACTTAAAAACCGGCATGGGCTACTTCCGTTCGCATATGCCGGTAGTACACTTAAAACATACAGGAACATCACTGAAATTGTGCTCAATACCGACACAAAATTTAGGTTCCATAGGATGCCGGTACAACGATACCGACATTGGTTTGTTTAAGAGTTTGCATGCCGGTTCCTAAACTTCCATGACTTTTCTTATGTTTGTTTTGTTTGCTTATGTTATAGGTCAAAATCCAAAGAAGCGAAGAAAAATAAAGGTCATATTCTCACTAAGAGAAGGAGGAAGGACGGTCTTGATACTCCTTAGTCCCTGCCTCCACGGGGGAAAGACGCAGGTCGCAAGAAGCGTTTGGGGTGTCAAGCAAGAGGGTCAATTTGGGAGAGTGGTGGTGAACTTATTGCACTTGCAATCTGTGAAGGTACAGTTGAGGACGATGATCATGATGAAGGTGAAAGTGATGGGGAAGATGATGAGGTTCATCCAAGTCAATTAGAAAGCCAAAGCAAAGTTGGTGGGACGAGTCAACAACCAACACAAGGCAAGGGCAAGGGAAAACACAAAGTTAAAGGTTGTCACCTTCCTCACATTGATGACATGATACCCGACCGCGATGATGGTAAAATTTGGGGTCAAGCTCCGGAATCGAAAGTACTCTTTGGGTACAAGCACTCTTGGGATCGTACTATCTTTCAAACCTATGTAAGAATTTTTTATTTTGTGCATGTGCATTGTTTTATCTTTTACATCATCTCTTAATCGTATTATCTCTTATTTGTAGGATCTTACTAAGGCTGTGCGTGTTTGCCGAAACAAAGCCGCGGCTGAGTAAAAATTTTCGTTGGAGGATGAAGATGTCCAAACATTAGTAAAGAACTCTGGTATGTATTCTTTGGTTGAAAATTACGTGAATCCAAATATTGTGACCGTCAATTTCTTTGTCGAAAGGTATCATGGTGAAACTGATACAATGCACTTCCCGTTTGGAGAGATGACCATATACCTTCCTTTACTGCTTCCGCGGCTGCCATGTACTCTGCCTCAGTTGTAGACAATGCAACTGTGCTTTGCAAAACCGACCTCCAACTGATAGTACTACCACAAAATATAAAAGTATAACCTGTCAATGACCTTTTTCTATCAAGATCACCTGCATAATCAGAATCAACATAACCCACAACATTCGTCGAATCACCATAGTGTTTATCAAACACTAAACCAACATCTGTACTTCCCCTTAGATACTTCTAAATCCACTTTACATCTTGCCAATGAGCCTTCCCGGGACTTCCCATGTATCTACTTACCACACTCACAGCTTGTGCGATATTCGGCCTTGTACAAACCATAGCATACATGATGCTACCAACTGCGCTTGCGTATGGAACTCGAGACATATACTTTGCCTCATCTGCAGTTTGAGGTGATTGCTTTCTAGAAAGTTTAAAATGAGCTTCCAAAGGAGTACTTACTGGTTTTGCATCTTTCATACCAAACCGCTCCAACACCTTCTCGATGTAAGCCTTCTGGGACAGATGCAACTTGCCTTCAGCTCGGTTTCTATGAATCTCCATGCCCAATATCTTCTTTGTTGTGCCCAAATCCTTTATCTCAAACTCACTACTCAACTGCTCCTTTAGCTTTTGTATCTCTGACATGTCTTTGCAAGAAATCAACATATCATCAACATACAAGAGTAAATACACAAATGAACCATCTTGGAGTTTCTTGTGATATACACAACTATCATACTTACTCCCGTCATATCCATTTTCTACCATAAACGTATCAAAATGTTTATACCACTACCTTGGAGATTGATTCAAACCATACAAAGATTTCTTCAACAAACATACATGATCTTCTTTGCCAGGAACTTCAAACCCCTTTGGTTGTTGCATATAAATACGCTCTTCCAAATCACCATGAAGGATAGCTGTCTTAACATATAGTTGTTCCAATTCTAGATCTTTCAAAGCAACTATAGCAAGCAATGTTCTAATAGAACTATGTTTAACAACAGTAGAGAATACCTCATTGTAGTCAATGCCTTCTATTTGCGTAAACCCCTTTTCCACAAGCCTTGCCTTGTACCTTGTTCCTTCACCATCTGAAATATCTTGTTTCTTATTGAAGACCCATTTGCTTCCAACAATCTTATGCCCTTTTGGTCTTGTAACTATCTCCCAAGTGCCATTCTGGTCAAGAGACTCAATTTCTTCAATTTCAGATGCTCCCCATTATGCTCATTCTTCACCACCGATTGCTTCTTCATAGGTTGTTGGATCATCCCTATCTATGCTCTCACCTACTGCAAATGCATGTGCAACCAAATCATCATGGCCGTATCTCTGAGGTGGTCTGACTTGCCTCCTCTCTCTGTCTCTTGCAATATTGTTCTGATGACCTTGTGCTTCTTCTCGATGGGCAGGTTCTTGCACAATATCTTGATCATCATCATCATCAGAAACAACAGTCTCATTGCTTCCTTGAAATTGCACCTCAAGTTCCATCTTGTCATCAAGCTCCACCTTATCACTAATACCCTCTTCAGCTCTTCCATCTAGTTCTTCATTCTTTGGCTTCAACATCCATTGCTCATCAAATTTCACATCTCTGCTGATAAGAAACTTGTTTGATATTTCTACAGGACACCATAACCTGTAGCCTTTCACGACAATTGCATACCCAATAAATATACACTTCTTTTCTCTAGGCTCTTGCTTCCCCTCATTCACATGAGCATAGGCTGGACATCCGAATATTTTCAAGTCTTCATAGTTAGCATGCGAACCTGTCCAAACTTCATTTGGAGTCTTGCACTCAATGGTAATCGATGGAGATATGTTCACTAAATAAGCTGATGTATTTGCTGCTTCTGCCCAAAATTGCTTTGGTAACCCGGCATTGGAGAGCATGCACCGTGCCTTCTCTATTATGGTTATGTTCATCCTTTCTGCAACACCATTTTGCTGTGGTGTTTTTCTGACTGTGAGGTGTCTCACAATCCCTTGCTCCTTGAAGAACTCATTGAACTCACCCCCACAAAATTCCAAACCATTGTCTGTCCTCAAACACTTGATTTGTCTTCCGGTTTGCTTCTCAACCATAGTCTTCCATTGCTTGAACTTGACAAAGGTTTCATCTTTGTGTTTAAGTATGAATACCCATACTTTCCTTGAGAAATCATCAATGAACGTCAACATATATCTACCACCACCATGTGAATCGACCAGAGAAGGACCCCAAAGATCAGAATGAATATAATCCAGAATACCCTTGGTGTTATGAATAGCTGTACTAAACTTGACTCTACACTGCTTTCCAAAGACACAATGTTCACAGAAATCAATCTTGCATGTTTTATGACCACAAAGCAATCCCTGCTTGCTCAAAACAGCCAACCCCCTCTCGCTCATATTCCCTAGCCGCATATGCCACAACTTGGTAATATTATCATCAGAACTTGAAGAACATATAGTTGCATCACCTGTCACAGTAGTACCTTGCAGCGTATAAAGACCATTAATTCTCTCGCCCTTCATAATTGTAAGACTTCCTCTTGAGACACGAATAACTCCACCTTCACTTTGATTCTTGCATCCATTTGAATCAAGCGTACCCAAAGAAATAAGATTTCTTCTCAGGTCCGGAACATGCCTAACCTTAGTTAGATTCCCCACCATACCGGCATACATATTAATTTGAATTGTACCTACACCCACCACTTTACAAGTGACATTGTTTCCCATAAGAACTTTACCACCTTCTCTAGCTTGATAAGTAGTAAACCACTCTTTATGAGGACACATGTGAAAAGTACACCCCGAATCAAGAATCCACCCATTCTCCGAGCTTTCGGTATGAACCGTAAGAACCGTTCCATTATCACTTTCTGCTTCAACATTTGATGCGGTGCCTTGGTTATTAGTATTCTTCTCGACATTCTTCAATTTTGGACAATCATTCTTGAAATGCCCCTTTTCCTTACAATGAAAGCAATAGAATTTACTGGATTTTGATTTAGACCTTGACTTTGATCTACTCCTATCAAATCCGCCCTTTTGGTTTCCTCTTCCTCTAGCAAACAACCCATCTCCCGAATTATCTTTACCATCGATACCCATCTTCTTTAACTCCTTAGAGTTCAAAGCCGCTTTAACTTCCTCCATGGAAATTGTAGTTTTTCCATACATTACGGTATCAACAAAATTTTCATAAGATGGTGGTAAGGAACAAAGCAAACCCAAATCTTGGTCATCATCTTCAATTTTTACCTCAATATTTGCCAAATCCAAGATAATTTTATTATAATCATCAATATGATCTATAATAGACATTCCTTCATGCATTCTAAGAGTATGTAATTTCTTCTTAAGATATAAACGATTAGTTACGGATTTAGTCATATACCTCTTCTCCAACTTGTTCCATAGCCCGTTCGGTGTCATTTCCGCCGCAACTTCTCTCAAGACCTCGTTGCTCAAACACAATAGAATTAATCCATGTGCTTTCTCCAAGTGCTCATCTTTTTCTTAATCCTTTAATGTTGTTGCTAGAGCCGTTTTCCCCTTCAAATTTTTCACCAAACCTTGTTGCACCAAAACAGCCCTCATCTTTAGCCTCCATAAATTTAAATCATTCCTTCCATCAAATTTCTCAATCTTATACTTTGTCGCCATCGTAGATCTCTTTTACCCGGAGCTCTGATACCAATTTGTTATGACCAATGGCTCTTCTAAGCACAATCAATCAAGAATTGAAATAGAAATGAAATCAAAAGTAAAACAGACACACACACAACACAAGGATTTATAGTGGTTCGATCAAGATGATCTACATCCACTTTGGAAGACGACGATAATGTTGCACTATGATTTGAACAAGATTACAAGAGTATACACTCCTTTCAAGAACAAGAAATCTTACTCTCTCTTAGTTTCTCACAGATTTTGGATACTTATACAATGGAAACTAGAAGGCCTTATATAGGTTGTATGAGGTAGTGTATATGTTGACATAGAGCACACAACCAACATAATGGGATCTCCACTTCTTAGTGGTTGTTTCACTTCTAAGTGGTTGTTCCACTTCTCTTAGTGGTAGTTCCACTTATTAGTGGTTGTTCCACTTCTCTTAGTGGTATCAAGGCACATTACACTACAGGTATGGGATCTTTTCTTACTGTGACCTGTATAAATGCGCATGTTTTCACTTGTTAATCAGGTGCAAGCGCAACTGAAATTTAGTTTTCAAATATAAGTCTCCAAGCGCAACTAAAATTTAGCATCAGTTGTTCTCCATCACCAAAAGATACTTCTGGGAAGGAATCATATCACAATAATTCCTGATGCTAGACTCCGGTATGTCTCGATAAAATGAACACAAAAATCAAACATTTTAATCACTAGGAAAAATATAAAAATGGATTCAGATACTCAGGTAAGACTGAACATTTGTTTACACTAAAGTTCAACTATTAAAACTGAAACATGAAAAGATGTCTTAAGTAAAAAAGAAAGAATCTGAAGTCGTAAGCCACCACTACAGAATAATATGCAAAAGAAAATTTGGCTATGTAAGTTAGTTTGAAAAATCCTCAAATCAAACAGGCACGATCGATCACTTTAAGGCTGCAGTTCTAATTCAGCATCACCAACTCCAAAGCTAGCAAGAGTGGATTTTCTCAGTTCTGCAATGTGCCCCCGTACAAGTGTTCCCCATGTCGACTGAGTTTAATTCCCCTTGTCAGTTAAATTCTTGTACACACAGCCCATGGATTCGTGTTAGTGTAAGTAATAGTCTCACGCGTCAGGATCATAACCACACTGAGGTCTGAGAATTTGCTGCATAGGCTTCAAAGATTGTTCAGAATCCCACATCAATCGGTAAACATACTCCATCATCATTTGCTCTCATGCTCCTTGTTGCTGACATATGAAAGTTCCTTGGGTATAACGTCGTCAACTAAGGTTTTGTGAAGGAGAAAAGACTAAATCAAATAGCACACTCTTCAGGAAAAGAAAATAATTAGCACAAAAAACACTAAAAAATCGAACTGAATAAAAAGAACATGTAATTAGCACTAAAAACACAAAAAAATGTAAATCAGGAAAAGGAATAGTTTACCTTGCTCTTTGCTTGACCCAAGACACCATATATACACCTGAATAATGATATTTCTCGACATGCAAGGGCCAAAATAATTGGGTTGGTCCGAGGAGAAAGGTCTTTCATTCTCCAATGCACGATTTTATTGCCCATTTCCCAAAATATGGGAGGATAGTCTATCCAACATGTTAAACAATTCAGGATAAGTAATACTAAAAACGTTATAAAAAAATAAACTTAAAGAGTTTACCGAAGTAAACGGAGATTATTCGCAACTAACAGAAGCTCAAGACTTTGTTATAAGGAAATTTTGAATGATTAAAACTTTATTTTGAGAGGATAAATCATTGTGCTAGTAGATCTTCGTCAAAAAAGAAACACAAGGGTTTCATCTTCTTCTTCAGGCAGTTTCAAAGAAATTATGATAGTGGTAGTAGTAAGAATGGTGTTCTGATTACCAATAGATGACATTATTCTTGAAGAATCCATGATTCAAAAACAATTTCGTAGAGAGAAAATTTTCAAATCTGAGCAAGGAAGAAGAAAATGAGCAAAGAGAAAGTTTTAAGATTACTGGCAGCTGAGTTTATCTTTGAAGAGATCTTATACTGTGTTTTTAGGGCGAGAGGGACATCCAACGATCACTACACCAAATTTAGGGATTAGCAACGGTATGTGGCAGTTGCGAAGTGGTGTTGCAACAATTTTCCTATGTTGTGATAGTCGATGTTGCAGTTTTTCGCAACGGCTACATTACCGTTGCGATTTTTTTCCGCAACAGTTCCAAACTGTTGCAACGCCAAAATTTCGTAACAGTTTGAAAACCGTTGCAAAAAAAAAAATAGTGGTTTTGACCTGGACAAAACCAGATTTTGACCAGATCAAAACCGGTCAACTATTTGTGAATTAATCCAACAAAATCAAGTTACCCTTGTTTTAGAACCAACCAAAAATACCTAAGCAACAAATTCAAAAATGAACTTTACAACAAATTCAAAAAGAAAAAAATTGTTGAACAAAAAGATAAAACTAGAAATAAAAAGGATTTATTTTCCTTAAGAGACTTCTAGGTTTTGCAAGTGCAGAGATGCAAGAAAAGATAACCCTTAGCCTAAAAACTGAAAAGTACACACAACTTGTAGAATGAACTTGTTTCGTGCCTGATAATAAAGTTGAGTGCACCAAGAGGAGTGACCACAATAGTTAGGACAAATGCATAAGTCACAAAGTTAGCAAATTCCCGGACAATCACTGCAAAAAATAAACCATCCCATTAGTAACGTAGTCTTGAAATATAACATCCTACATGTCGAATCTATTCCTAACTTCATATAGCTGAGTTAACTTCCTAAGAGATATTCCTTGTTCTGAATGTTAATACTTTACTCAGCGGGTATTGAATTAACCAAAACACACAACTTAAAGAAACGAACATGATAACATAACACAACTTGAAAAACAATCGATATACAAAATAAATGCACTTCCTAAGGAATTATTGCAGATGTAAAATGCCCTTCAGGTAATCAAATTAACCACACCAAACAAACAGAAGAACAAGATTCAAGGAACAATAAAGCCATCTAGTTCCTAAAGTCCAGTTTTTAAAAGAATCATTGCTTTGAACAAGAGACTGTACATTTAGCTCCCATATCACATAATGCAAGGCAAGTAGTGATGACACCACTTGCAGGAACCAAAAAACTCAAATTATAGAAAGGAAAACTATCCAAAAGAGCATTATATAAAAGAGTGCCTAAACCACAGTACAACGTGAAGCGCTTACCTTCTTGGAGAAAAGATAGCTACTGATATTCCAGCAAAGAATCAGAGGTAAAACAATATAATCAAGGAAAGCAGAACATACAGTTTGGGGTCCCACTCTAATTTACACGCCTCAAGTGCATGTTCATGACATAGGGAAAACAATCATCATAATGAAAGTAATGAAGTTTTGCAGAGTTCATACCTTCACGGCATTTTGCATGGAACTTAACTGTTCAAATTCGACAAAGCCAAAGCAGAATCCCTGATGCAAATAGATCAGATATGAGTTAAATTTGATCAAAGAAAATGACAATTTTACATCAAATGCATGAACAAAACAAACCTTGTTACTTCTGACTTGAATACCTCCTGTCTTAATTGGCCAAAAACTCTTGAACTCTTTCTCAACATGTTCGTCTGTTGCAGTTGTTGGCAGGTTCTTGATATATATAGAGTGCCCCGCAACTATGAAGAACAGGATGCAAGTCATTAGAAAGTAAATGGCAAAGGTTTGCACAGAAAACCATAGGTAGGTGGTAAAAGAATGTATACTAAATATACAACATTTATAAAATATAACGAAATAAAAATAGCTGGAACAAAACATGAGTAAATTCTCTCTCAATACATGATGCATCATAAAATGTTGAAACAAATGAGAGAATTACCTTGTTCTACGACATTGTTATTTGCAGAAGCATTGTTGCTATTAGGAGTTGACGCTCCATGTCTTTGAGTTGGTGCTGCAGGTGTAGGCGCCTTTTCCCAATAGTAGCATATTTCACCTTTATGGTGGTAGTTGGCACATTCACGGGAGAAGGCCCCGGTATTTGATTTCGCAACTTTCACTGCATATGAAATTTGAAATCAACAAGGAGATTCAAGGAGGAACTAAGTACATAGGTTTTTTTTTAAAGTTGGAATTGAAGTGTATGACTTCTTTGGAGCATATTATTGCACCACAGGCACAACAGGCTCTGGAAACTGCCGAGATTCAATTTGCACTGGTTAAACTTGAGGAGGCTCCTCAACAATATCTTCCTGCACAACCACATCTACCTTATTATTCAGATACTCATGAACTTCAACACAATTACTCAGCTCCTCCACGGTAGGTTCTATGGTATCTGGCACGACGGGCTCAGGAACATGAGAGGGTTCTGAAAAGAAAAATAATGAAGTCCCATTAGCCATCACAGTAATAGAAAAGAAGGAAAAAGAATAAGAGAATGAGAGACGAACCATGTTCTTGAGGCACTGGAGCTGCTGTAATGCTTTCACCTATTCTGTTAACCAACACGGTCTCAGGCTTCAACACTTGATCCTCAACAAGATACCTAAAAACATCATTTTGAACATAGTAACCCTTTTCCTGTGGGATCAGGAAAAATAACTGTGTGAAATTCCTTCCTACATTGTCTTTCCCAGTTAAACACCCTGTTATCAGAACAATTACCCCATCCACGTGAGAGCATTGAGCATCTGCAATTTTAATCTCTGCCTTGTGGTCTGTGGAGTTTGACAGGATTTTCTGATTTATGGCCTGGTCAAAAACAACATAAGTCAGCCAATTGTGAATCACAACAATAAAATAGCAGAAACATGAAGTGAAAAGCATCATCACTGATTAAGACATGTATAAACTACAAATAGATCAAAACTTTGATTTTCCTTCAAGCACTAGTAAACAACCAATAAACAGTCCCTAGCACATCATAAGAAACAAGCCTAAGGCTTGTCAATTAACCATTGGTTTACAGCAGCAACATACATCTAATTTGTCTCAGCTTGTCCCTAGCACCCCAAGAAACATCAATATATTCTCTGAAACAACATTGAAACTTAGTAAGTAATGCCTTTTCAATTCAAACAAAATAAACCAAATTACGAAAGTATGAAACAACTTGAAACCTTTTATAGCAAATAAGCAGTGCAAAAATAAACAACTACATCGAAACCCTTTCTAAGATTTAAGGTTAACCATAACACTCACATTAACAACACCAAACACCACCAATAACATCACCTGCCACTATCAGCACCACTACTCCACCAAGAACCATAAGTAGTTCAGTAAATCTGCTAAAATCTACATACATGGCCTTACTCAAAGAAATTTGAAACAAGCATCACCACAAACCCCAAACTAAAAGACCATTTAAAGTATTAAAATTGAACATTATAAAAACCTAAATGTAACATAAGTTCTTTCTCCATCTTACCTTCTTCTCCATATGTCGATTCATATTAATCGGAACAATTGCAAATATATTCAGAAATTAAATCTCATGGACAACAAAAACCCTAATTAAAAACTAATCAACAGAACATTGAACATACAACAAATTATTCAAGGGTTTAGAAAGTAAAATCTTCCAAACGAAATCAAGTATTAAAAATTATAAATCTAGCTAGTGTTCTAACCAGTTTGCTCGTCAAAGTAATTTTGAGATCGAGGGTTATGTGAGAATAGATCAAGGCTTTGGATTTCACACAATTAGCAACTGACGTACTGAGATTCAGATCTAAAAATCATTGGATAGGTTAGGTCTTGTTAAATGAGCCAAAATATCGAAATAAGTAAATCTAAGGTTTGGGTTATGGTTCTCAATATGTTGAACTTGATGATCGATGATTATTGAATCTCAAAATTGTGTGTATAGATCGATGATTGTTGAACCTCAAAACGAAGAAGAAGTTGAACCCTAAGAGAAAAGAACGAGAGAGAGAAGAGAATGAAGAGAGATAGATTTCTTTTCGATATTAAATCTAAACCTGAGTCAGTTTTGAAGCTGACTTAGCATCTGAAAGGGCTGAAAACGAGTCAGTGAAAGTGTAGGCATCCACACTCACGAGTCACACGCGTACTACTCTAATCTGTTGCGAATCGTAACAGAAATAAATAGTTGCGAGTTTTGTAACGAAGCTAAACAATTTCTAATTTTTCGCAACTGAAAATTCGCAACAGCGCCAAAGATGTTGCGAAATCTAGTTACTAATCAAGGAAAATGGTGTAGTGGGTTGAAGATGAATTGAGATTTGACCAAGATATCCATTGGCTTTATATAGTTCAGACTAGGTTTAAGAAATTGCTCACTCAGTCGCACTTTAAGATGGCCGAGTATATAATTCATGTGGCTGATCCTAACAAATCAGTAATATCATCCCCTTTTCTGTAGATGTGCGAGAACCTAAACTGAAACAAAAAATCCCAGTGAGCTAAAATTTTCCGTGGAATCAACAAAATCCTTCGAAAGAGCCATAATAACGTGTATAGAGCTAGTAGCATTCAAACCCTTCGCTTCCCGTAATTCATCCATGACTGAGTTATCTTTACCAATAGATTGTGCAAGACTACCAATCACAAGACCATTGTTATTTCTCACAACCAGAAAAACCTGGATTCCCCTGTGAGAAACCGTCAACATCCAACTTAAACATTCTATATGACGGAGAATACCAAGTAATCTCAATGATATTAGGCACATGGGCTAACTTACATTCAACGTAAAAATAAGCTAGCTTATTATGCATACAACCTTTACTTGGCTTACCAGATTCCGAAATCAGGAACTTAAGTTTACGAGCAGCTTGTTGGATTTATGTAACTTCAAACTTGAAACGAACTTGATTGCGGGCGCACCAAATTAACCAAATACAGCTGATACTAAATTCTTCACCTACGAGCTCAGTAGATACCAAAGGCAAACCTAATGCAAACAACAATTTCTAATAGCATCATTTGATTTTCTTAACCAGCTTGGGGAGCCAAAAAAACCTCCTCTTTAATTAAGCTCTCATTTTGAATGAAGGGTCTCTTATAGGCAAAGGCTAAGGGAAAGTAGTGGGTGATGGATAAGAATGAAATGAACACAACAATCAAACATTTTAACCTCTAGGGAAAATATAAAAATCAATCGGATAAGTCTGAATATTATATGAATACACAAAAGTTCAATAATCAAAACTGAAAACAGAACAGATGTCTGAAGTAAAAAGAGAGAATTTGAAGGTAATATATAACCGAGAAACATACAATTCATAAGCCCAAAGCTATGAGTTCCAATTCATAGCTATGAGGTATGAGTGATCACTTTAGGCCTGCGGTTCCAACTCCAAATCTAGCAAGACTGGCTTCCCCAGTTGTACAATACCCACATATAAGTGTCCCCCAATGTTACGAGTTTAATTTCCTTTGTCAGTTGAATTCTTGCACAAACAACCCCTGGGTTATTATTGGAAGTAACATGCTCACGAGTCCGGATCACAACCCCACTGAGGTTTGAAAAGTTCCAGCAGAGGTTTCGAAAATTGTTCATAGCTCCATGCATGGGGACTTCACACAAAAGTGTGACTGAAAAGTGGGGAAATTTCAAAAGTGTGACCAAATTTGAAATCCTTCCAAAAGTGTGACCATGACCGGTCAACGGACATATATGCCCTAATCTTTTACGGAAATACCGTATTTTTTCCTCAGATGTCCACATATCGGGTAAGGATGTGTGCACATCGCGTAAGGATGTGTACATATCGGGCATTGATACCCCACCATGAATAGTATCCGGTGTAGACATCCATGTTTATTCATAAAATATGTGGACATCATCTATAATGTGTAGACATCAACTATAAATATGTGGACATCCTTAAGCGATATGTAGACATCGGGATATAAAAGGGTACCTTGGGTATTAGGTAAAAAACAGTCACACTTTTGGAAAATATTCGGGATCAGTCACACTTTTGGAATTTTTTCACTTTTCAGTCACACTTTTAGGCATTTCCTCCCATATTGGGAATCTGTAAATGCACTCAATCATTTGCTTTCACGCTCCCTGTTGCTGACCTCTAAAACAAGAGTTCCTTGCCTAACAAACTAACATTAACATAACATTCTTTACCAATCAAAAAAAAAAAAACATCGTCACTCAAGGTTCTGCAATTCAAAAGATTTAAGATAATGTTAAGACTTGTTTGGTCAAGAAGAAAAGAGTAATCAAACAGCTTACCCTTCGGCATTTAATCTAAACTAATCAGGACATAAAACACACAAGAAATGAACAGCATCTTGTGTCTCTAATCTTCAGTATACAGATAAAGTCTGATTTAGGAAACAAGGATCTTAAAATAAAGAAATGAGAGACACTGTTTCCTGGCAGACAATCTTGATCACCATATCATAACAGACTAAATAACTTAAAACCTTTCCAAAATTACGCATTTCAAAACCCAAACAAGATAACCAAACCAATATAAGAAAATATTTTTCTACTAAATAGCAACATATATTAACAACCTAATATTAAGCTCAAGATCTTCAAATTGTAGTCCAGAACACCATCGTTTCTTTAATAAAGCATATAAGCACTTCCAAAATTTGGTGAAACTCTAAAATCAAACAATTGAATAAATAGAACAAGCAATTATACATCAAAAACCCTTAAAAAAAAGGAAAAGGAAGAGTTTACCTTGATACTGGTTGATCCATATTTAATATATGAAGTAGCATACTAGCATCCACAGAGAGACCCATTCACTTTCATTACCACTTTCATACTAGATTAAAGCGTAATTGGGGGATATGAATTACTTTCCCCAACCAAAGGTGGCTGTTAAGAAACTAAAACACCCTTAGATTAATTAAAAACATTATGAAAAGACTGTTATGCCCTTTCCCCTAAAACATAAAAATCAAATAACTAAATTCATATATCCCCCAATTCCCATTTGTACCGGCACAGTTAGGGTTAGGTTTTGAAAAAAAAAAATTATCTTCTTCCTCCTCGTTCATTCTTCAACGGCGATTAATCGTTGAATCAAAAATTTCTTCATTGACTAACCTACCATAACCATGCCTCCAAGAACCAAATCAAAAGCAAAAGCGAGAACCATATAGATTGCTCAACAAACACATGAACAAAGAATCGAGAACATTGCTCACCAACTAGAATAGGACGAAGCAGCGAACTAGGATGATCAACCAATCATGGCTTCTCTGAGAAGGTAAGTGATTTTTGAACTCATTTATGATTTTTTTAATCGATTTGTAGCCATGGGTTTAGGTTGAAATCGCGAACAATAGCTGAAACTGTCCAGTTACAGAGAGTACCGGCATTGGATCTTGGTTTGAATACCAAGTCGGTTTAGGTACCGACATAGAATTTGGGTCGAATACCGTACCAGTTAAACTTCCTGAAACTGATTTTTTTTTACCGTCATACAATTATGGTTGAATACCATACCGGTTTGAATTCCTGAAACTTAATTTCTAGAACCGGCATACGAATTGGGTTGAAGCCTATGCCGGTAGTCAACTAAAAACACACATGAACCATTTCTTGTACAGGCATTGTATCTAGGTTTATTGAATGCCGGTACTTAAAAACCGGCATGGGCTACTTCCGTTAGCATATGCCGGTATTACACTTAAAACATACAGGAACATCACTGAAATTGTGCTCAATACCGACACACAATTTAGGTTCCGTAGGATTCCGGTACAACGATACCGACATTGGTTTGTTTAAGAGTTTGCATGACGGTTCCTAAACTTCCATGACTTTTCTTATGTTTGTTTTGTTTTCTTATGTTATAGGTCAAAATCCAAAGAAGCGAAGAAAAATAAAGGTCATATTCTCACTAAGATAAGGAGGAAGGATGGTCTTGATACTCCTCAGTCCCTGCCTCCACGGGGGAAAGACACAGCTCGCAAGAAGCGTTTGGGTTGTCAAGCAAGAGGGTCAATTTGGGAGAGTGGTGGTGAACTTAGTGCACTTGCAATCTGTGAAGGTACAGTTGAGGACGATGAGCATGATGAAGGTGAAAGTGATGGGGAAGATGATGAGGTTCATCCAAGTCAATTAGCAAGCCAAAGCAAAGTTGGTGGGATGATTCAACAACCAACACAAGGCAAGGGCAATGGAAAACACAAAGTTAAAGGTTATCACCTTCCTCACATTGATGACATGATACCCGACCGCGATGATGGTAAAATTTGGGGTCAAGCTCCAGAATCGAAAGTACTCTTTGGGTACAAGCACTCTTGAGCTCGTACTATCTTTCAAACCTATGTAAGCATTTTTTATTTTGTGCATGTTCATTGTTTTATCTTTTACATCATCTCTTAATCGTATTATATCTTATTTGTAGGATCATACTAAGGTTGTGCGTGTTTGCCGAAACCAAGCCGCGGCTGAGTGTAAATTGTCGTTGGAGCATGAAGATGTCCAAACATTAGTAAAGAACTCTGGTATGTATTCTTTGGTTGAAAATTACGTGAATCCAGATATTGTGACCGTCAATTGCTTTGTCGAAAGGTATCATGGTGAAACTGATACAATGCACTTCCCGTTTGGAAAGATGACCTTGATTCCTGAACATGGTCATGACATTCTAGGCTTGAATGTTATCGGCAAATCAATTTCATAAGGAGTTGAGTCTCGGGACCTAGATTGGTTGAAGTTGCACGATTTTACTAAAAAGATGTTTGGTTGGGACTTCAAAAATTCTTGTGATAGATTTTATGTAGCATCGAATGGAAGTAAGACGAAGATATTCAAGCTGGCGATGCTTAAGAAGATGTTTGAAAATACAAAGGATAAAAGCTTGGAGGATGTATGGGACCATGCACATATTAGGTATACAGCCGCCGCATACCTGTTATACATTTTGGGCACTAGGGCATTCCCTGACACTAATGGAAACATGGTAATTGCAAACTTTCTCCAGTACCTTGACCCGTTGGAAGGTGTCTATGGATATTCTTGGGGCACCGCGGTCATGGCACATTTGATGGCGGATATGAGAAGGGATTCATTGGCTAAAACAAACCAATTTGTCGGGAATTTCACTCAACTCCCGGTACAAATTTCTTTAATCTATGTTCACATGTATTTTTTTAACTTATGTTCACATGTATATTGTTCACATTGGATTAGGTGTGGTGTTATGAACACTTCCCAACCTTGTTCAAGGACTGCCAATTTTTGAAGATCAAAGACCTTCCTGAACCCGATACCCCTAGAGCTCAGAGGTTCGAGTTTAATAGTAATCCGAAGCCCGGTAACAAAGGTCGAGTCATCGATATGAGATTGGATCTGGATGATATGAGGAAGGAAGACGTTTTGTTCGACACTTATAAGGAGATTAGAGGATACCGTCAAATTCCAAGAGATGTTGCATTTTAAAATGGGCCGTTGTACCACCCAAAAGGATACATCATGGCCGATCCATGCCGTGTGATGCGCCAACATGGATTTAAGCAATTATCACGTTTTTGGTCGGCCTCTGATGATAATTATCTTCTTTACTTTTCTCGGTGCAATTCAACTCCCAACAAGATGCATGTAGTGTATGATCCAGAACCAAAACCAACACATTGGAGGGAAAGAGAGCCACGTCGTTTGGTAGATATTAGTAAGTAGGAGATTGCGGAAAATGGTTATGAATTTGATGACAGCTACATGAGGGATTACCTGGAATGGTCACATCCTTATGTCATGCGCCCTCCCTCCATTATAGCTCCACACCAAGAAAACCCTCCTGTTGAAATTGCTCCACCTCCACAACCTACGATGGCCCAACTTCTTAAGACTTTCGGAATGGTGGTAAGTTTTATTAATTGCTTATATTCATTAAATGTAAACATAATCATATATTAACATATATACTGATTATGTGTTTGATATATTAAACTAGTGACATCGTATTGGCAAGGTTACGAAGATGTTAAGTTTCAAGCACAAGGACATAGTGGTGCTATCGCTTCAAGAAATCAAGGAACTCGAGGAAAAGCTTCATAGAATTAAAGAAACTGACCCTACTGTAAAATCTATGTTTAGGGAAACAAGGAAGGCGCCGACCCAAAAGAAACAAAAGACCAATTTAGTGGAAGAGAATTGATGACAATTAGTGATGGTTAACTCTTTAGTTCTTCGTTTACGTCAAAAATAATTTCAAACTTGTTTTGGTTTGTACTGTGGGTTAACTCTTTAGTTTTTTGGTTTATGTTGAACATGTTTAGATTTCTAGTTTGAAAGTTAAAATGTTCCGGAATAGTAGAGCTCATTTTTAGAAATACCGGTGTACAAACCGGCAAATACGGAATGCTCAAAACACTTTAATTTACTTTGTCCCTAAGATAGCAATTTCTATGCCGGGTCAATCAGTTTAAATTATTTGGTTCCTGTATAGAAACTGACATGTACCGGCATTGTGTTGTTTGCTAATTTCCATGCCGGTATATCAAAATTCCAAGTAATCTTAAATATGCGACAGAAAACCTGCATAGTAAGATTCATTTTGAGAATGCCGATATTCAAAGTATCCAAATACTATTATAGAGTTGACATAAAATCGGCATAGTTGTATTGATTTCCACAATGCCGGCACTCTGCTTAATTCATTTCAAATTCTCTTTTATTTCGGTCTGAAGTAATCCATTACATTGGATTGGAAACTTTAAATTTAAAAAACAGTGAATGGATTGCACTTAGTTAGAGATAATCTATTTCCATCCCTTTTCAACAATTACGGAGCCTTTGAGCATTTCCATAATCTGTTCAAAGATATCGTCCGGGATGGGGGTGTCAAGGATTATCCTCATTAGCTCTTCTTCCTTTTTAACATATTCCTTTCCCTTCATATAACACCCATCAAACCCATCGATAGGCTTGCATTGGCCCTTGTGGTTTTCTCTTGACTATGCTAGTTCAATAGATATGTCAAACCATTGAAACTCATCGCACTTTGGGTGATTCAAACACCTTAGAAACATTCTTCCATTTTCAGCATCATCAGTTTTTGCAATCCAAAATCGGCGTGTCTCATCACAACTTCTACACTTTGAATAAATAAATGGACAGTCCATGGCTAGGTGAGAAGGTGACTTGCAATGATGACTCTGTAAGACAAAATTATATTAGTTATCCGTCATAGTATTGAAGAGTATGTTGTTAATAAATCTACTTACTTTGAAAATAGAGGTAGATGATGAATCCCCCATTCTTTGAACCGTGCTTGCTTTCTTGAGAGAATGATTTTTTTTATTTGGTGCTTGGTTTGTGTAGTTTTTTCCAAAGGAATGGGGTATGTTATACATAAATGAAGCTCCAACGATCATATTTTTCAAAAAAACTAGCCATTTTGTTTCGAATTTTACCCATTCCGGCATAAAGGTTATTATTACATTGTATGCCGGTATTGTAGGCATATTTGGGTCGTTTCCTGTAAAGAAATTCCTCATTACCGGCATGATCGTTTTATAACATTAAGTGCCGGAACATAATACCGGCATAGTGTTACTTCCTCCTACATATTCCGGTGCTAGAAATTGAATGCCTAACGGCTAGTTTTTTAAACCATACACTAGAAAACATTAGTTTCGGCGTGGGATTTAAGTTACTTAGAGTGCCGTCACTAAAGTGGAAAAGATCCGTTATGTCCACATCTATTTAAAGGAATGGATACACCCATTGCACTTGATACCTCAAAGATATATCTCCGATGGATTATCAATCACCAGCTTCCAAGTTCATCAATTCCCTCGAAAAAGAAAAACGTATGAGGAACATATTGTCCACTCCAACAGGAAATCAATCATCAACCACGAGCAACTCCGTTGCCACAATACTAGATAAACTAAGAAGGAAAGAAGAAACCACCAAGTCAATTGCCGCAATGGAAGAAGAGAAAATTAATAGGAAAATATAAGAAAAAGAGCAAGCAAAGCTTGAAAGTTATCGTCTAAAATTAGATAAGATAAAAGCGGAAGCTGAGGAAGAGGTTAAACGTAAAAAAGAATCTAAGATAGATGCAGATGTTGAGGAGGAAACATAGTGGATTAGATATTACTACATAGTATCGGATTTGACGGAGGATCAATGCCCTTTAGATGTTTTTTGGGGCCTTGTAAGGACTAGTTCTTACAAGCATAACATGTTTGACGGTAAGAAACGCAAAATTGAATACGCTGATCAAATAGTACGCATTCGAACAACTGCACTCAACAAATCATGTCTCAAATACAACAAATTTCTTGCAAGATATAGTGGTGATAGGTATGAAGCTCAGGATGCATATACGAAGTGGAGAAAAGAGCCTTTTAGGCATTTCGAAGCTTCTTTGCTTGTTGAATCTCGTTCCAATAAATGATGTTAGGTGTATTTTTCTTGAGAGCTTTCATTTTATGTGTAACGTTGTTTATGTGTTTATACTTTATTCCCTTAAATGATGTTATTTGGAATTTGCTTGAGATCCTATGTTTGTGATTAATGATGTTCATTTAGTCAAGTTTCTTTCAAATACCGGCAACCCCGATAAGTTAATTTGAATGCCGGTCTCGTAAAACTGGCATCATGGATATGTTTACACTCTATGCCGGTTTTACCACACTAAGAAGTTAAAAAAATCATGAACTTCTAATACCGGCATAATCGGTATGTAATTGTCCATGATGGAATTATGACGGTTACAATTTCATTCAACTTGTTTGACGGTTACAATTTCATTCCACTAATTTGAAGGTTATCAAATCTTTAATGAGTCATTGGAAGGTTACAAAATCGTCGGTTTATTTAATGGCTCGTCGGTTTCATTCCACTACTCATGCTATATAAGTGACGGTTTTGGAAAGAAAAATATTCGATCTATTCAACCTACAATACTTGGATCCGTTGGAAGACGTTCATAAGTATTCATGGGGCACTGATTTCTTGGCACATTTTTTGGCAAAAATGCGTCGAGCTTCCAAGGAGAAGGTCGTCAATTTAATGGGAATTTCACTGTGATTCAGGTATAGTGAACTACATATTTTGTGATTGTTATCATTACATTTGTTAGTTTTCAACTATTTATTTTCTTATACATTTTATGGGCACAGGTGTGGGCTTATGAGCACTTCCGAGATTTTTTCATAGGGTATAAAGGATTGGAGGTTTGGAGTGATTATCAACTGAATATGGCTCTAGCTCAAAAATACTACTTCCACAATACCCCTTCGCCTAACAAGAAACGGTTTTTAGAAATGAGATTGGCTTTGGACTCGTTTTCTGTGGAAGATGTTATGTTTGACCCTTATAGGAATGTCATAGGAGTTCACCTTCAGAGATATAAAAATGTTACATTTTACAACGGACCGTTATTTCATCCAAAAGGATTTGTTATGCATAACCCTCTCCGCGTGATGCGCCAACTCGGTTACAAGCAGAAAGATATCACGGATACATCTTATCATAAATATTCTCATGACTTTACTAAATGCCAATCATATGAGAACCATACTCTGGTATGCTACGACCCAGAACCTATTCTTGCACATTGGATCGAAAGGGAAGAAGAAGAACTTGTGCTGGATATGGATTGGGAATTGGATGAGAACGGTTTTGATAGTGAACCAACATTCCTAAGCGGCCATCTACAGTACTTGCATCCTTATGTTGTATGCCCGGATACGGTAAAGGTGCCTCCACTACCTGCACGTCCCTCCACAACTCCAGATACTGTACACGGACTTCTAAAGCTCGTTACGTTGTTGGTGCGTTCATTACTATTCTCTTAATATATATCTATCAACTTATAAAATTGTACATACTAAATACATGTTTAAAAATTCCTTCACAGTGTCAGCGGCTTGGAAATCTGTCAAAATTCATTAATAAAAAGACCAAGAAAGGAGTGGTGCTGACCCTGAAAGAAATGGAGAAACTCGATGAAAAGATAGACAAAATCGAAGATCCAGAGATAAAAGACTTGTGGGGCGAAAAGAAGAAGAGGGCACACAAGAAGCCAAGAACTGAGTGATTGTTTGTTTCTTTTATAGTATTAGTTTGGTTTATGTTTGTTTGTGTGTCTTGGTAAACTTTGAACATCTTTGTTTCATTTGTTTTCGGTTTGGAACATCTTAACTTTGATTATGTTATTTTATGCTATTAGGTCTTTGCTTATGTTATTTTATGTGTCTTGAAATTTGCAATTTCTAAGTTTTTATTATCCAAAACTGGCATAGTCGATATCGTGAGTTCTACGCCGGATCTATGTTTAGTTCCATAATGAAAAAAAAAAAGAGTTCCGGCATGGTGGATAGCGCCACAACCATGCCGGTACTCAAACTTCCCCTTGTGAATCAACTATCTATGTGTAGTACCGGCAGTGTTATGCTTTTTTTTACAATGCCGAAAATGGCAAAATTATATCTGTGTACTTATGGTGTTATTCCGGCACAAAAGAGAACATATATTGCAACGCCGGTACGAGTATCGGCATAGTAAAGTTTGAATCAAATCACACTGTCACGTACATGGCATATGTTTTAATGATTACAATTCAAACTTCCCAAAAAACAAAAGGTGGCGTATTAGTAAACCACATATATCCAAATTACTCATCATCGCTTCCACACGTATGAAGTTTCAACTCCTCATCTTCAAGAGGTTTCTTTGATAAGGCCAAAGCATCCCATAATTAGTGATTCTCCTCATTCAATGCCATCCATCCCTTTCATATATTTGGATCTAGTTCCTTATTTTTAACCATCCCACAAACAGGTGGAAATGGACAATTGTCCTTGAGTTTTAAAATAATGAAATGATTGCCGTTCACGTATGACAAAACAACTCTTCTCGTCTTAAGGGATCCCTCGCATTTTTTATACTTTGGTGTAAATGTTGTGACTACGGTAGGGGTAAAATAATGAACAACACAATTAAATGTATCCGCTACTAGATGTCCACAAAGCGGCATCCTCATCCAATATTGAGTAGGAATAAATGCCATCTCCTGCTCGGGTCCTAACACTTGAGCACACATATCATCAAACACCTCGTCGTGACCAACCAATTTCTCATAAAAGCTCCTCTTCTTCACAAGTTGATCGGCCATCCTCATTCTTGTATATCGGAATGGTGTCATTCCTTTACGTACATCCGTCTCGAAAATTCCTAATTGTTCGATCACGGCATGATAGACACAATTTCCATCTCCATTGACATCATCTGTGTACACAATAAACTCGCAAATAACCTCAGGAAGTTGGTCTATGTAAGACTCTATCTTCGTATGGTAGTGTCTATAAGTCCTACCCGTTTGCGAATCCTTATACATCGTCATATTACCAACTTTTAGCTTAATTATATCCAAACCATCCTCTGCAATCCCTACACTCCAAATGACTTTGGTATTATACGGGAGAATATTCTTCCTTGGCCTACCCCTACCCCTTTTTTTTGAACCTCGGATACATCGAATATTGGTGTAGGTTCGGAATGCTCTCCTTTTTTCCCTTGGTTTCTTAACGTTGGTACCTTCGGCGGCCTTCCCCTTTTCCTTTGAACCTCGGATACATCGACTATTAGTGTAGGTTCGGAATGCTCATCTTGTTTTCCTTGGTAGCTTAATGTTGGTACCTTCGGCGGCCTTACCCTTTTCCTTTGAACCTCAGATACATCAACTATTGGTGTAGGTTCAGAATTCTCACCTTGTTGTCCTTGGTAGCTTAATGTTGGTAACTTCGGCGGCCTTCCTCTTTTCCTTTGAACCTCGGATACATCAACTATTGGTGTAGGTTCGGAATGCTCACCTTGTTGTCCTTGGTAGCTTAATGTGGGTACCTTAGGCAGCCTTCCCCTTTTCCTTTGAACCTCTGATACATCGACTATTGGTGTAGCCTCAGAATGTTCACCTTGTTGTCCTTTGTTGCTTAATGTTCACTAGGCCAAATATCAACATAGGTGACATTTTAAAACTGTCACAGTATCAATTTCATGACAGTTCAGGTGAAATTTGAAAGTGTCACCAATGTCGATGTCACCGTAGGGGTCATTTTATGATGACAGTTCTGAAATGTCACATAACCGTTACAGTTAACCTCTAAAACTGTCACCTAATATATAAAACCGTCATCGTAAGATACAACCATAACAGATTTAAAGAAAAACCGTCACCTTAACAATGTTACAGCGACTGTTTTCCCTGGTAAGCGTCATATAATATCTTCAAAAGTGTAATGGGATGTCTAAAAGCGTCGGCATAAGATACATTTGCCAACATTTTGTCCCTGTAAACGTCATTTTATAGTATGATAGTCCATTTTTTTCTTGCCAAATTGAAATTAAATATCAAACCAAATTAAAACCAGAATGAACTTGTATATCATTATTGAACTCAATTTACATACCAGTGGAAAGTATATGGAAAAATTACATCTTATCCTCATCAAGAAATTCACTTTCCATTGATCCACACACATATTTACAATTCATCGAAATGAAATTTAATTACAATTCTTTTATATAAAACTAATCTAAAACCCATCATGAAAATGAGAATTATTCATGATGTACTTCACTGAAAAAGTATATCGGAATGCCCATAGTGCTCTGTATTTCACGTGTATCAATCACTCCAATATATCCATCAATCAATCGGCAGGGCACCAACCAAAGTTTGTACAGCTGCATAGAAATCAATTCATGTTATTTGATTAATAACAATAAAAATAAAGGAATTAGAGATGAAGAAGAATATGATCAAAATATTGTCAGTGGGGGAGTGGTTGATTCTGAATTTTCGGAAGGCAGTGTAGGTTCTAAAGAGTGGGGAGAGGTGGATGATGAAATCATAGCTGCGAGAGAAGCTAAAACAAAGGCTAAAGGAATTTTAGATATGGATAAATCATTCCAAGTCAAAAATGGTGGCCTGCTCGGACTCTGCAAGGAAAGATAAGTTAGAGAATTCAAGGGATTTTGAGGTCTCCAAGGATGTCTCAAAGGTTGCACATGGTCAAAAGGTGGAAAATATAAAAAGCATGGAGAATCATATTGTATACCTGACTCTTCAAACGGTCAAAAAGGGAAACAAAGCACGCCTACATAGTAAAAAAAACATGGAGAATAATATTGTCCGGAATACTTTCCACCACGGGGTTTACTCATTAGGAGCACTATCAAATATAATAATGATTCAACCAAATGCGAGCAAAGTACCTGCAATTGCCATGTATTTTGTTTACTCATTAGGAGCACTATCAAATATAAAAATGATTCAACCAAATGTACAGCAAGTAAAAAACCAATATTGATTATAATTTTCTCGATTCATATATGAAAAGGGGAAGTCAAAAAAACATTATAAGGATCCTAATGAAAGCAAGGATCGCCACCAAATCAATGCGTTTTCAACAGCACTCATGGGTTCATATATGAACTAGGCCTAGAAACATGGCCGATCAATCACACCGCTCTGATAATCTTTACGGAGCAGCAACAGACGAATTTAAATGAAAGACCAAGTTCCAAATACAAATTGCTGATGAAATAATAACAACATCTGAATGAAATACCAAGTTCCAAATACAAATTGCCAGCATTTTTGGTTTTAAATGAAATTTATCCAATCAAAATTACTCCTCGAATCGAAAGAAAATAGAATTAGTATCATCTAATTTAATTAAGAAGATGGAAAAGAGAGATTACCATAATCAATGAAGGGAAAAATTGATCTGCACCCATGTTTTAAATGAAATTTATTCTGAGAAAAACAAATAACAACATAAGTTAGTTTTTGTGATTCATGGGTGTGTCTGAATTGGTTTTAAATGAACCCAGGTTCCAAATTCAATAATGATGATACACAAAAATCTGAATGTCTTTATTCAGACGATGATTCTCCATCAAAAAAGATAGAATTTCGATTGATTCTAAAAATCAATACCACTGGTAATGAATCTAATGATATGATCAATAAATCGAAGAAATGAAAGAAATATGGAATCAAAAAATCAGATCATTCTGAGAAGGAGAATTCCACGTCTCCTTGGTGAAAGAACATGACTGAAATCTTTACCGATTTGAACCCCGAATAAATTCCACGTCTCCTTGCTGAAATTCAGACCCAACTCAATCGACAATTATCGCCTTACTCAATTTCGGTGTTGATTGCAGCGGCAAAGGGAGGAGACGAAGAGGAGAGGAGATGAAAATGGAGCAAAAAGAGCTTAAGGACAAAGTTTATGATCTAAAAAAAATAGTAAGAAACATAGACGACAGAGATTGGGTTTAGGTTTTTTAGATTATTCTTTTTATCTTTTAGTAAATTACTTTAATCTAGGGTGAAAAATCATTACAGTTACACGAGTGTCTCATGCAGTCGTTGCTTGCTACACGTGGAAAGAAGGTCCACTCCCCTAGAGTTTACAGGATATCAAATCCTATATGTTCTTGTTAATATGTGTCCAAAGTGGACCGACATCTCGCACTAGACGTGGCTAATAACTGAGCGTAGAGGATCACAAGAGCAGGCTTTTTTTTTTTTTTCTTCTTTTTTTTATTAATTAATTTCTTAAAAAAATCTTAAATGATGGACGGACCAGATTTCGTTTGATCCACTCATACAGATTGCGAAAAGAATCTGACGGTTGAGATTGTATTTGTTATGGTCATACGGATTGAGACCATTTGTGTTTCTCTTTGTGTTACTACGAACTTATGTATTCGGTTTATTATCAACCTTGGACATAAAAAAAAATCCAAAAAAAATATTAATAAATTTAGGACATTGTTATCGACATTCTGATATAAAAAAAATCCAAAAAATGTATAAGAATGAATCGGGAAAATGAAAAATGAATTCGATAATTGGTGTGTTTCTTTGTGCTTTCTCTTTGTGCTTCCGGTTTGGATTTCGACTAGCCGCATAGGTCATGAAGTAATTTTGAAAAGTCATACAGATCATGAAGTAGCTTTAGTTCAAACTAAATCCAGATTCACACGATATACGGATATTGAGAAAACACAACAAACAGTTGGCTGTCCAGGATTTTTAACTCTGCACATTTCAGTCTCAGTTTATCAATTTTTCACGTAGCAAACGTGACCCGATCTTACTGAATTTTTTACAGTAATTCAACCATACAACGAAGTCAAACATATAAAAATATCAGCATGATCCAACCACTGGATCTCAAGATATCATTAAAAGAATAACAGATGCGCCGATGAGTGGAGGAGGAAGATAGGGAGAATTACGGATAAGAATTGATTTGAGAATGAGAAACAAATGCTTAAAAAAAAAAAGTGAATTCGAGTGTAAATGATGGACGGACCAGATTTCGTTTGATCCACTCATACGGATTGATAAAACAATCTGACAGTTTAGATTGTATTTGTTATGGTCATAAGGATTGAGAACATTTGTGTTTCTCTTTGTGCTATTACAAACTCATGTATTCGGTTTATTATCAACCTTGGACATGAAAAAAAAAATCCAAAAAAAAATATTAAAATATTTAGGACATTGTTATCGACATTCTGATATAAAAAAATCCAAAAAAATATATAAGAATGAATCGGGAAAATGAAAAATGAAAAATTGTTATTGGTGAGATACAGTAACGGTTTTTACCAAAACCGTCATTATTAAACATGTGTCATCCTAACCGTCACAATATATCAAGTATAGTAACAGTTCACAAGTGTCACCATAAACTTTGCTTATTGTAACAGTTCATATGATTACCCGTCACCATAAAACTTTTCTGTGACGCTTGTGCGAACTGTCACTATATAGAACATCATTCAATGACGGTTGCTTATGTTGACCGTCACCTATACTTGACCAGCAAGATATTATGACGCTTTTTCCTAAAACCGTCATGGTATAAAATTCTGAACCGTCACCAAATCCAACATTTGGCCTAGTGGTTGGTACCTTAGACGTCCTTCCCCTTTTCCTTTGAACCGTGGATACATCGACTATGGGTGTACCTTCCGAATGCTCACCTTGTTGTCCTTGGTAGCTTAATGTTGGTACATTTGGCGGCCTTCCCTTTTTCCTTTGAACCTCCGATACATTGACTATGGGTGTAGGTTAGGAACTCGTCGATTGTTGTTGACTTGATATCGGTTCCTTCCTCGGCCTACCCCTTTTGTTTAGAACGGGCGTTTCCACGAATCTTGCTTCTGAAATTTCACTTGCATATAGATCACGTTTTTTAGTTGCCGCGAGTTCCTCTTCACGTCGAGTCATTTGTTTTAATTCTTTTCTTTGTTACTTCCTTGCAATTTTAGTTTGTGGTTTGCTATCCATGGACGTGTAATTAGTCTTAGTTGGCTCAACAATACTTGTCGGCTAGCCGAGTTGCCACGTGATTAAGCTTCATAAAATTCTTGGGCCTCCTTTGTATCCCATGGTGATTGTCCAGGAGCTTCGGTAGGGGGAAGGTCGAAATATAATTGCTTCCAAAAAGGATCAATAACATCAATATGTATCATTTCTTCATACTTCACAAGCATATGATGACACGGAAGCCCCAATGAAAACATGTCGGGACAAATACACACATCACCCGGTTATCCGTAATTTTTCTCATATTGCATTTGTCTCATCATATGTTTTATTTCCCAACGGGAGACGTTAAACTCTATTCCTTGGAGCAACTTAGTATTTTGAAGAAATTGAGTCATCCTTTCCATTGAGCTTTTCTAAAAAGCCTTCTTGATCCTATGGATATCGGCCTTAAAGTGTTTCTTTATTGCCTCGGTGACCGTAACCACGTTTCCCTGGCCGGACTTGATGAGATCTTTAAATCTCCCATGAGAGGACTCCGCTATACTAGTTGCTTCATTCCCGTAATGTCTATAACGATTTGTCCACGCACGCACAAATATTTCCTTGAACTTATCCAACAAATTATCCCGATAATATGAGACGAAACTTGGATACACTTCGTTATATTTGGCAATAAACGTGTTCAATATCTTTTCATACATGTCCTCGGTAAGAGACCAATAAACTTTCTCCCAAACCATTAGAAATTCCAACCACCTTTTATGATTTTCATCATGTTCTATGTCGACTCGCTCTTTAATCTTTCCTCTTTCATTTTCTTCTTCTTCGGGTGATAGTTTCTCTTTGCGAACATCTTCCTCTAGTTGAGAAACCATTCTCTTCTTAATATCATCCTTAGAGGGTTCAAACAAAGCATGACAATGTTTTTTTTCACATTTTCACCTATATGATATGTACATAGGAAATTTTGTGCATACGGATATACGTCGGATATGGCATTCATTAGTGCGTCAAATTGATCGGTTATGATGACCTTCATAAAACGATTTTTCGGGAACAATAATTTCAATTGTCGCAATGCCCAATGATAATTGTAATCCCTCTCATTTTCCATTAAACACCAAGCCAATGAATGTTACCTTGTCCGATGTTTTCCCCACGATGTTGAACAATGGCGTGTTGTATTTGTTTGTCTTGTAGGTGCAGTCCATCATAAGAACATCACAACACGTATGAGCCAATTGTGAAAGCAAAGGATGCGAAATGAATATTTGAAGCGGCTTCTCGTCCGGACCTCTTTTAATGATACGCGTGTAGTTGTGATCCCAAACTATCTTCTCAAATTCTTGCATAACACTCCTCCCTTCCCATTCCAACCTTTTAATGGTTGCTTGTGCGTTATAAATTGTAGTGAGTGAAAAAACGTTCGTCTTATCCTTTTCCTTGAAGGTTCTGAGTATCACTCTTGGTTTGATACATGTTTTGGTCATCATCTTGACATCTTCGAATTGATCAGATTTTAGCTTCACAACTAGGGAGTGACCTTCAAAATATTTCGGATCGGGGTGGTTGTGACAGCCAAACCACACCTTACATTTCCATTCTTTTTCTTTTTCTCCTCTTATGTAGAATACATGCTTAAAGGGGCACTCATCCTTCCTCATAACTGTATTGTATACCCTCATAGTCTTCTTTTCATATACATAACCCTTTCTCTTATGGCTATTTTTCTCATTGAATTTACCACTTCTCTCGCAAAACATCTCAAAACGAACATCTGAACGTTGGTTATTCCTCACTAAGACACACATGTTCTTAAGAGCCTTCGCTTTTGCCCAAGCAATTGCTTCCTTTTCAGATTTTATTCCCTACATAAGGACAACAATGGGAGATTATAAGCAAATCCCAACTTAAAATTGTAAAAACTAGGTGAAAGTATTGTTTGGTATGTCACCCGAGGCATTTTATAGTATTTCGACGTATCCCGATGGAGCGGTTTGGAGATTGGTTGATCGTTGTATGTCACAATCTAAGGAATGAGTGAAAATAAAATTGGATAAGTTCAAAACTGGAATTGTCGATAAGTTAAGTAAACTGTCGGGATTAATAACTGGCATACATAGTAATCGACTCTCTATGCCAGTATTAAAACCGGCATTCAAAGAATTTCAGTTTCCATTCCGGGATAAGGTTCCGGCATAATAAGTTCAAATAAAGGAATGCCGGGTTTTAAGTTCAAAATATCATTAACTTCTGTATGTTTTTAATGTACAACCGGCATCCTCGACATTTAAGTTTCCATGCCGGTATCATAAACCGGCATTGTATGTCATGTACTCATACTGCCGGTTTGAATATTCCATCGAATATTCGGTGGTGGGTAAAAAGTATAAATGTGTACCGGCATGCAATCTTGGTTTGAATACCGCGCCGGTTTGTTCTTGAACAGTTGGGGAATTTTGTCCCGGTATATAAATTTGTATGAATACAGTGCCGGTTATAGAGGTTCCGGCGTATTATTCATACAATGAGCATGCATGTACTAAGGTTTTTCAGACTGACATGGCGGTTTCAAAAAAAAAAATAATCAAATTTTCGAACTATTTGAAGCATTACCTGTGTGTTGGGGTTGCGTGTATGCTGAACATGTTTACTTTCTTGAGTTGGTTCTTCACAAAACCCTTCATGGTCACGAAAATCATGATTCAAAGGTGTTGGTTCATCATACAACAATTGTAAGTTGTTATCATTAACCGAAGATTGTTGTTGTAATTGAGCTAAAGATTCAGCAGCTGCAAGTCTCTCTTCACAATCATCTTCCATTTTCAAAAAAAAAAAAATTCTACTCAAATTTTTTTTCCCTGCTTCTACTCTCAACTAACCCACACAAATTCAAATAAACATAAATACACAAATTATATCCCCCAAATCATTAATATTTTACTAATTAATCATAATTAGTTACTAATCCTAATTAGTGAGGGTTAGATTAGGAATTAATAATTTAATTATATAAGGGGTAACCCATCTAGGATATTTGGATCCATATTTTGTCATTTAGCTATATCCCCCAATTAGTTTCCATATCCCCAATTACGCGTTCTACTAGATAAGCAGTGAATTTGATTGTAAATTTCCAGAAAAGATGAGGGATAGAGAAAGCATCTACTTTTATCACAAAAAGAGCTTTCTGCATCAATGCAGAGTCCAACAAGTTAAAGTCATATAACTATTAGGAAATGTATCAAAGATATTGTTCATTCGAAGGAACGATTAAGAAGAAGAATCTGTCAAGAAAATGATCTTTGCAGTAGATGTGGATCAGCCACGGAATCTACCATGTATATCTTAGTTGAATGTGTTTATGCACGAGAGGTTTGGTTTGCAGCAGGGTTTAGGCTAGACTGTAATCGGTGGGAAGATCAAATTGATTGGATAGTTTCGTGGTTCTCCGAACATGACTCCTCAACAATCAGTACGATGGCTACTATATGCTGGTTCTTATGGAAGGACAGATGCAGTTTGGTTTTTGAAAATAAAAATCAAACACCACAACAGTTAAAACACTCAATCGACAGGTTTCTTGGAAATGCAGACTCAACCAGAGCAAAGAACAACACTTCTACAAAAAGTTATATAGTCCCTAATTGGATACCACCTCAAAATGATTTCATTAAATTAAACACTGATGCATCCTATTGTGAAAAAACTAAAACAGGTGGCTATGGTCTAATTTTTCGTGATTACACAGGTACACATGTAGCTTCGAAATGCAGCAGTTTCAGTGGAGATTTGGATGCGAACTATCTAGAGACAATAGCTATTCTGGAAGGAGTCAAATGGGGATGGCAGTTAGGCATGAAAAATATCAATATAGAGAGTGACTACAAGAGTCTCATACAAGAAATTCGAGGGGAAGAGTCGGACATCCAATGGGAACTGCGTGGCATCATAGAAGATACTTGAATTCTGCTTAAAAACTTAGAATTTTATTCTTGTACGCACATAACACTAGTGGAAAAAAGCCGTTTTAAGATATCTAGAAAGTGTCGTATTAGCGAGTTATAAGACACTTTGGAGGTGCCTCTAAAAGCGCCATAGATTCAGTGTCTTTTTTTGGAACGACACTTTGGAGTTGACTCATAATATACTTAATTTACGATACTTTCGAGTTGTCGCTAGCAATGACAGTTGGACTGCATCGTAGATTTAATTTTATAATATAAAAAAAATTAGAAATTCACCAAAGCTGATTCAGCTGAATTCCAAATCAGATCTGGCTGACTGCGATGTTTCTGACTGGGATTAAATGAATCTGAACTAAACTCAAAATTACCGAGAAATAAAACTTGGATTTATGAATTCAAATAGTCATTTAAATAAAAATCATTGTATTAGTTACACTATTCATCACTGAATTCAGTTTACACTTGGATTCAAAATCACAAAAAAAATAAAATAATCAAGTCCTGAATTCATACAAGTCGTATATCTAAGTTCTAAAGTTAGAGACAGCTGCAAACCAGCGAAACGAGATCTTGCCAATTATTCCAGAACAACACACCTACAACAAACAAAAATTTCAACATCACTGAAGTATAAAACAAGTGTGAAAAATCACTTGAAAGTGAATATAACATGATGACATCAAGTAAATTCATGACAAAAGATAACCTCTCTCACTATCACCTTATCTGATTTCAAGATCACAACAATTGAACAAATTAGCTAGTGAAAAGATGGTGCAAGTTACTAGACAGATTCCAACTAAAGCAACTGTGAAGTCAGAATACAAGTTCTGCAACATAACTAAAGCTATTCTCATCTTTCTCGTTATGTATTCCGAGTTCAGAAATATGGATTTGGTAAAAAATTATCATTCATAATGAATTAAACCCAACTATTTTATTATGAAGGCTACATTATATATAATAAGATAGAAAGTTATATATTATAGGCATAAGGGAAGATTTACATGGTTCTACGAATTTAAGCTATATATCCAATACATATTACTGAGCAGTGGACAGGGAGAGCACACTGTGTAAGAAACTATGCACATGCTCAGATAGGCTGCTGAAATCTGGACGGATACCATTAACAAAATTATAGTCCCATTCACTAGAACAGGAAAGTGGAGTTCTTATTACCTTGATGATTCTTTACATTTCAGCACAAATCTGTGCAATCAGAGCTTAATTCCTTAATATCATGAGGGAAATGCAATTCAGTTGATTTCGTGATGTTTTGAAGCAATTATTTAACATGGGAAACAAGAAAAGGGATCTATCACGAGTTGGCAAAGACACAGCAAAATGGTATCTAAATTAAGTCACAATTAGCGAGACAAGTCTCAAACCTAGATTTGGTTATTTCCAGTAAAAGAGGTTTTCCCGTCACAAGTTGATAAAGGATAGCACCTACACTTCATAGATCTGCCTGCATATATACATATTATAAGATAAATCAGGTACGAATGGAGATATAAAAAAATTGGCATGTCATTCAAGTTAGGGTTATGTGTCATACTTCTGGAACTCTATTATTTATGGAGCCATGTAAAGAGGTGAACCACACAAAGTTTCAGCTACACCTCTAGGCTGTAGAGACCTGAAATAAAGAGGAAACACTAAACCACCGTGAGGATTACAAGTGAAAGAGCTAAGGATTACAAGTAAATATATGTCATGTCTCATTTAAAGTTAGAAATCAAGAAATAAACAGAAGCGTGGAACAATTTTATACGCAAAGAACGTAATACAAAGACCATATAAAAAAATCCATTAATTATTTGCATTGAGCCTCAACACTGGTCTTATATGCGTTCTATGGTGATATTTCAAAGTGGAAAACAGTGTCTCCCTGCACATAACTATACGAAAATACAGAGTGATCAAGTGTGGGTCATGGGGACTCAAAAACTGTAGATAAGAAGCTGTCATGTTTTCCAGTAGTACCGGCTCCGTGGTTGCTAAATTGTTCTTTCAAAACCACTATTAGCGCATCATTATCCAAGAAAAATTAATGCTTAAACATGAATCTGGGGAAGAATCCGAGAATGCAAACCTTATTCTTAGGGATCGAAAAAAGTTCCACCTCAGCATTTGCTGCACCATCATCTAGTTTTGCCTCAACCAAGAGAACAAAGCTAGAGTAGAATACGTCAACCTGATCACAAGCGAAATCTAATTTATATGCATGCAAAGTGACGCCATTCGAATTCTCTGCCCTCAATCCAGATAAAGCGCGGACCATCGTGGTCCTATGTAATTCTTTTCTTTTTGTTGTCACTTCAGGAAAACAAAGAAGATGGGTAAATAACATAACATCAAATCTCAACATGCCAACAAATGTAAATATTCATACTGGCAGCCGAAGAATAAGGTTTATTGCTCTTGATGAGATCATTTTCCAGAGGCTCTTCAATACAAGGAAGGAGATGATCGTCAAGAGCTCCCATTTGATGTAGTTTCTTGCACGCTTCGAGACATACCAACTGCTTCGACAAGTGTGAATTTATAACACTAGGACCAACTAATCTTTGAAATGGCGCATTAGGGGGTAAAATCAATATACATTCATAGGCACCTCCGAATAATGAAAGTTGAAAGATAGGCATAGGAAAAAAGTACCTACATCGAAAGCAATCAAACAAAATGTCAAGAAATGATAACCATCAAGATATTATTTATCTCCAGGTAGCTTTGGCGGAAGGAACAAACAGTTCTACTTCATTTCTATCTTCTGCTGTATAAATCTGTACAGAAGTATACCGGCAAGTTTGGAATTCGACCACATCGTTTAAACTACAAATTCAGTGGAGAATATAAAGGATTTTCTTTCACTTGAGCAATTAAGTATTACTGACCTTGGAGTCTACGATGCTTTCTAGTAAATCCATTTTATCATTACAGTTTTCCGCATACGAATTACCTGATTGTATAAGCATATTAAAGACCAGAATAAGAAATTTAAACTGTATTTGTAGGCATAATAATAGTTTAGGAATTGTCTTGCCTTTCTTAGTAACAGGGGAAGCAATCATTCCAAATATTTCTTAGAAAGTAATAATGATTAAGTATGTTCCAATATCGCATACGGAGTAATGTACTTCTCATAATATTGGATGAGACTTTTACCTTCATTACTCTTGCATAACCATGGTTTCCAGTTGTACGATGACATTTGTCAAACACCAGTAGACACACGTTATTTAAACTGAGGAATGTTTTCCTCATACCATCCAATAGGATATGAGGGGTCATTACCATTACCTGCAATACATTTAAATGGAATATTGGCGAGACGCATTACATATTCAAAGACAAACCTAAACAGGAAACCAAAAGAAAGGACAGGATAAAAGAATCAAATAGGTACATCATTCTTTTTTCTTTCGTTCTCCCAATGTTTTGCAGTCCACACATCAACCCCCTTAGCTTCAGAGTATTCCTCGACTTTAAAGTCAGTGTTGATCCTTAAAACTTCAGCTTGCTACAAAACATAACCAACATTTAAACTCCGATATTAAGGACAAACATAGATGACATATTCACATCAGAGACCCATTAGAGAAAACCAATTGATCCTATTGGTAACTATGCGGAATCATTATCCTAACCACCTCTATTTTCAAGATCACATATTCACATCCCAGATCACTCATTCAGTCCCAAATGCAACCAAAATCATAAAAAGAAACATATATCAATTATCGTAAATTGATTTAGTCTCTTAAAATTCTTCTGTGGACAGTTCCAAACTTTAAGAGACAAAATCAATTTACGATCTGTAACTACCAAAATCAAGGTGATTTCGAACTTACCAACATTCCCAAAAGAAGATTCTATATATTGAACAAAAAAAAGTTCCAATTAGAATGACAATCACGAAATCGAAACAAAATAATACCAAATTAGAACAAGAATCATCAAATACATGGAGTAAAAAACATAAATATAAAAACTAAATCTACATACTAAAGATGAAAACCCTTAACATCGATAATCAGACCAAAACCCAAACATCATTTCTATCATAGGATACATATCCCAGCAAATCTGCAAAAAAAAAAAATGGAAATAAAAAAAAAAGGTCAGGTTTTAGAAATTTACCTTGTGAACCATCACTGATGATCGATAGGTCTTCTAATAACTCCTAGAACAAAATCAAAAGAGTTATAAAACATTAACGCAACAAACGAACAAATAGCAAAAACATAAATTGGAAAAATAAATACATTTTTTGACCTAATTTTACCTTCTGAAGTTGAAAAATATGAAGACAAGGAACTATCATAAGAAAAATTGATTAAACCAATTTTGAGATTTTAGATTCAAGACTCATGGTTGAAGCCTTGGACGATTTGTAACAAAACTTGGGGTAAGAAAAGATTCGGGAGAGGAAAATGAGAGAAAACAAGGGTTCTGGTGTGGAGAGAAAATGGAGAGAGAAGATAAAGATAAAACTGAAAATAAAGGTATAAGATAATTATTGTTACCTATATCCTCGAAAATATCTGTAATACCCTGTATTTTTAGCAACCTGATAAGTTGCTACCTGAGAAGTAGCAACCTGACACATATTACTACACGTGGCCTTAATTATCAAAATACCATTCTAAGGTAAAAGACTATTTTACCCTTGCTAGTAAAATGACATAAATATCCTTGAAATTAAAACAAGCCTTACAACCCTGTATTTTTAGCTACTGTTTCGGTTCGGGTTATACCCAAATTACCTATAATGAGGTTTAGGTTATTTCCTTACACTTAGTCTAGGTGGGTTGTTTGAATTAGAAAGACTAGGAGTTGGGTGGAAATAGAGTCACTTAATATATTTTATTAAGTAAATAAAATAAAATAAAATGAGAAGGTAAAAATTAGAAGTTAGTAGTATAAGTTTTAGTTTAGATATTTTTGGAGAGAGAATTTGAAGATTTGAGAGAGAGTTTAAGTTATATTGTATTTTGTTTTTGGAGAGAGAAAGAAAAGGAAAACGAAAATGCTAGAGAGGTGAAAGCTTTAGAGAAGAAGAAGATGATTTGGAGCTAGGAAAAATCAGTGGAGAATCAATGGAATTAAGGTGAGGTAGAAGGTGAAACTCTTTCTCTTCATGTTTTTGTTTATACTTGGTTTTAATTTCGTTTAATCTTGCATCATTAGGTTTCTGAAATTTAATTATGTGGTTTTATGCATCTAATTGATGATCATGCTTTAGAAATTTTTAGATAACATGATTAGGTAACTATGGTTAAATTTTGAGAATATTTCATCAAAGATTCACCGTTAAATGTTTGATTGAACTTGGATCTTGATTTCTGAAATTTCTGTTCATTTTCTCTGAGTCTGTTCTTGACTATGTTTAGGTAATTATATGTTATCAAAACGATTTCATGTCTTGATAAAAGTTGTAGATCTATGTGTTATCTTTAATTGTGCATTGAGTTTGCTAAATTTGGAATTATTATGAATTTACCGTGAATAATTTAGTAAAATGATGCAGTCTGTCCAGATTTTTAAAGGATAGTATTAAATCATTATCTTCCATTTGAACCGTTGGTTTTCTGTAAAATTTTGATATGATATAGATCCATATGTTAGAAATACTTCCCTGAAATTTTAAGATGATCGGATTGATAAATCATTATCAAACATGAAATACAAAACTCTACAGCTCAACAATTAGTTTTTGTTCTTTCACTGTATTTCGTATAATACTAATAAAATACTTATACAACTCTAAAAATCATGAAATTCGGTGGGAGTAACAGTCAAGATGTCCACCACTTAGTGTTAAAAGTATTTAGCAATATACCACATGAGTTAAGAGATAATCTCAAAACTCTACAGCTCAACAAAATGTTATTTTTGTTCTTTCATTGTTTTCGTATAATACTAATAAAATACTTGTACAACTCCAAAAATTATTAAATTCGGTGGGAGTAGTAATCAAGATGTCCACCATTTTGTGTTAAAAGTATTTAATAAAATAATTATCAGAACTTTAATAATTATGTTTCCCATGCCTTATGTGTAGTAGAAGTAATCAAGATGTCCACCACTTTGTGTTAAAAATTATTTAACAAAATAATGATCAGAATTTTGATAATGGTGTTTCCCATCTATCTTTAATTATTTTAAAGATGCCTTAGTTTAATAATTGTGTTTCCCATTCCTTTTCCTATGCTTTTGTAAGCATGAGAATCTTTTATGTGTGGGAACGGGTCATTTTTTTAGTAGTAGTGGAATGTAGGGTCAGATAAAAAAAAATAAAAAGAGGTAATCACTGCTCTTTAATGAATTTGTCTCCAACTACCTTTACTTTATTTTGAATTATTTCTGTTAAATTAAAAAAAAAGGGAAGGAGAACAGAATAGTATAAAGAAAATAATTGTTAAAGTTTCTAAAGTTTAGTTAAAAGTGGAACAATAAATGAGTAGGATTTCTTTTCTTATTCTTTGGATTCTTAATCTATAATGATTAAGTTTTATCCCCTAGTTGACACATATAGGCTAACGTGTCTAATTCTTAGTCCTTATAATATCTTATGTTCATGATATAAATAACTTGTATTCTCATTTCATTTCATTTAAATATCACAAGTGAGAGAGAGACAAGTTTATAACTTTAATTATATGGCTTAGATTATGGGCCATGGAAGATATGTAATCATGTCTTTACTAACAAGAGTAATACAACAATTAGTGTTTAGGTTAGAGTAAACATAGAAGAAAAGAAGAGGAGGCAGTACCATTTTCCTTTACTCCGAGAACTATAAATGGTGTTTTTATTTTATCGGTGTCATTCCCAGCATCGTTTCGGTATGGAATCGAGGTAGGCACAACACAATCAAAAACCTTTCTTTTTATTTAAGTTTCTTTTAATTAAAGTTATGTTTGCATGTTTTCAATAATATGTGAATGATAATCGATGTTGTGAGCATGATTATGAAGGTTGGGCTGCGGTCCGTAGAATGTGATTCTTAAAAACAAATTATGACGGGATACGAGATATCCTTGGAAACGGTGGTTGTTTCCTAAACCCACGTGGGGCTCCCTTGGGCGAGCGGATTTGTTTGAATTTATTGTTGTATAATATTGGGATACGAGATATCCTTGGGGACGGTTTTGTTTCCTAAACCCACGTGGGGCTCCCTTGGGCGAGCGGATTGATTGAATTTAATTATTGTTTATGGATGTGGTGTTTCCATATGTTGGCTCCCTTGGGCGAGCGGATTGATTGAATTTAATTATTGTTTATGGATGTGGTGTTTCCATATGTTGGCTCCCTTGGGCGAGCGGATTGATTGAATTTATTAATGTATATGGATGTGGTGTTTCCATATGTTTGTGGTGGTGTTAACCATGCAACTTGTTTTGAAAAGAAATTGAAAAATATTGCATAAAACGTTTTGTTGCTTCTTTGCCCTCTCATCGAGTGTCACAACTCACGTCGTATTATGACAAAAATTCAGTTTGACGCATGATAAGGAGTTGATGAACGTGAAGCCTAAAGAATAATTTTAGATCTTTAAATTTTTTGTTTATGCATAAATTCTAGTTCAATGATGTAATTAGTCTTAGATTCAAAGCTATAAAATATGGTATGATGTTGAGTTGACTGTTTATCATTTTAAATTTTTAATAGATTTTGATTTAATTCTTTTTGAAACACATGTAAAACATCTTAAGGGACATTCTCTGAAAATTATAGAATTTTCTAAGTAGTATAATTATTTTTAAAATAATTATTTGTACCATTGCTAAATCCAGAAAATATCCGACTGTTTTAAATATCTCATAAATATCCTATTTTAAAACTATGATACGTTAGTTTTTAGACCTTAGTGTCTTCTGAGAAAATCTGTATCTATCTTTTATCTTTCTAAAATGACAATCCTCATCCAATTTTGAGTTATGTGTGATTTTATATAATTTTTATAAAACAGAATGGTGCAGTTTTGATTTTCTACAGTTCTGGTCAACTACATGTTTGACTATGGTCAAAGGATACTCAACGCATTTAAAAATCCCGAGTAATTTAGGTATAATAGTATTTACGGTACATATTTTATTCGTATAGTTACCATAAATTTTGGAACTCGCATGAAGCCTGTAAAATTCTAGTAATCCACCTTGGTCTGTTTTCAGTTTTACAAATTGGGGTTAAAAATCGTTTCTTATTAATTAATCTTAAGACTTGAACGGTGTTAGTATTTTTATTTGAGAACCAAAATGTGTTTTTCTTTCGGTGACTTTCATATTAGGTTAAATCTATGGTTTGACCTTCCTAAATGATTTTCTGAGCATTCCGCTGCGACAAAATTCTTAAAACGGACATAATTAAATTAGTCCAAGTGAATTACTTAACGAGCTTGGGCTTAGTAGCCGGGCCTCGGCTATGAATTTCGAGTGGCACTCCGGGTTTTGAAAACCGGGGCGTCACAATATCTACTAGCAAAATGTTACTATCAACACGTCGTTGTAGAAGTCAACCAAGGTCATGGTAAAACGATTACTTTGACTTATGTCATCTACACACCGAATATGTTGTTGCAGAAGTCAACAAAAGTCTTGCCACAACAACAATTTGACTTTAGTCAGAGACACATTTGATATGTGGCTGCTTCCCGATATTTCCACTGTGTCGTTACCTAATGTCTCAGATAGACCTTTTTCCACAAGTGTAAACAGATTGGCTAATAATTGCGCGGAAAAATTAGCTAAGCATGCCCGTAAAAAGGGTACTTGTAATAGTTGGGAAGGGGCAGCTCCATGTTTCCTGTCAAACTCTATTATGTACGATTTGGCTTGATCTAATGAATGTTTTCTTTGTAGCAAAAAAAAACACTATTAGATTGTACTTTTAGCACAAAAATCGTAGAATCAAACTACACACAAGTAATAAAGATTAAAAACCCTAAAAAAGAAATAAAAAAAATTAAGAGTTTACCTCAACTAACAGCAACTGTCACCAGTGAAATAGATGATGCTGACTTCTTTACAAGGCAATTGTAACGGAAAAAAAAACTTTGTTTTGAGAGGAGAAATCATTGTGCTATTACATCTTAGTCAAAAATAATATAGGGTTTCATCCTCTTCTTTTTCCCAAAGTTTCATAGGAATTATGAGAATGGTGTTTAAATTACCAAGAGAAAACATTATTCTTGAACAATTTTGTAGAGAGAAATTTTTTAGATCTGAACCAGAAAAGAAGAATGAGTAAAGCCAAAGGTTCAAGTTCATAGACGGCTGGGTATACTTTTAGGGTTTATATTAAAGGCTCCACCTATTTGACACCCTCACTTTTCCTATTTGCCACCCTCGTAACAATTTCTAAAGTAATTCTACTTTTCAATTCTACTTTTCCTATTTGCCACCTACACAAGTCAAATACAATTTGACTATAACTATCACCACTTCTATTTTGTCTTCTTCTCCACTAATCTCTATTTTCACCTGAAACTCATTAAAAAATATTAACCCTACGATAGAACTCTGTATAATTAGTTCACTATTATGTATAAGCCATTTACTATTTCTTTAAATCTTATCATTTAACTAGTAGAAATTAACGATTTAATCGGAAAATAATCCGTAAATCATTATTATGGAAGATTCTACAATTAAAAATCTAGGGAAAAATATTCAAACCTTAAAATGAAAGGAACAACCAACAAGATTTTTCTAATTTATTCGAAAATACATCCATTGAAGAAGATATGGAGGTAAGTAACTGATTTATTTTCGTTTGATTTGTATTTTTCCCGGTTTTTCTTCTTCTAATTTTCGTTGAACCGGTCTCCGCCTTACGACGACCACAAAGCACTTCAATCGTCCAAACATGGACGATCGTAGACAAAAAATCGTCGTCTATAACTGGACGACTATACACTTGGTGACGAGATCGTTGCTGGACGACTGTAGTACCTTGTGATTCTTCTTAAGCGAACGAATTTAACTGTCTGACATTATTTTAGTACTTCACAACTCATTAAGATGTCATTCCCAATTTGGATCTGCTGAATTTTTTTATTTTAGACGAAGAAAAATAGGACGATTCGGAGAAGAAGAAGTGCCTCCCGTGAACAAAATTTAGTTTTTTTTTTTTTTTAGAGTTTATTATTGGGGTGGTTCTTTGTGGGGTGTAAACAAAAAGTCAAAGAGGTAGTATTTAGGGTAAATGAAAAAGTATAGAGGTGGCAAATAGGAGAACTGGGGGTGGCAATTAATGAGAGTGGCAAATAGGAAAAGTAGGGGTGGCAAATAGGTGGACCCTATATTAAAGATGGCAAGATTAATAGTCCAACGGTTAGAAATGGTTGAGATTTGACCTACACATCTATCAGGCATCGATCATGGGCCTTGTATAGTTCATGGTTCAAGCCTTCAAGGTTCGAAACGGCTAACAAATGAATTATTTGACCAGATCAGTTGTCTCCTTTAGTCAAAGTGTCTCCCATCAGCATCTCCTAAAAATATCGTTATATATCGTGCTACCAGTACCAGCATCTCCGATATCGTGATATGTCGTGCTACATCTGTTGAAAACTATCGTGCTTTAGATTATGTGGGAATTAACGAAGGAATTATTACACTAAGCATATGCATAAACTAAACAACAATCAATGTTGTTAAATTATAAGGAACTGCGGACAGTATGTCCATGCACTATCAAACCACGATCTATATATAATTTAACGTGAGATCCCTTTACATGGCTTGTGTGACATTATCTCACACATTACATGTCCTTTTGCGAATAAAAACCAAACGACAGCGTATTTGAAGCTAAGATTTTGGGGATATGTTCTTCTTATAAAGCTCTACATACCCACCAAAAATAAGCACATTCTGAAACGTATAACTTTACCATCTACTACTTCGAAACCCAACCGTCGAAAGTCGATAAATTCTCAACCGTTTAAAATAAGATTGACAGATGATGAGGTTTGGTATTTCAGAATGTGCTGATTTTTGGTGGGTATGTAGAGCTTTATAAGAAGAACATATCCCCAAAATCTTAGCTTCAAATACGCTATCGTTTGGTTTTTATTCGCAAAAAGGACATGTAATGTGTGAGATAATGTCACACAAGCCATGTAAAGGGATCCTCCCTCGTTAAATAATGTATGGTATCAATAAATTTTCTGCATAAGCATCGACTATACCAGTAATCTATTTCTTCTTCATTCTGATCATACCTAGAAGATCATTTGCAGCACAATCACTAATTCGTTCATTTTTTAGATCGATCCTGAAACAAGGTCAAACCAGACAAAGGATGGCCGATAGCTAGATCGATCCTCCAAAAGCTACAGACAGATTGTGCGACTCCTGTTAGTGTACTTTTTAGGGTTGCATATTCAATAATTAATCAAATGAGAGGTGGGCTTTCAGTTGCTGGTGGTGGTGATCTTAAGATGCTTCTCAGTTATGTTAATAGCTTCCCTACAGGGTATGTTCTAATTCCTACATTTGATTGCTTATGCTCGGATTATTTGGTATTTCATGTCACTTTAAACTTCAACGTATATTGTTCAATATTTCATGTTATATCAGGATCTTTGTTATGCACTAAAGCAATTTAGTTTTGCGGGTATAATTTAGTGTTAATGTTTATATATATTTTTGTAAATTGATAGGCCGAAGAGAGGGTTGTTTTATGCTTTTGATATTGGAGGGACCAATTTTCGTGTGTTAAGGATACTGTTAGATGGGGAAGGTAATCTTGACCGCGATGGCACTGAGATGAAATCCTGGGAGATACATGAAGATCAGAAGACTGGTACTAAAGAGGTGATAAGCACAGCATAGGTTTTTCACTGCTTTTGGATCATTTTTCCTCTTTTTTTCCTTGGATTCTCTGCTATATATCCTCTGGAATTCATATTAGCATTTGCCTTATGCCAGGGGTTATTTGGTTTTATCGCCTCGGCTCTGCGGGAATTAGTAGATAGGGAAGTTGAGATACACAAAATTCCACGAGAAACTGAAAGGAAGATAGGTTTTACATTTTCATTCCCTGTAAACGAGACGGCTATTAATGAAGGGACATTAATCGAATGGACAAAAGGTTTCAATGTCTCAGATACAGTGCGTATTGCTTGTTTCTTTCGTCAAACTCATACTATCGAATGATTAACCAAATAGCGTAAAAATGGCATTATAATTTGTCAGTTTTAATGGATCGAAAACCGGTGATTTATGCAGGTAGGAGAAAATGTAGTTGCTTGTTTGGAAGAAGCTCTAGTAAGATTAAACCTTAATATGTTTTCAGTAACTGCGCTGGTAAGTTCTGTCGTTGGTCGTCTGTTTGTAGCTTAGTGCACGTCTTTGCTATGACACCAAGTTAAGCCAATGAGCCTAGAGCAATTAATACACTTGTTGAATGCAGGTTAATGATGCCGTGGGAACGCTCTCTGGAGCAATATACACGGACAGTGATGTGAAAGTTGCTGTCATACTGGGCACTGGAACTAATGCGTGTTACATAGAACGTATGGATACTATTCCTAAAATAGAGGAGGAGGATGGACATACGGTGTGTAACCAATTCTATTTAAATTCCATAATCACAATTTAGACAGTTTCTAATCAAGATTTCAGAATCGTCGCAAGTAGATACTTACTTGTCACTACAAGAAAACGGGGGTTTAGTGTCAAAAAAAATTGTCAGGAAATCTCATTTTTTTGTCTCGAAATATTTTCTGAGATGAATTTTTTTTTGTCACCAAGTTGTCTCAAATACCCCGTCTGGGAAAGTATATCGCGACAAAACTACGAACGGTCACGAGAACAATTAATTAACAACTAAAAATTTATTGTCAACATTAGTCTCTTTCACCAACGAAATAAATTTGTCTGTGAAAGCTATTTTAATAGCGAAAAAAATCGACACCAAAAGACATTTTTTGCGAGCAAGATTTTTGTCGCAAAAATGTAAATTCCTAGACAAACTAATTTATCTTTAACGATAACTATTTAAGACCAAAATATCGTCTTTAAAACGAAGGTTTTGTGTCAATTTAATTTATCTTTAATGATAACTATTTAAGACCAAATAAATAGTCTCAAAAGCGAAAGTTTTGTGTTAATTTAATTTGTCTTTAATATTAATTATCTGAAACAATTTAATCCATCTCTAATTAATTTAATCAGAGACAAAATCAATAGCCCCTAAATATCAAATTTTGAAGACCAAATTGTTTGTCTCTGAATATTTTATTACTGACCAAATTTTTTTCCTCCGAAAGATTTTCTTTTTGTCTCTAATTTTTTTTATCAAGGACAATTCATTTTGCCTTTATAATGAACTTTGAAAGACATCTTTTTTTTGTCTCCAAAAGCAACGTGTTTTGTCCCTAAATATTCAATCAATGACAACTCACTTTACCTACAACTTTTTTCAAAGACAAACACTTTTCCTGCCACTAAATATCATAACTAATGACAATTAATTTTGCCTTAAAAATGAATTTCTTGGTCTCTACAAGCTTTTTATGAACCATATACAAAAATAGCAACAAAATGTTTTTATTTTATTTTTATTACAATTATAAAATCATTGATAGATATACGGAGAATTATTACGATGGCAAACAACCTAAAAATAATAAAACTAGCCTAAATTGGAATTCATCTAGAAACGAAATCTCATATGTATTATTCTAAACACTAAAATTTTAAATACTATATTGATAGCTTGAACTATTCGTCTAGGTCTATTTGGTTTAACATTTGAATCTCTTGCTGGAATAATTCGTAGTTATCTCCATAAGCCACGATCCTCGTGTCTCTTCTTTTAAATCTTCTTCCAAAAACTTCATTATAAATGTCATCTTCATTTCTTTGCTCTCCTTCAATAATGTTTTTTTTTCGAAGCTGAATCATCTTATATCCTTTATGAAAGTTACAAGTTAGTTTACCGGTTAATGAAATAAATAAAAACAATTAGACAGGAATCAAGATGATATATCTTTATGTTACAAATTTTATCAGGTCTTCGTCTGTAAACCATATGTGATCCCTGGTAGTGTGTAGATGTTTATAAACTTCAAAAAGTGTGGGTTCTTCTGATTTTTTTTTTCCACATCAAAAAGAGGCTCATCAAGATTCAAGAATTAGGGGTTGTCTTACCAAAACTTAGATTTAGCACGAACTTCATCAGTTGCCCAAAGTTTCATCCTATAAATCTTAGGAGTGTACTCCTTCTCAGTCGGTAATGCCCTTCCCACAACCGGATATTGATTATTGATGATACTACACAGGAAGAACAAAAAACAAAATGAAAATCTAAAGATATGAAGATGGCATTAGTAAGAGATCATACTGAGAAGGCATTAGTAAGAGATATGAAGAACAAACAAGATCGGGAGATGGTAAACAACCTTGAACGTCATTTTTTTTTGTCTGATTTGAAACCCTAGCTACGTCTTCTTCCTTGTTTAGGGTTATGGAGCTCCTCTGCGGCAGTCAAAGAAGAAAGGAGAAAATGTATCTCTCTTTTTATGTTCCGCTTTTGAATACATAAACCCTAGGAATAAGAGTATCGGGCTTTTGTAAGGTTCATATATCCATGATAGTTAACGTGTTGGGCCTTGGAAGTTTGTACCTATCACCTGTGATCAGTGGTAGTGTGCTACGGAAGCAACTCGTGAGCTAAAATGAAATATACTCCTATATACTTTCTCTTATCATTCCTCGTGTGTCCATAGACATGTCAATGATGTCATGTACATGTTATCTGCGTATTCCCATTTCCCACTTGATATATCACCTCTAATACAATATACTCGTGTCCTCTTTTACATATTTACACATATATATCGTTTCTTTCGTAGTAATATCGCTACATATTTGGATATAAAAGTTATATATTAATGTAGCATATATAAAAGAAAATAAATATATGAGTATATATTCACATTTTTCTACTATTAAAAGATTTTTTTTATGAGATTAAATTGTAAAACAAAAAAAGAGGTATGAGAATTTTTTGAGAGTCTTTCTATAATTTTACGAGTTTATGAAAAGAAAAGAAATTTATTAGTTTTGTTACAAAAATCTCAAATTTCCCTACTAATTGATTTTTAAATAATCAAAGAAGAGATCTTAACTCTGGGTTTTGATGGTGATTATTTGTACTATTAAAAATCAAAGAAAGACTTGGCTCTTAGGATGTTAATGGTGATATTTTTTAATAAATAAATTTAAGAAAGAATTAATCTTAGAGTGCTAAAGATAACTTTGTTTTCCTTTTTTCAGCCGTGCTAATGTTTTTTCTTGTTATATAGAGTAATTTTTTTCCTTGGTGTTGCTAGGCCACAATTTATTTTTGCGATTGAGGCCACCAAAAAGCTAGGACGCCTGGGAAAAACTAGCAAAAATCTATGATTCCACGATAGAAAATAGTGTTCAAGTAATTGACTATATAAGACTGCGAGATGACGATATGAAGGAGCACCTTTCACATGGTTATAACAATAGACATGAAGATGTGACCATCTGTGAATGCATTGATAGAGCCTTAATCTCTTGCAAGTGGATTCAGAACTTCCCGGACACTAAGACTTTTGGAGAAAGTTGTTGAGGAAAAAAAGTTATCACGGCTGATTAGTTTATTTTTTATTATTTTTAAAAAAATATAATGATTACTATTCTTTCTTTATAATAAGAGACCCCCAAGAATCCACATGGCGTCTACACAATAATTTTGATTTGTGGTGAAGCCATGTAATCACATCTTGATAAGTCATCGCTATGTCATCAACATATTAAAAGACACAATGGTATTAAGAAAGATAAAAAGTAATTTACAGAGGAACAGTTGGGACCCTAGTAATATAGTTACTATTAATATTTTATTGGAGAAAGAATACTAATTATTACAAGAAACTAACTGGAAGCCTAACAAGCTGAAATCCAACAACCTTACTGTTAGATTAGTTGAACAGGTTGCCGTACTAAGCTACCAGCGTGAGCTCCAACAACTTGTTATTACATTAGTTCAACAAGTTTCTGTGCTAGTCAATCAGTGAGCTTCATGAGGAGGCTGCCAAAGGAGCCGGAATGGATTGAGGGATGATTATGTCGTAAGGGGCAATCTAACTTTACCTTCCATGTAAAAGATAAATTTTAATAAATTCTCCTTTTTAGCCAAAAAAAAAACGAAATAAATAAATAAATAAATTTTTTTTCTTTTACTAAAATAATAATAAATTAATAAAACTGGAGTTTGTGGACTGAATCAGTCAGTTGCCGAGACAATTCAGTTTTTGTGGACCAATTTTTTTTTGTTAGTATAAAATAATCCTTTTGCAACTAGAATTTGTTTGGATACTAATAACTCTAGTGACAAAATCTTTATTTGACACTCAATTATTCTGGTAACAAAATAGTTCTGCCACCATAGAGTATATTCAGGGACGATACTTATGAAAATTGTATTGTATTTGTGTTTGAGCTTTATAAGTTGTCTTCATTAAATTTCAGATCATTAATACAGAGTGGGGAGCATTCTCTCAAGGAGTACTCCCTTTAACAGAATTTGATCAACACTTGGGTGATAATGATGATGGTAGACAAGTAAGTAAACCCTCGACCATTCCTACTCAAAATTAGTTTTTTGTGTTCTGGTACCAATGCTTGATGTCTTTAAATTCTCTTTTCCTTTACCAATAAGCTAAACTTGTGCTCCAAATATTTTCAATTTCCCTAAACAGATATTTGAGAAGATGATTTCTGGTAAATACCTAGGCTCAATTGTGAGCCAAATTTTGCTCGAGATGGCTCGATCAGAAAATTTGTTTGGTGAAGACTATACAGGGACTGTTGTTCTAAGGCAAATATTATTCCTTAACCCTCTACATATGTTGTCAATTTTGTGGTCATAGGTATAGGTTGCTGGGGTACCAATACCATGGGGCACAAACCATTTCATGTAGTAGTAGATTTTCTTTGTTAATTTTCGCGAAAATGTTTTCAAAACTTCAATGTAGATGCGAACTTGATCGAAAACCATTCTACTTTACAGTACAGCGGATATAAATAAAATGCATAGTGACGATTCAGACGAACTCGAAACTGTTGGCTCAACATTAAACGAAAGACTCGATGTAAGTTCTCTTATCGGTCTGTTTAACTTTGAATTTCTATCAGCTGACGAATGTTCTACTTCAAATGATCATCGATGAAACAAAATTGTGTACGCTATGTTTTAATTTGCGAACAGGTACAGACAACATTAGAGGTCAGAAGAACTGTTGTAAATGTGATTGATACTATTGTCAACAGAGCAGCAAGATTAGCTGGTGCAGGCATTGTCGCAATTCTTCAGAAAATGGAACTAGATACGCCGGGACTTATTCATGAGAAGAGGACCGTGGTGGCTATTTCTGGAAGTTTGTATCAGAAATATGAACAGTACCAATTATATCTCAAAGAAATAGTCACCGAGCTACTTGGTTCCTATGTGGTTATAATACAATTCCCGGATGCTTCCGGAATTGGAGCTGCTTTATTAGCAGATACTACTGCATTAGAAGAAAAATAAATATGCCGAAGACGAGAGTGACAATCTGAAGTAATGCCGTCTTTCTTTCTATGTTGGTGAATTATTGTATTTCCATTTCGCAAAAACGCAACGGCCGTTCTTTTTGTTTTTAATTGTGTGGGAGCACTTGCTTTTATTTTCGTATGTTTGTTTTTATTTTAGAAGTTGGAGAAGAAAAACTTTAAAAGCTCTTGATATGAATGCTTTTAGAACTTCAAACAAAACAAAAGATGAATGTTATATGATTATACTTTTCTCCTCTTTCCAACCACATATAAGTGAGTTTCTCTTGCTCGGGTATTTGAGGCAAACCAAATGCAACCAACAATTTCTAATAGTAGCATTTCGTGTTGTAAGACCAGCTTGCGGGAACCTCTCATTGGAACGAAGGACCTTTTATGGGCAAAGGCTAATGGAGAGTGGTGGGTGATAGATAAGATCATAAAATGAATGCACCAATAAAACATTTCAACCCAGTAAGCAACATATAATAATAGATTCAGAGACTCGGATAAGTCGAATATTTGTTCAACTATCAAACCGGAAACCAAAAAAGTGAAAAAAAAACAAAGAATCTGAACGTAATACACAGCTAAGAAACAAACAACTCATAAGCCACTGCATAATAATATGAAAATGCAAGTTTTATTATTTAAGGCAGTCTGCATGATCCCCAGATCAAAGATGCACGAGCGATCAGTTTAGTGGTCATACCAGAGCCCTAGTCTAAACTGTTGTTGTCCTGTTAGATGCACCAAAGGGATCTGTCTGTTTCTCCATGGTATGCAACACAAGTAAATATTAGGGAGTAATTAAGGAGTGGGTCAGCTTTTTGTACTTTGCTAGCTTGAAACACCAGTTATCTTAACGATATGCCCCAAAATCGGCTGTCATCTTGGGATATGCCCTAGGATTCCGGATTTCGGGAATATGTCCTAGCCGTCCAAAATTCCATCCAAAACCGTTAAGTAGTCAACATTCGCACACACTTGGGATTACATATGTGAATCAAAAGACGGATATACTATATACTAACACATTTACAAGGTTCTAGAACATATATTCAGATAGAAAAAACCTCGAAGAAATTAGAGAGAAAGTTCTGATACATTTAAGATAAATTGACTATTTAACGGTTCCTTAACGGAAACCATTACTTTGGGACATATTCTCAAAAACTGGAATCCCGAGGCATATCTCTAAGATGATAGTCGATATTGGGGCATATCCCCAAGTTTCCCAAACTGAATATAGCATGTTTTGGCTAACCCATTGTCATGTGACAGGGATGCCCATTATGGTATGTGTGTAGGTATTTAGTCATTTGTAATGAGTGGTTTAGATTAGTCCACGTGGATAGTTTGTGATCGCTGGATATTGAGAGAGAGAGTGTGTGCTTGAGTTATATACTCTTATATCCGTAATGAAACTCTAATGAGAAGATTTATGAATAAAATAGTTTAGTTTATCAATTAGGCTTGGTTCACTATGAATCAAGAGGTTACTTACTCGGATTATCATCCAAACCATGTAGTTGTACATCCAAGTACACTATAATTGGCATTAGAGCCATTTCTTTCCGCACAAATTTATCCAATTTTTTTTTTCATATCTATCTAGGGATTATTGGTATAGAGTTAAGGAAAAAAATGAAGCCTATAATCATTTCCTTGATATGCAGACACAATATAAAGATCTATCCAACGAGGTATCTTCATGGAGTATTAATCGTGAGCTTTGGAGATTACAGAATAAAATCTCTTGGGCCAGGGTTAGTTGGGAATCTATTCGGTTACCACAATTCGTGAATCGAGTTGTGAATACGGAAGCTACGAAGAAGAAGGAGGAGGTTTTCATAGAGGATTTGGCACCGAAATTCAGTCAATATCATACTTCAAATTCTCTTCCCGATGCTACTTCAAATTCAACTTTCGATTCCAATTCAAATTCTGGATCTAAAACCGATTCAGATAAGGGTTTAAACGGGTTTTTCAGATCGACACCTAACATTGAAGACTCTGCTATTTCAATTGGTGATTTTAAGGTCTCGACATCTGAGAAAATCAAATCAATTCATATTGGTGTTGTTGAAGAAGGTGCTTCTCTTGATTCTGTCGATGACGTAAGTGATTCTTCCGATTTGGAATTGATACCTTCATTTTTCTTTGTCGAATAAGAGGATGTAGATTCACTTACTGGAGTGAGTTTACAAATTGAAGCGGTTTCAACTGTGGTTAACTCAATTTTGATGAAGAAGTGGTGAAAAATAATACTATTGAAGTCACCGGACCCCGTGGGTTCAAACCTTGGGAAGTGAATTGGTTCATAAACAATAGCGTGATTGAACTATGTGTTTGCGTTAGATTTTTTGAAGTTCATTACAACAACTTTGTATACTTGAAGAAGTTACACCATAGCAAATTTCTCTGTAGGGATTGTTTTCACTTCCAACTTGATGCTTCTTGTTTGTTATTCGATCGTGGTAAGTGTGCTGTCATTTCATCATATTCTTTTAGTAACTTCATTCTTCAGGTAATTCTGAGAACGGGCTCTGATTCGGATTTGAGGTTTATAACTTCGATTGCTATTGTCTGTGTTCCATCGGTTGATATTCATGGTGCGAGGAGGGTGTTAGAGAGCGAGACAATTTTGTCGGATAGAATGCTTGAGACTATATTATGGAATTTGAATGCTGGTCTTGTTTGTTCTTATCTTTGTTTTGTTTACACTGGTTCCGTTTTTGATCGTGGAAGAGGGTATTTTCAATTTTCTGATGCTTATAGATTTGGTTTTGATACTCATAGTTCTGGAGTGATTGGTATTATTGGGTTGATTTCCATGAATGAGTGAAATAGAAACTGTATTTACAAGGTGATTACCACACATGAGTATCGATTGAAATGGTTGTTTCAAAATTCTATTGTCCTGCAGTTTGTTATCACTGGTGACAGGGGTGATAATGGTCACAAGGAAATAGTATAAGAATGAATACTCATTTGTCTATGTGCATGCTAATGTGTGTACTTCAGAATATTTATCAATTGTTTTATCAAATACTTGATAGGTGAGAAAAGAAAAAAATTCTTTCTCAACTGAAGTATGTTTTGCCTGATGCGATTTTGGATTTTCAATTTCAGTCTTTGGCTGTTGGTTTTATTCGACTTCTTGAAGAAGTTTTTAGGCCAGAAACCGCATGGTCTCACCAAGTTGTTACACTTTTGAACTCATATGTTACCTTGGTTAGACTCCATGACTACTCTATAAGGATATGCTTCTTCTTATCAAGTTCAAGGCTTACATCTACAGCTATTAAAGACGAAAAAAATGAAGAAATCTCTCCATTCTTACACAACTGGTCTTCATTTCCTGTACTTTGTTCAACACAAACCTTTTGGCTGTCAACATTGGCTGTGCGTGGGGTATGGAACAATGAGAGGCTATGGGAGTATGAAGAAAATAAAACTTGTACTCACTGTCACACATGCTCCAATTGTGTCAAGGTTAGTGAACTTCTTAAGATGGAGGTGAAAATTGTATTCTACAAGTCTGGACAGTGCTGCATATTTGAGTTGGAGCAGTCCAATTGTCATGTGGATGACGGAAACTCGACTCATACTCAGGGTAATTCAATTCCTACAGGTGTGGCTGTTGGTAGGATATTTGAGGTGGAAATTCAGATTGGTTGCAACTGGATTGTGGAGTATTAAATTTTTCGTTGTGGGTTTATTTTTATTACCTTGTATCTTCATGGTATTGCGTTATCACCAGATTATTCCAGCCATTTACCCCAATTGCTTAAAGTTAAAAGTTCGACAGCCAAAATTGTTGGAATTCATTATTATCCCTCTATGTTGATGCATACACATTCAAGAAGTTTGCTTAGATTATTCAGAATTTATCACATCATTGACAACTTGGATACGGCGAGTTCTCAAGTAACAATTGCTGCATTCCTCTTCTTTCTCATCAGGTTTGCTCACCAAATACTAATTAACCCTTAGCTAATCATGGGTATTTTTCTTTTTCTGTTACTTTTGAGTATTATGTTGATACTTGGGTCACTCTTCTTCATGTACCCATTTGGATGGATGCATATGGTAATGCTTATGTTTTCCACGTATCTACGCATTTGCTTAACGTCTACAATTCAAATGGTGCCCTCCTAGAGTTCCATGATTTTTCTCTTGTGCCATGATCAGACTATCTTCACTTAGAACCTTATGGGTTAGTGCTGAGAAGAATGAAGCGATTTCTTGTGCTAGGTATCCGAGTGTGCTTCTCTATCCAATTTGCAACAAATGGCAATGCCGCATTAAGATATCTTAAGCTTGAGTTCTGTGGGAGGCAGCAGACAGTCCAACTCTTACACACTTGGATGCACACTCTAGCAGTGTCCAAATCAGTGGCCTGTGCAAGTATAGTTTTATTGTTCACAAGGAAATGGACATCCGAGGTGCTGGATAGTTTTCACTTTCAGATTCTGGAGCAGTTGGATGATCACAGGAGAAATGGCTACTACAAGCTCAAGCAACTTACACCAAACCATGATGGAAAACTCAATGGTGTACTTGTGTGCATTCATGGTAAGGTTGGGACTTTTAGTGTGCAGGAAACAAGATCAATTCACACTGAAATCGTTCCAGTCTTTCTTTTTTTTCATAGTACCCCATTATCGTATGTGCGAAACTGCTCTATCGTGGTCAGAAAGCTACATCAGCCCTTTGTACATGCATATGAGCCTGAGATTTTCCGAGGTGTTATTACCAAGAGTACCTGCCAAGCTAAAATCAAACCAGAGACTGTTGCAACCTGTACATGGAGGGGACTGTTCACTACATCCACATGAAGCATGCAACGATGTGGGTGCTTGTACGGATGACAAAGGCAGTTTACATTTTCGTCAGATATTCAAGCTGCTCTGTTTTACCTTCAGCCTCAAGGACAAGGATGTTTTCAAGGGGAGTGGAATGTCATGTTACAGGGGTGCCCATTATTGTATGTGTGTAGGTATTTAGTCATTTGTAATGAGTTGTTTAGATTAGTCCACGTGGATAGTTTCTGATCGTTGGATATTGAGAGAGAGGGAAATAGGGTGTGTGCTTGAGTAATATACTCTCATATCCTGTAATGAAACTCTCATGAGAAGATTTATGAATAGAATAGTTTAGTTTAGCAATTAGGGTTGGTTCACTATGAATCAAGAGGTTACTTACTCAGATTATCATCCAAACCCTGTAGTTGCACATCCAGGTACACTACACCCCATCTAACAGAATGTGGGAAAACTGGACACATAATCACAGTTATTTTTTCCACATTCTAAAAATAAGACCAGATTATGGCCATCATAGTGTGCTTGCTCTGAAATGAGCTTGCTCAAAACATTTACATTTCTTAATATGGCAAATCACTTGAAAAACAAAAACATGTAACGTCACTCCAGCTGTGAAAGTGGTTTGTTTCTAATCGACCAAATACCATAAGCTGTTGGTGATTGACCACCAAAACAAAAACTGGTCGAAAAAAGGCATCACATTTTGCAGTGGTATAACATATTTGACACAATAGTCACCACATTTGTGCCGTCAAAAGGAAGATAAATGTTAGAGGCAATCAGAATTGATGGGAGGTGTGAAAGTTTTGTTGAGAAAAAGCAAAAAAAAATCCAGCTTCTGTTTTTGGGGTCTCTGGCTGAATTTATACTTCCAGGTTGTACTGACAGAAGTTGTGAAAGAAGTCAAATAGGGAAGTTAAGTCGTGCATCTTTTCTTTTTAAATACTCCTACAGGTATATATATTAACTTGGTGAGTCTTCTTCGATTAGCTTTTCATTCCCTTTGTTGCACAGCACATTTGAGAAGTTGCAGAAAGTGAGTTATCACTTCAGATCTTCCAATGGCATACATACCTCCACATAAGAGGCATAATAGTCGCCAAAATACGTAAATACTTTTATGTGGTGCTACATTCTATCTAGCTAGGTACCATATGACAACGAGCCTACTCCAAACATTAACATTATTTTACACCAGCACATGATAAGGTGCATGTACTCTTTTGTGCGAGTTCTTATCTAGACGCTCTAATCACATTTGAATGAAATATTTGTCGTGATTCAATGCGAATTATTAGAGAGATGAACGGTAAAAAAAAAAGTCTCCACCCCAGCGAACGAGTGGCGATGTTTCTCCGGAGCTGCTACACGTTATACCGAGATACAGTGGGGTGGAAGCCACACTAAACTCACCTCTGTCAAACCACCGGTTGGGAGGGTTTCCACTTTCCACCCCACTATATCTGTCGGTATACCATGGGATATTAGATCATTTTCGATTTTTCTTTCGGATTTCACTAGAATTTAAGATTTTTTCTTTCGGATTTCACTAGAATTTTGGTACATAAATAATGAGAACTTTGCTAGTCCAATTCTAGCACCAATACTACTGGTTCAAAACTAAAGGCACCAATCATTTTAAAAGTGGAGTCACAAATGAAAAGAGCCAAAACCAGCCCAGCCAAATGCCATAAGTATTTTTCTTTTTCTTTTTTTTCTTTTTTTTTTTTTGGGCCACTAAAAGGTGGTCAAAAACATTGAACAGTTGTAGCTTTGACATATCTCTTATTTATATCGTCTAAAAGAAGATAAGTGTAACAGGTAATAAGCTAACAGTCAGTAGGTAATTATCAGTAATTATTACTCCCTCCGTCCCTAATATATAGGCGGAGAAGATGAAATCTCTTAGAATAAGAAAATGCATGATTTTTATAAATTTTCATGTTTTTTCTTGTCTATACCCTTTGTCTTATTCTCAATACAAATTCTCATACAACATAAATAACCTGGCTTGATTGGGGTATACCCAGATTAATTGGGGTATACCCAATTTTAAAGGGACATTTTTTGTTGGTTTTAGGGAGAGACCTAATAGGTAAGTTACAAAAATACCCTTATCCTTTAAAAACCTATTACCCTAAATCAGTTTTAATTTTTCTTTTCATTTCATCTTCTTCTCTTCTCCTCCTCCACAACCCTACCCTACCGGCTCCATCACCCCACCACTACCAAAACTCGTCGATCAATTCGTTAACATCGTCGATTCGAAAACTCCGATTAATCTTCATCAATGGATCCACCACGGAAGAAGGCAACTCGTATGAAAGACGCTAATCGAAAACCCAATCAATACAACCCTGGAATTGCAAGTTTGGTTCAAAAGAAAGTGAAGCAAAAAACGGTTGAAGAAGAAGAGATTGAACCTCACCAAAACACGCGAAATGGTGCGATTAAGAAAGTAAGGGCTTGTTTAAACTCACTCTAGTACTTCGATTTCATATTTGCATGTCAAATTAGGTCAGAAAATTCGAATTTGTGAATTGGAAGTTGCCACGCCGGCAGTGTTTTTCTTATCGACCCTTCCGGGGTTTCATAGTTAGGGTTTGGCCGGAATGGTATAAGATTGAATAACCTGTCGTCTAGGTAGTTTCTGTAACTGCTACTAGCAGCTTTCGGCAGATTATTCAACTAAGTACCTGCCGGCGTTATATTATTCTTAACGGCGCCGGCATTTTATTCGTTTTTCACCCTGCCGGCTACTTTGCTTTGAATGTCTCATGATGCCTAGAATGTTTTGTCCCGGAAGGGTATTTTATAAAACTATGCCGGCGCTTTGTCCGCCGGAAATGTATGGTTAATGCACCTTGCCGACCTGTTTAGTGAAAATTCCTTGTATTTACTGTGTAAATTTTTTTGTTGGATGGAATGCTATTTTGATGACACCCTGCCGGGTATGGCTTAACCGGTAAGCATATTTTGGTCGACCTTTCCGGCTATGTGTCCGCCGGGTGGGTTTGTTTTGTATACCCTGCCGGCTTTTGATTCCCAATTTCTGAATTATTCTTGTTCAGATTGCGAACGGCAAAGAAGAAAGATGCTCTGAAAGCAGCTCTTAGTAGTCCTCCTTCAAAACCTCCTCGTGTTGGTGATAAACTCTTGTCTTCAAAACATCGAGGGGCATATGTTGAGCGGGGAACGACAAACATCATTATAAGAAATAATCCAGAACCACCATCTGAACCCAGTGATTCAGACGACACTCCAGATGAAGACCAATTAATTCCACTAACAAATGTAAGCTTGTTTTTATAGCACGAAGCCGTGAAAGCGCGCTACATGGAAGTAAAGGGGGAAGCATTCGCATTCGCATTCGATGCAAGCTATCACTTCTTGGCCGATAGAATCCCGTTGGATAACCCGGACTACTTGGATGCGGTATCGTCTTCGTCGGAGGAAGATTGATGGCTTTAGAAGTTTTTGTAAAGGTTTTGTGGGTATACCTCTATGTAAGCCCTCACGAGACTATAACTCATCCACTAGGGTCGCTAGGGGTTTAAAGGCTTGATGCACATGCTAAGTGCATTCGTTTTTTCGTTTCAATCAATGTAGTAACCAAAATTGCACGAATAAAGTGCATTACATCTTCCATAGTTTCTTTTTCGTTTGGCTTAAGTAAAGGTCGGCAATGTTATAAATCCATAACTGCCGCCAAATGTTAGCCAAGCATGTAAAAAATATTTGCTTGCCGACTTTACGAAAGATTTACCATGCTTTAACGTAAAATTCGGTTCCAATATAGTCGGCGTGTTCTTCAACCGAGACAATGCCGGCGGTAATAAGATCGGCAGCTTATTCAAAGTGGAACCTACCGGTTGAACATTGGTCGGAAGGTTATTCAAAGCAGACTTTGCCGTCCATATAACAGCCGGAAGATAATTCAAACCACTACGTTGCCGGCCTTGTGCATTTTCAAAATCAATTTCTTTTGATCGAAATCGAAATCATAAGACAGATGAAAGGTTTAATCTACTGATTTTCAAAATTTTAATTTAAACTCAATTAGTTAAATTAATCAGAGTTTTAGTGTTAATTAGCAAAGGGCATATTAGCCATTTAGAAAATACAAGGTTAAGGGGTGGCTTGGTTTTACTTCATAATAACCTTATTTTGTCTTATTGGGTATACCCCAATTAATTTGGGTATACCCCAATCTCGCCAGGATAAATAAGGGTATATATGTCAAAAAACACATTAGAACTAGAATTCTACCTATATAGTGGGACTAATAAAATCTAATATTCCGCCTATATAATAGGGACTGAGGGACTACTTGTTACATTGGTGGTAGTCAGAATTAAAGGATGGTACGTGACAGTTTTTGGTGGAAAAGGCTGAAATTTTCTTGGAAGTTGTACTGACAGAAGTTGGAAGGAAGGTAAATAAAGAGGAAATTTAAAGAGATTGGTAAGAATCTGATGCAGCTGCATCTTTTCATTTTAAATACTCCTACATGTCTTAACTTGTTGTCTTCCATCAGCTTTTTCATTGCACAACACATTGAGAAGTTACAAAAAAGTGAGAGTTCAGGTCTTTATCCAATGGCATACATTCCTCCTCACAAAAGACACTCTAAGGATGATGATAATATACCCCTTCCAACTCAGTTCCATAAGAAGGCGGTGTCATCATCATCATCCACATCTAAATCAATAACCAAACGTACCAAAGATCGTGCTGCAAAACTTAGCGGTAGACATATCATTTACCTGCAGTGTTCTGTTTCAAGGTGGTTTATAGAAGCTGACGATGATCAGATCCCAGCAGATTCAATCCGGTTGGAGCCTTTTGTTGGATACAAGTCCGTTGAGTGGGAACGCGGTGGACAACCATTTGTTTTGGTTTGCAACTCCCTCGGCTGCAGAGGTTTCATAGAGAATAGTACTCCATGGGTTTCCATTTCTGAGAACATACGGTCAGATCTACTAGCTTCTTTTGATAATATGAGAACTGCAATGGACTTTGGAGAGGCAGGAGTAGTAATGAAGACAACTTTTGTAGCTAAATTTGGTACAATTCTCTTTCATAACCCTTCAGTCAACATAAGCAGCAGCAGCAAGTCGGAGGCTGCAGCAACTTTATCTCGCGTCAGAAAACAGTTCTGTACAAAGGTTACTGATTCATATATGGAAACCATTTTCGGTGGAATTTTTCCAAAGATTGTAGCTGATTTTTACCAACCGAAGGAGTACTACCGTGTGCAAGTTTCTGACAAGGTAGAACCAGAATCAGGTTTTTCAATCAAATGCCAAATTATATGCGGAGAACTTAAAATACAAAAGGTCGAGAAGAACCAGAAGAGATGCTTCGTAGCTGATGTTTCGTGCCTCCATAAGGATCTTGACCTGAGGTTGATGCTAGCAACAAAGAGGGACTTGACGGCGGCACTTAAAGATGCGGAGCTAAAAGGCTTGAAACAGTTGGTTGATTCTGCAATCTTGGATGGCAATGTAAAAGGTGGCTTGAGATGGCCTATGGGAAAGGAGCACTCTTCTGATGGTAGATACTCGGTTGTAGGGGCTTGGCATAGCACCGTTAAGACTTTCAAGAATTCATCCTTGAAGTTGAAGTTTATAAGTGCAGACAGGTTTGATTTCTGCACTTCTGATGGAGAAGTTGGGAAGGAACTAACTCTAGATATGAAAGGAGTAAACGATATGTTAATGGACAGGATGGTTGACATGGAACCTGCCATTGGTAGCATTGAGGAGACTTTAAAGTTGGTATGGACTCATTTGTTGAGCTTTGAGCTGTGATCTTGGCTGATCATATTTTCAGCCATTGCAGCCTTCCAATGGTTGCCATTTTCTCTCTTTCTTTCATCTCCTCGGATTTGCTTTCATAGTTAATAGCAGTATGTATCCTTTCTCTATATATACTAGTAGCATAACACGCATGCGCGATGCGCCTGCCGTTCCACCCGTTCCGTAACTTTGTTGTTTTCGTGTAGTAGTCAATGGTGAAAGTCAACACTCAGTCAATTTCAAAGTCAACTATCACCGCCAAATGTCAAAACTCATATCAAACTAATCTGCAAAAAATAAATACAACTGAATTCAGCTTTTTTTCATAGGGTCCTGTTAACTTGTATACCCATATATAAGTTAACAGGGGCATAATAGACTTTTAGTTTCATCGGGAATATTAATCAGTTATCAAAGTAATCGTAATTTAATTTTCTCTTTAATTAAAATTTAAGTTCCATTAGTACCCTTTATAGAGTTTGTTAAAGAAAAATAAAGGCACTGGATCTGGATGTCAAACAGTCACGAAATCTCATCCTCATCTCACTCTTTTCCTTTCAATCATCCTCTTCTCTATTTTTGTAATACCGATAATGGTGAATCTTCCCTAACTGCATCTCATCTTAACATTTTTTCCTTTTAATCTTCTAGTTTTTGTTCTCTATTTTTAGTATACCGTGAACGGGGGAATCTTCCCTAACTGCATCTTCATCTTAACTCATCTCTACAAAACTATCTTAAATTTGTTCAACAACTTAGCTCTCTATTTAAACCGTTTTATCTCTACAAAACCCTTTTTTTTAGTTATCTCTACAAAACCCTATTTTTAGTTCAATTGATAAAAGAAAAAATCCATTAATCCCCTGTTTTTTTCCGATGCAAAAACTCATTTCTACTCAACAGTGGGTAATCAGATTTTTATCAGTTGGTTTATGATTTGGCAGATGTGAAATTTCTATCAAGATCGAAAGCAACAACTAAATCTTTGAATTTACAACTCTAGATTTTTTTGCCCAGATCTATATATTATATATCCTATATTCACATTTCTTCCCATTTTTTTTTTCTTTTTTTTCATTTGGACTGGGGAAAGAATCGGACTAATAAGCGAAAAAAACAGGAAGAACACGAAAAAAGTTAAAAGGCAGAAATGGAACTCACCGAAGAAAGAGAATTCTTTAAATCAGGAAAATGAACTTTCAATCAGATGTATAGATAAAAAGGAGAGAGAGACGACTCACATCTGGTTAAGGGTAACTTAGGAATTTTCGTTTATATTAAATATATGAATTTATATTTTCAAGATCGGAAATGCTATTCTAAGTCCTCTTCAACACCCCACTCTTCGCCCAATTGACGTGGCGAGACAGCCTGTCACACAAATCAGAAAACACGTCTCTTCTAGAAATTAACTGGTTTGACCCAAATTTGCGCCAAAACCAAATGTTTCGAAATTTGAATACTTATTTTTCTGTTCAAGTCCACTTTCTTGATTCGTTTATCGTGGAAAATTGATTTCCGCACTCCAAAAATAAAGGAACAGTTTTGAGGGGGGTTTTAGGGTCAAGAATCAAGATGAAGAGAAAATAGGAAGCTTGTCAAAAGATGCATAAATAACGAGTGAATTTTATTTTTTTTGCGCGTGGTTAATAACGAGTGATCTTCAACTGGGAATATAATGTATCCCAAATTCTTATCAAATACTATGGTTGTTGCTCTTTCTTTCTTTTTTTATTTAAGAGAAATGATTTATAGGCTTTTAGCTTGGTTGTAAATCTCTATGTATTGCTCATGAATCCCTGCACCATGGGTATGTATTGCTCGACCACTGTTTGAAAAAATATCTCTAACACAAGTGCATAGACGAGACCTACGAGAGTACCTTTGTTCAACCATGACTTGTAAACATATGTTTGATAAAATGTCTGAGATAGGATTGCCTAAATTAACTTATATACAGTCTGTAATTCTAACTTCAGTATTTTTTTTTTCACAACGAAAGGCATTATATTTTCCAAGTTATCTGATGCTTCTAATTGGTGAACGGTGAACTGATGGGTGGTTCCAGTATTAGATGCTGCAAACTTAGAGTAATTTGATATTGTGTTGTTTCCACATCGCACGCACAAATAACTAGCTGATATTTTTGTTGTTTGCACTTCTTGTGTTGCCTTCATTAACCCCCTCCAAGATGAATGTTCTATTCAATAGACACAACATTCCACAGCTTGTAAGCACCACCAAACTTCAAAATGAAATTAGCATCATCAACACAAGCCAACTTTAAAAGACCCACAATTAAAGTACAGTACGCATTGTTAGTATTATTGCTCAGAAAATGACTTCTCTATATTCCCCGGAATCGCATTCGCTAATCTGGTTGCTTCACAAAGCATCTCAAAGTCGAGCAATTTTTTCTGGTGCCAAAATGAGGATAAATGTAGCATCAGTTGTACTGTTAAACTTTATACCAAGTTGGGGCTCTTTTGATCCAACTCCAACTCCATCTCCATCTCCATCTCCTTTGGCAGAAATGCAATCGGATTTTTCATGGAAATTCTCCTATAGAATATGAAAGATTAAATTAAGTACATCAGAGACATATTCATAGGCAATTGTATCGAAAACTTTATAACATATCTCAGACAATTGTTCAAACAGTTAGTGAGCGAGACATAAAATATACTTGACTGGAAAGAGATTTGAGCAGAATTACATAAATCCTAACAATATCTCCAATATCTAAAACCCAAATAAAAAAGAACTTAGATTAAATTAGTTATTTTTGAATGAGAATTTTAAATCACCGTTCGTTTTGCCTTCGAAGATTCTTCGTTTAGGACCACCATCAGTTATCAATGGCATGCAATTTTTAGTCTTCAGTTTAGTTCATGAACAGGAATAGATATTTTCCCTGAAGAAAAATATATATTCAAATTTCAAAAAAAAAAAAAGTTTTCCGCGCAAATTTGGTTAAACCAGTTAATTTCTAGGAGTGACGTGTTTTGGTTTTGTGTGACAGGCTGTCTCGCCACGTCGATTGGGCGAAAAATGGGGCGTTAAAGAGGACTCTGTATAGCATTTTCGTTTCAAGATTCATCGAATCCTAAATTGGAAAACCAAAACCCAATGCAAAATACTAATTATTTATAGGGCCAATTACAAAATGGTCCTACTTTTTATAATTCGTTTACAAAAGGTCACACTTTTGTAATTAGTTTACAAAATGATCATGTTCTGTCCGACATAACCATTTGGGGAAAAAACGCTGTTACTTATCTCCAAAATACCCTCCTTTTTAACTCAAGCTACTTTTAACCATAGTTAAGTTATCACATGTGGCTGCTGATGACGTGTACTAACACTTACACGTGTCGGCTGATGATGTGTACAACTCTTACACGTGTCAGCTGATCACGTGTACAACTCTTACACGTGTCAGCTGATGACGTGTGTACAACTCTTACACGGGCAGCTGGTGACGTGTACAACTCTTACACGGGCAGCTGATGACGTGTACAACTCTTACACGGGCAGCTGATGACGTGTACTGGCTACCAACTGCAGTTTTCCCCGCAAGCTGGTGAAGATTTGTAGTCGTCAAACTAAGCTGCAGGTGGACTAGTGGTGTGTACCCTTGCTGCTATAAGTTCCACGTATTTCCAGAGGTTGGGATTATCCTTATTTTCAGATAGTGCATCCTTACATTTCTCAATTGTAGCATCAAAAGAGGACAACATACATTTCTAGTCTGCCATCTATTCGAATGATATCACTATTGAACTGCACAAATAATTACAACATTCAAAACCTTAATCTAAGCATCCAGAAAAACCGCAATAACAGGGTGAACTTAAGTATATTTGTTACCCCTAGAATGTGCTTGCTGCTTAGTGGACAGCTACTTCCTTTGCTCCGTTTTCAGACACAAGTCTAAAAGCTCTATATCTGCAGTGACCCTGCAAATAAAAAATCATTATGAGAATTGAAGTCAAGTGCAATCATTTCTTAACCAATCCATAATGTAGATAGCAGTGATTGAATTAGGATACCCTATAAATGTTTCTCACCTAAATTCTTTATAAAATTATAACACATCACCTATAAATTGACTGAATGCTAATTAGATGAAAATACTATAGTGCACTGAATTTTTAACCGATCAGTGAAAGAGTATCTAAGAAAAGTACAGGTTATAGTACATTTGCAACCTTAATCTTGTGATTTTTCTAAAGGTGATCAAAATGATGACCAGAACCCCCAACATATTGAGAACTTAATCCGAATGTTTCGCTCAAAAAAAATATAAACGTAACGTAATCTCTCGCACACACTCAACTTTAATTCTTCTCTAAAAACCTGATTGACTCGTGTTTGTTTCTTCCTGAATTTTATTGATCACCTTACCGCAGTTACAGTCCACTCTCCTAAGCACTAACGGTATCACAAAAAACCCCTAAACCAAATTCAAGTTAGATTCATATTTACCTGATTGATCTGACACAATCCCTCTTCTCTGTGATGAGCTTATTCTTCACTCGTATAATCCAGCATCAACCACAAACTTCACGAATACAATGATGTGCGTCTGAATTAGTGATGATGTGAACGTTTATGAAGTGTTGAAACTATGTGAACTGGTGGTGGGGAATATGCTCTGCAATGGTGGTAATTGGTATGGATGTGGAGGTGGTATGCTAGTGGAGATGCAAACTGGTTTGGGAAAAATAATGGCGGTGAATGGTGGTTTTAGATGGTTGTTGACAAACAGCTGTTGATGGCATGGTATGCAGGATAACGGTGGTGTTAATGTAGGCTAACAGAGTAATAGGTGATGATGCAACCTTGCGACTGGCAGTAGTGTTGTGTTGGATTTTTGCAAGAGGGAAAGAAGTACTGGTGCTATGGATGATAGATGCGATAAGATAGCTTCTCTTCAGCTAATTTTCTAGCCATATGTTCACCCCAAACTCTTGGAATCTCAAGCATAACCAGACAGACCTTGGTAGCATGCAATTTAAAATCATACACAAACCCATTCCCCCAAAACACACAAACACAAACCATTTTCCAGCCGTGTGAGCTCTCTTCCAACCTATAACTCGAATCAGAGAGCAACCCATTATCCAAAACTTTGAAACACACAACTTAAACTTCTATCATTCATTAAAAACAACAGCAGCAGAATCACTTTCCTGACTATATAAACGGAAGCAACTTGAGTATGTACCTTCTCAAGTTAATCAACAGTATTCATCCCCAAAGTAATTTTCACAAATTCTCTGTACAATTCAATACCCATTTCTTCAGTATCAGAAACTTGACTTCTACAATCACCACAGTTCACATCCAAATATTATAACTGGGTTCTTCTTATATTTTCTGCACACACATGACAACATACAATTTACTCAATTACAAACACAATTACATGAATCCCCGGTTAGTAAAAGTTAGGGTTAGAAAAAAAAAATCGAAACAAGGATTTCTGAAAATAATTGAAATTGCACAATAAGGGGTTAAAGATTAATAACCTCGTTAACATATTGACGATCTCTTCTAACAAAATCCTTGTTTTCAGCTGTCAATTGGCTATCAGTTCCTTGTATTCGCCAGTCAATTTCTTATATTCAACAAACAGCTCCTTGTTTTCAACCTGTATGTCACAAAATCTCTACTAAGCCCTAAATACTAATAGTTGAGCAGAAACCTCGCTCGATCTATTTCACTCGATCACCATTGTTCTGTTCCAGATGAAAAATTAGGAAAAGAAGTTTGGAACAGCCGCAAATAACGAAGAAGGAGATGAGAACCCTAAGTATGTTATAGAACCTGTTTAGTTGTGATTAATCCTGTGCGTCGAAGTGATCATCGAGATATAACTTAAACACGATCTACGGTGACCGATATATTAGAGTTAAGTTAAGGACATATTAGTAACTTTACCAATCCATTTAACTCTGAATTTTGAGGGCCCACCGACTTAACCCTGCTACAAACGGAAATATGACTAATTTGTTAATAGTTTGTAGCAGTGTGACCTTTTTGCAAATCGGGTCCTAATTGTGTGACCATTTTGTAGATTTCCCTTATTTATATTACCTTAACCTATATACCGGTATATAGGATAATAACATCCTTTTTATACTCCCTCCGTCCTAGTTTACTTGCCAAAATTGGGTTTTGCAAAAACTTGAAAGAAATTCAAATTACTTCCACATACACCATCAATTTTCTAAATTACTTGTTTCATATACAAATTTTGATATCCTAGTTTTTGTTTCTTTCTTGATAATTAGAAAATTTTAGTGGGAAATATAGAAATTTTTTGGTACAAATTTTCTAAAAAAAACTCAATTTTGGCAAGTAAATTTGGACGGAGGGAGTATAATAATTTTTCAATCATAAATGGTCAAGGTTACAACATTGGCAGTGGTAAAAAAGAGAAGTGAAAATTATTGTTATTTATTTGATTATTCATAAATGAAATTTTTATTTCCTTGAAGATATAACAGCTTATTCAATTTTATACACCACTTTAGTCTAACAGACACTGAGATTGATCTATCACTCTGCATAGGCAGAGTTGCATCTAGAGCCAATACGCAATAGATGACAAAATGACAAAGATTGTAAAAGTTAGAAGGTCACTGATCAGATGTATTGGAAGCCAAATTTTAAGTTAATTCTCAACTAAATGAGTGCCCAAAATAGTAGAGAAAAATCCCATATTTATATCAAATTGGGTTTCAATCAGTTTGCAGTCTAACAGCATGAAGGCTTTCACCACCTAACATAAATGATTCTGTAGTTTCTTATCATACAAAAGCTACCATCGACATGAATAATTTTGTAATTTCTTATCATACAAAAGCTACCGATTTCAATCTACATTTTGATATGATCTTGTTGTCTAACTGCCAACAGAATATCCACAGTATCTACCAATATAAAAGAAGTAGTGTAACATTTCCTTACCAATAGTTAGAGGAGGCAATTAGGATCTCTTTAGGAAATCGACAACCAATAGTCTCTCCAACAAAGTTTCATCGCAGTTGTTCATCTAACACATGCTTCGTAGCATTTTCTTCCGTCTTTGGAGCCGGAGCAACTTCTATCCTCCACTGAAGCCAATGCTAAGAGCTAACCCTGGTTGAGTACACCTATAATCACAATACTAAGAGGCTTTTGTTACACATTTTCTGCTTCCATTTTCTCGTTTGGTTTTGCTTCAAGTTTTGATTACGTTAGATATTATTTGATTAACTTGGTATTTCAAGTTTAAGTTATGCAATATAATTATACCCAGAAGGATTGAATAGTTTGTTGATTAGGAGGTTATCATTTCATTAACCTGCTGCTGTATTCTTAGGCCATACTGCCAATCTACCATTATTTACTTAACAATAAAATAATGCAAAACAAAACCATCAAAACATAAAAATGCTAAGGTAGCAGAACAATGAAAGAAATCTTCTGCAATATTTTTGACAAAAAGTGAAAAGGTGATAAACTAAGCTTTTTTTTGTTTGTTTGAAAAGATCAAAGTAGTGCAGCATTCCTTAACAATTGTTTAGAGGAACCAATTAGGATGTCCTTGCTTAGAGTGAACGATTTCGATTGTGAAATTAAAGGTTGATGTGAAGTTAGATTAGAGCAAAACCGAAATTTCAATGTAAAACAGAAGAATAGAATTGGGGTTGAGTTAAGGGATTTCAGTTAAAATCCTGAAAACTGATGTAATATAGGCGAAGAATTGAATTGGGTTGATGTTGATGCAATTTAGGTTAGAGGTGAAACCAAGGTTCCAATTGAAATCTTAAGAATTGAAATGGGTTTCGTTTGAAAGATTTCAATTAAAATCCTGAGAATTAATTTGATTTCCATGGAGGCTTTTCTGTGTTGTTCGATTAATGAAGAAGAAAGAGTTGAGGTTGGATTTCTGTTTGATAAGCACAGAGAACAGAGAGAAAGAAAAGTAGGAAGATCAGAAGGAAGACCGTATTAACCCTTGGTATGTTTCAAAATAACGAAAAGGTAGGCGGGCGGAATAGAAAAAGGAGGGGTAAGGTGGTCAATTCACTGGAAACGGGAGAAAAATGCTTACGGTTGAGAAAAGGGTCTTTTCTTTATATTAGTTATTAGATTAGATATATTGTATATCAGTAGTGTTTCGTTTGTAAATTTTTCCGTAAAAAAATCGCAAGTTCAAAGTTAGATTTCTCGGTATCGACTATGAATGGCTCCAAATATGTACAAAAATTTGGTTCAGAACTGCAAATATCTTTGGATGGTGCACGAGCATTTGCAAAATTGCTAATTAGGGTACAAAGTTTACTTTGGGGTGTACCAAATTATATAAAAGACAAAACATTCTTCATCTTTGGAATGGTACACCCCTTAGAAAACTGATACCTCCTATTAGGAGCCATGATGGACCAAAAATGTTTTCTTACCGACTGATCACTGAGTTCGGGAAATGAGTTCTTTACTTCTTACCGGTTCACTGAGTTTGGGAAATGAGTTCATTAGTATTATAGAAATACAGAGTAGTTCCTTTTTTCAGTGCTTTTTATTTTCCTTTATTTACTTTACAGAATAATAAACTGCTTTTTCCCTCTTTTATCACTCTGATAAAATTATTAAACTTTAGCAATTATGGATGCTTAACTGATGATCAACTCAAGCATTCACTTGCATAGTTTAATTGGTCCGTTCTCGTCTGATTTGATTGGTGAGTTATTGATTCTGCCCTTGCTCTCTTTGTGTTAATTGAAATTCATCCTGGTTATCTTTAATTTTAGTTCTTTTGATGATTTGATATGTTTTTAAATCAATCATGTTTGGTTATTTGGTTGAAATCTCAAGTTAGTAATCTGGTATAGCGATTTAACTATATGGATCTTAATCATTCTGGTTATATACACTAAGAATTTTGGTTAATCTGTTTGATTTTGCTTATTCGTGTAATGGGGCACCAATGAATTGTTAAGAATTTTTAAAAGGGAGCCTAAGAGGGAAGTAAAAGAGATTAATTGAGATTTTTATTTTGATAAATTCTTAACAATTGAGAAGTTGCAGAAAGTGAGAGTTCAGGTCTTCCAATGGCAGCATACATTCCTCCTCACAAGAGGCACTCTAAGGATGATGATGATAATAGGCCACTTCCAACTAAGTTCCAGATGAAAGTGGGTACTTCTAAATCGAGAACCAAGCATTCAAAAGATCGCAATCCAAAGTTTAGATATCTCATCAAAAACATGAACTGTGCTATTCGTAAGTGGTTTATAGAAGCTGATGATGATCAGATCCCTGCAGATTCAATTCAGTTGGAGCCTTTCTATGACTATGAATACATGTCTCTCAGGTCAGTATTACTCAGCGGCAGAGGTATAAAGAATAGTAGCCCATGGGTGTCTATTACTGAGAGAATACGGTCAGAGCTGCTAGCTTCTTTCGCAAATGTGAGAAGTGCAATGGATTTGGGAGAGGCAGGAGCAATAATGAAGCCTACTTTTGTAGCTAGAATTGGTAAAGTTTACTTTCGTAACTCTTCAGTCAATATAAGAAGCAGCAGCAGGTCGGAGGCTGAAACTGCTTTAGCTCACGTCAGAAAAGAATTCACCACAAATGCTCCTGATTTACATATGGAAGCCATTCTTGGTGGAGGTGCCCCGAAGATTATAGCTGATTTCTATCAACCCAAGGAGTACTGCCGTGTGGATGTTTTTGACAAGAATGATCCAGAATCATATATTTCTATTAAATGCCAAATTATGTGCGGAGAGCTTAAAATACAGAAGATTGAGAAGAACCAGAAGAGATGCTTTGTAGCTGACGTTTCGTGCCTCCATAAAGATCTTGACCTGAGGTTGAGGCTAGCTATCAAGAGGGACTTGACGAGGGCACTTAAGGATGACTTTGAAGAGCTAAAAGGCTTGAAAGGATTTGTTGATTCTGCAATCTTGGATGGCAATGTAAAAGGTGGCTTGAGATGGCCTTTGGGAAAGGAGCACTCTTCTGAGGGTAGATACTCCGTTATAGGGGCCTGGCACACCACTGTTAAAACCTTCAAGAATTCATCCTTGAAGTTAAGGATTAAACATTCAGACATATTTGATTTCTGCAATTCCGATGGAGAAGTTGAAAATGAACTGACTGTAGATATGAAAGGAATAAACGATATGTTAATTTACGGGATGGTTGACATGGAACCTGCCATTGGAAGCCTTGAGGAGACTTTGAAGTTGGTATGGACTCATTTGCTGAGCTTTGAGCTGTGATTGTCACTGTTCAGCTTTTCAGCCGTTGCATCCTTCAGTGGTTGCCAATTTCTCTTTTTCTTTGTCCTACCCGGATTTTTCTATCATAGATAACAGCAGTATGTAACCTTTCCATATGTCGTTATAATTAGTACTTTGTAAATCTGTCCTACAAAAGCAGCCAGCTCAAAGGTATGCCTGGATTTCTTGGTATCGAATGCGAATGGCACGAATATAACATACAATATCATTTATAAACTGCAAACATGTGGATGTTCCACAAGAGTTCAAGTAAACATAGCAAGAAGAACTTAACAAATACGAGAAGCAACTAAGGAAAGTAGTTAAACCAAGTAGTACATATATGTCTCGATGACAGTAAGCATATTAGCTGCCCAAAAATAATATTGATGCACTTGAATCATGGTCTGGTTGGCTGAGGTTAAAGCTTCTTCCGAACAGGCAAAAGGACTTGCTATGAAAAATAAAACATTTATGCCTAAAAAATTTGGTACAAAGTGCAAACATCTGGATCGTGCAAGAGCATTTGCAAAACCAAAATCGCTGATCAGGATACCAATTTACATTGGTGAATTTGGTGTACCAAATCTTTACTATTATAATGCAAAGAGGTCTTTTAGAACGCGCAATTGGGGATATCAAAATTAATTGGGGATATGAATTATTTTTCCCAACCAATAGTGTCTACTAAGGGATATTTTTTGGGTATGAAAATACTACTAGATGACCGCTGCCACGGTGAAATGGCCGACCGGAAAAATTGAAGCAAAGCAAAATTTTGTACACAATTTAGTTATGCCTTATGGCATGGAGCCAGACTTGTAAATTTATAAAGAAAAATTATAAAATTCTCCTAGCTTACTATTTTAACTCCCCGAATTCCGATCCCGACCAAATTTTATCTATAATATGATTGCCGTAGCAGTGGGTGGCCGACGACTATTGGAAAAACCCTACAATCCACATTTTTAAGTTAACATTTGTTGTTTGTAGAGAATAGTGGTGAACGAATCAGAAGGGACGATAGGCGAATGCCGATATCCAAATTTACGGTATGATAAATCTTTAGGAAAATAAAAAGGTAAGAAAAAGACTCTGATTATTGAATAAACAAGGTTTATGCATGAACCACCATTTCCATTTCTAGAACAATCTAGCAAAAACTAGACATATCTTTGGTCAAGAAAAACAACTAAGATTAGAATAAGATTTTAGCAAGCAAAATTTGAATTGTAAACTCATTTATGTTTCCTATCTCACCTACCTATATTGTGGCTATAAATAGCCATTCTTAGTTGGATGTAATGAGATACAAGAAGAAATACAATTGGAGATAGAACTCTCATGCTATCTTTCCATCTTTCTTTCATTCTTCTATTATTTGCTTACATTAGCAATTCTAGCAAGTAAGCAGGTAATAATATAACACGTTATCAGCACGAATTGCTCTGCGGTAATCGGCATGGAGATGACGATACGAAAAAGGATAATTCTCTTCAACCCTTGCATATTTAATTTAACTATTTCTAAGTAGTTTTATGCATACAATTTTTATTATGTCTAACTTTGTTTCCTATTTTGATTAGGACTTGTTAAAGAGAGAGTTAGACATATTACCGTATTTGTATGTGCTATTTGGAGCACTTGAAATACACGGTATATGAAGAGATATCCAAGATAAGTACGTATTGGCAACGACTCATATTTGTGATGCTATTCGGTTTTCCGAATTTAGCCAAATATTTGAGTTTTGCAGCGTTTTATTATTTTCCGGTTTAGCCATCCAACAGAAGGTTTTTCCGCATCCTTTTGGATAGCGTAGAAAATAAAATTTCCTTTGTTGGTACACCAATTATTTTTTGGTGTTAACGGTTTTAATATCCACAGAGCAAGGAATTATTGCATCCTTGGGGATAGCAAAATTTTAGTATTCTTTTGCTATAATAATCTTCATAATTCAATGTCGTTCCGCTTGAGGCCGGAAGCGAAGAAAATGAACACCGTGTTAACACGGTTAGACAATCTCTATCAGCGGTCTTTGAAATGAGCTGCAATTGATATTGAGAAATAAAGAATGTGTTCATATTTCAACTTTGATAAATTAATATTTCCTCGAGCCCAATGGACGAAATTGGAGATTTATCGATATTATGTTAGAACCGTTTCACCATTTATATTTGTAAAAAATAGTTCGGCTTGATTTTAGAGAAGATATATGCACCGTATATAATATAGTGGTGAGCAATAAGGACAGCTGCATATTTTGCGCCCTTATGTATTCCTGCTAGTTTTACGGCGTGCATTATATGCGCCTATTATATGCATCGACGAGCTTTAAAGAGCTAGTGCTTAATTTTCACTTTGTATATGTTGTGTCAACAACACCGAGTGCTTCAAATGTTAACTGCACCTCATATATATACAAACGTCGAGCGATAATAAGTGTTGTATTTTTGTAAATGATATTTAGAGTTAATATCATGTCTTCTCGTCGCCTGAGCTATTACCTAAAATCCTGAATTTGGTGAATTAAATTTGCAACAGTACCTATGCAAATAAGTTTAAAATCTTTGGCAAAAAAGGAAAATACAATTGTGGTTGGCATATTTTTGAATATGGGAACCACAATAGTTCTCGGGTTTAATAACCTGATGAGCACCATACCACCAGAAGTGGGGAAATACGGGATGGTATCATAATGATTGGTTTGAATAAGCCGTCTTTGAGACTGGAAGAGCTCTACTATCGTTGTGACATAAGAGACATGGTACGTGCATATGAAATGTCGTTCATTATTTTAAATCTCTATCGGTCGTCTTGGCAGGACTGGTACTGATATTGAGATAGTGTCTATAGTCACAAAATTCATTTACAGTTTACTGTTGAGTTTACATGGAAATGTAAATTATTTAATTTATTCCATCTGGACAGCAAACGAGAGAGGAAACCTGATCAGTCTCCTCTCCTGGGCCACGTGTTATTGTTATTATTTTTTTTGCACAAGGTTGCTCCCTTAATAGGTAGAGTAATACGGAACTGGATGTTTTATTGATGAGACATTCCCTCCTAAGGATCAGGGGGGGAGAATCGTCGACGATATTGGTTAATTCCAATTGTATCTCATCCAAATTTTCACACCGAGAAATGCCTGAGGTGTTGGAGATTACTATAATGCTAGATTTAGCAAGAGTAGGCTTGCTTGATTCGGAATAAATTAAAATCCTTGCAATGCATTCCATGGAATCGCAACGATTGTTTCATCTAAAAATATGCTTAGAAGCATAGACGAATACCTCTTGTACGAGGTATGCCAATCTAATCAGTTAACATCCATATTCTCTTTGAGTGATGAGTTGATATCTTTCCTGACGAGGTGCACATCCATAAAATTTACGTTTAATATCTCATGGTAAGGAAAATATCCGCATGTTAAATCTTGGTACCAATGGATTATCATATCCTCATACTCTGGAGAATGATGTAAGATCGTTTATTATCTGATTGTTAACTAGTTGTCGATAATACTCTGAGTATCTACTGAAATCTATGTGGATAGATATCCCCCTTTGCAAAGGAATTATCGACAAAGTTCATATGATTGGAAGATATGGATCTCAGTCCATATTAAATTTTTCTCTCACTTGTATTTTTTTTTAGGACCTCAGTCCTAGCATCCACGAACTTTAGTTCGAAATTTGATACTTATAAGAAAGTGCAATTAGAGAATTAAGGTCGCTTGTTATATAGCGATAACATTGACAACGAGTTTCCACGGAAACTAACCAGGTTCATGGGAGTATGGGCTGGTAGTCATGCATGACTCGACATATCACCTGGATGGTAACCGTGTATCTATACTCGTATAGATTTTAAAAGAAACTCATGTTTGTCAATCGTTGATGTTGTATCATCCTAGTAACGCTTTGGGCATTGATGGTTTGATGTTCTTGTGTATTTTGAACTTATTACTCATGAAACCATTGTCATGTTTTCTTTTTGAGACGTGCTATATTCCACTACTGTTACTATTTCTACTACAAGATTTGCAAATTTGATGAGAAAGTCTTCCCACCGTTTGGGGGAGGAAAGGCTGTCGCCTGAAAAACGACGTGAAGTATCCTGGTTTGCACAAAGATAAACCAGGATGCATCTCATCTGGATGTTTTCAGCAATGAAAGACATAAAGAAGATTTAATATCTTCAGGAACTGCAAATCAAGTTGCTTCATGAGATGATGTGAGTGTAGTATCAAGTATGTCATTTAAAACACACCTTGAGCGTGGATGACTAGTTGATTTAAAATATTATGCACCTCCTGAAAGGAAGAGCCAGTCACAATGATTGAAAATAGTGATCTTAAAGAGACTATTAGTGGAAGATCTAATTTCTCTGAATATAGTTCTCTTAACAAGAGAATGTCTCTGCAAAGTCCGTGGAACCTCAAAATGAGAAGATTTCCTTAAGGCATGCATGAAATAGAGAAATTTGTAATCGTAATCCAATGATTGTTGATGATATAGTCAAAGTATCCACTGATACTTCCATAGATGATGTTGGTGTTGAACCACTCTCTATAAGATTGTCATCAAAGGAATGATTGGTTAAACATGAAATGAGAGATTCAAGCAGAATAATAATTTCTCATAAAATGCATGGTTTTGGTACTACAACCCGAACACTCGATAATGTGAGCTACTCTTGGCCACAGACAGGTGTTTGCAGTTCTGACATCCGATAATATAACCCCTAGTGGATACAAGTGGGTGTATGTGCATTGTGAGAAAAAAAAAAGTCATCTAATGGCACAAAGTCTTTCACAGGAACCTGAGATGGATTTCTTTGTAACATATTCCATATTATGGATGTAACTACCTCTTTGGTATTTGTCTGGAAGTCTTTTAAGGACTCGACGTGCATCTAGAGGATGTGGTTATTGTGAATCTATGTGAAAAAATGTTACAGATAACTGCATACAAATTCCTGAATATTTTCACATATCAGTAGAATTACCATGTCATATGCATTTTCCCTATAAAGATGAACATGGTCAATCGTCTAAGTGAATGTTATTATCCATGGATATGTGAACCATCTTATGTGCTCATATACTGTGCATTTTCTAGATTTGATGTATGCAACATCTACCTTATTGGAACTTCTGAAGAATTCTCCAAAGCATAAAAATACTTAAAGCAGGAGTTCGAGATGAAACTCTCGGTAAAACAAGGTCTCAATGTGTTGGTTGAGCATTGTAAATGGAAGTCCATTAATTTCATCAACCTTAAGGGTTTAGACATGTTTAAATGGATAATCTGACATGGTTTCTGTCCTTCGATCTCTTACAAGATTGATCGATTTACATCTCAACAATAAAGATGTATCACTCTGTGGTTTGTATTGCACAAAGATGTGTAAATGGTATATTAGCTGAAATATGCTATAGATACCTGATATTGGGTTTGTAGTAAACATGTAAGTCTGGCTATGCCCAGCACCAATATCGAGACATTGGTCTGAAAAAAGTCTCCCCTTATCTTTGTGGTACCATTAAGCTTGACCTTTTGCACAAAAGATCTCTGAATGTCTCCCACAGAGAAAAGCTAATTAGACTGTTTAAGTTTTGATTTTTGGCAGGACCGTTGAAGCATATAAATATTTTCCTAGCTAAAGGTCTTGTAAAAGAGGATATTTTTATCCTCCGGGAAATTATTATTGTTCAGACAAAGCTAGTGGAGAATATATATAAAAGGCTAGCTCAACCAGATGATCATTAAGAAATTGCACATAGGAAAGTCAGACTGATTTTCTCAACTAAAGAAAGCTGGAGATGCTGAAGACATTCAAGGATGGTTCGTGGTCTCTATACAGTATCATCAAACAAAATGATCAATTAAGAAGACTACTCATCAGGGGGAGTAAAGCCATAAAAGACTATGGATATTGGACATGTTGGACATTACTGCGTGTACTCTTTTTCCTTAGTAAAGGTTTTGTCCCACTGTTTTTTCCTTGTCAAGGTTTTAATGAGGCATGTGAGTCCATTGCTATCCGCAGTTTGTTATGTTGAACTATTTTTCCTTCGTCTTGGTTTTTGTCCCACTGGGTTTTTCCAGGCAAGGTTTTAATGAGGCAACATCTGCGGATTTATCATTGTTCTAAGAACTCATATTTTCCTACGTTCAGGTTTTGTCCCTCTGGTTTTTCCTGACGAGGCTTTTTTAATGAGATAACAATCTTAGAACGGTGATCATCATATAAAGAGGTGTATATATCCATATATTTTCTTAAAATGCGGTTACTTGATAATTGCATGTATTATTTGATTTAGGCGCTCAGGTTTTGTCCCAAGCGGTTTTCCTGGCGTAGGCGTTTAGGCTTTGTCCCAAGTGGTTTTCCTGACGCAACTTTGACAGAGGAAGCATTTCATGGCGGTAACCAATCTTACTCCAAGTTCAGGTTTTTTCCTAAATGTTTTTCCTGACATGATTTCGGCGACGGGAGAAAATTCATGACAACCATCATCACTTTAAATCTCCAAGAGTTTTACTCTTCGACCAACTTTTATTCCAGTCGGATGTTTCTATCAAGGTATTTAATGAGGAAAAATTTACATCGACGTTGACATCAATTTGAATTATAAGCGTTCAGGTTTTGTCCCAAATGGTTTTCCTGACGCAGACGTGTAGGATTTTGTCCCAAGTGGTTTTTCCTGATACAAATTTTGGCGGAAGTCATGGGAATGATTAATCTCACTCCAAGTTCAGGTTTTTCCTAAATAGTTTTCCAGCAAAACTTGACAAGAAAACATTTATTAGAAATGATGGTCCAAGGGGGAGTATTGAATAAACAAGGTTTATGTAAGAACCACCATTTCCATTTCTAGAACAATCTAGCAAAAACTAGACATATCTTTGGTCAAGAAAAACAACTAAGATTAGAATAAGATTTTAGCAAGCAAAATTTGAATTGTAAACTCATTTATGTTTCCTATTTCACCTACCTTATATTGTGGCTATAAATAGCCATTCTTAGTTGGATGTAATGAGATACAAGAAGAAATACAATTGGAGATAAACTCTCATGCTATCTTTCCATCTCTCTGTCATTCTTCTATTATTTGCTTACATTAGAAATTCTAGTAAGTAAGCAGGTAATAATATAACACTGATAGAGTTTTAAATACTGAGATACAGTACATATATTCACTCAAATATAACTCGGCTAAATTTGCCTACTTAATGTTCCAGGGCAACAGGTGGAGTAAAAAGTGATAAACATGCGATATTTGACTAACCGCGTGTAGTCCTATTTCAAAAATAAGGATCGTGTGCTTCACCTAATCAAGATCCGGAACTTTTCTTCCTCCTCCTCTCGTTCATTTCTCTATGTTTCCCTTATATGTATCAAACTCACTAAAATTTGAACGGTTTTTAATGATTCTCAGGAGGAATAATGAAGAGATGACGATCCGGCCAAAATTGTCATAAAATATAACTGGGTTTTCAAATTCAATGTCTCTGAAGGTTATGCAGTTCAAATAATCTTCTCTGTGTAACTCTGTAGATCTGCAATGACTTTCAAAAAACTTATCTTCTTCTACAATTGATCGAACTTGATCATGTTTCAAGCTGAAAATATTTTATAAATCAATAGAGATATTTGTATTTTTTTTGTTTTTTGTATTTTGAACGAAAATGATACTGAAATTGATAGATTCTAATCAAATCAATGTGGGTTTTGATGTACTTGGAATATGAAATTTGTTCTTTTGATTATGGTTGATGGAAATCCTGTAGCAATTTCTTTGATTGACTCATAATTCATAAATAATCCTAATTTTATGAAATAGTGCTTTCAAAAATATTTCTTTTCTTGAGCAACAAAGACACCACCCGTAACACCATCAGAAACCCATTTGGTTGGGTTGAAGAAATTGAGATCTGTAATGATGGTGGTGGTACTGATGAATATGGAAGGTATGTAATTGTGATGACGGTGTTGCTGGTTACGGTAGAAAAAGGTGTTGGTGGTGGTGATGGCAGTGCTAAATACGGTGGTGGTGGTGAAGGAAAGAATGGAAGTAATCTTATCCTTAATGTATTTGGCGGTGGTGGCAGTTGTGCTGGTTAGTGGCGATGTCGTTGGTTCGGAGGTGGAGGTGGCGATGTCGGTGACCATGATGACAGTGGTGGTGCTGAAAAGAAGTAGAGGTGAGGAGAAAAATGTTTTTTACGAGAATGTTTGGAGGAAAAAAAATAGGAGGAGGTGGCCAGGATCGATCATGTGACCTCTACCTTATTTTTTTATTTAAATAGGAAATGATTTTTAAGTGTAAGGGCTTAGAGCGTCCACAAAGAATGACCATACTAAAACTAAAAACCAGACCAAATACTAAAAATATTTGGGTTTGTGGGTGTTTCAACGCAGGGATAAAGAGTAAAATTTTAGTTAAGCGTACGCCTGAAGATGATCCCCATTGGGACGAACATAGAAGATGATCCCCATGGTCATGGGGCGTACACCTGAAGATGATCCCCATAGGGCGGACATAGAAGATGATCCCCATGGGCATGGGGCAGACATCTTTCTTTGAACCCCATGGGGTGGACATCTTTCTTTGATCCCCATGGGCATGGGGCGGACGTCTTTCATTGATCCCCATGGGGGGCTCCACCAGGAGAAGATTGAAAATATGCCTCACCACCAGGCGAAGATTGAAAATACACCCCACTATAATCAGTTTTAGTCGAGACTATCGACCAAATTTACTCCGAATCACGCTCTCTCTCCAACTAAAACCAAATAATATGGTTATACTCCAGCCCACTGTGATTGAATTTTCGACCAAAAGTGGGTTTACTCCACTTTTTACTCATCCATTGTGGACGCTCTTAGAGCAACCACATTCATCGACTAAAACCAAAAATTTGGTCGAAAACCCAGACACTACGGGGCGGAGTAAAGACCAAATCCCAGACTAAAACCAAAAACCAGAGTATATTTGGTCTTTGGTATGATCTTTGGTTGGGCGAAAGTATTAGTTGCGCCTGGTGGGGCGTAACTTTGAGTTACGCCCGTATTACAAAAAAAAAAGCGCAATTTGGAGATTACGCCTGATTGGGGCGCAACTTTAAAGTTGCGCCTGATGACGGGCGTAACTCTAAAGTTCCGCCTAAAAAAAATGGGGGCGCAAGTATTAGTTGCGCCCCACCAAATTTGGTTTTCCCACCGTAGCGTCTGTGCACGGAGTAAACCCATTTTTTTCAATTTTTTTTGGTTTTTAGTCTTTATCAGGTATCAATCTAATCTTTTTGTGAAATTGGAAAAAAAAAAGTCATGTCCCATGTGACACAAAGTCACCATATATAAAGTCTTCCCTCGCTTCGCTCGGTCGGCCTAAAAATTCCCTTTGGTTAATCAAAAATCATTCTGAAAAGATTATATTACCCTTCCCACAAAATAAAAAATTCAAAATAAAAAAACAAAATCAGTTATCCCTCATTCCCATTTGTGCCAGCAAACTCGGTTAGGGTTAGGTTTTGAAAAAAAAAAATCTCCATCGTATCGTCGATTCAAAAATTTCATTGTCGATTAACCTACCTGAATCCATAACCATGCCTCCACGAAAGAAATCAAATGCCCAATCGAAGTCAAAATCGATTTCTGAACAAAAATAAGTCCAAAGGCTTGCTTTGATTGCTAAAGAGAAAGAAGAAGAATTTTACGGTCAACTTCTCGTAAACATGGCTTCCGTGAGAAGGTAAATGATTTTGAACTGTTTTATAAGTGTTTGAATCGATTTAAAGCATTGGGTTTGGACTCATTTACTGAGCTTTGTGGTGTGATTGTGACTGTTCAGCTTTTCAGCCATTGCATCCTTCCAATGGTTGCCATATTCTCTTTTTCTTTGTTCTCCTTGGAGTTTACTTTTATACAGATAACAACAGTATGTAACCTTTCCATTTGTCGTTATAATTACTATGTAAATCTATCTTTCAAAAGAAACAAGTTCAAAGGTATGCCTAGATTTCTCGGTATCAAATGCCAATGGCACTTCCATCACCCAGTTTCAACATTTTTTCACCACTCTTAATTTTCAAGAAAGATTCATTCAAAGCATACCACTTTTCAACTTCAAGACTTAAATTTTTAATAATAACAGATTTATTAGGAAGATCCTTAACCTTACTAGCACAATCAAAATCATTTTTTTCCTGTCTAAGTTTCATCTCAATATTACCAAACCTAGTTTTATTCCAAAGTCTTACGTTTTTCTTAGCATCACACAGTTTTTTAACTACTTTAAAAGCCGGAGAACCATCATGATGAGTTAGCCAAGAATTATTTATGACATCAATACAAGATTCATTTTCAAGCCAAGTGCCAAAACATTTGAAAGTCTTAGCTCCATCATTTATAACATGTTTAGTGCTTAGAATAATCAGACCATGGTCTGAAGCCATGGCAGTAAGATGAAATATTTTAGCATCCGGAAACAATTCTAACCAATCAGTATTGGCTATACCCCTATCAAGTCTCTTCTCAATTAACTCATTATCATTTATGTGATTCGACCAAGTAAAAGGATAACCAAAAAATCCCACATCAACTAAACCTTCCCTATTCACAGCTTTGACAGAATTTGCTATCTCTAGACTGTTTATTCTACAGGCTCCTTTCGACTCCTCCTTATGTAATGTAATATTTATGTCTACTATTACCAACCACAGAATATTTTTAGTTATGGACATATTAGTTAAAAAATTACAGGTAATTTTCTTGTCTTTCGGGTGTCCATAAAGACAGCTAAGTAAACAATCCTTTCTAGTGACCTTATCAGTGATACAAGCTTTTATGTAGAAATGCGATTCCTGAAAAATATCTAGTTCAATCGTGTTCAACCAAGCCAAAGCAACTCCTCCCGATTTACCTGCTGGATTCATGATATGCATATTCTCAAACTTAACAGATCTGAATAAGCTTTCCACTATTGGTTTTAGTTGTTTGGTTTCACTTAGAGAAATCAAATCTGGTTGAATAGACTTAACTAAAGATTTGAAATGGTCCTTTGTGTAATTTTTTCCACATCCCTGGAAATTCCAAGACATTACTTTCAAACTTCCAAACTGAATACATTCCTTGTACCATACATAGTTATGCATATTTAACATTTGAATGTCAATCAAATAAACATGTACACCCTTATTCCTAATTTCATTCAAATTTCCCACATTGCACTTCACAGTTCTATCATGCTTCACAAACTCATACTTCACATACCATGTTCCAACAAATATACCACATATATCTAAATCATGTATAAATTTAAACTGACTATGTACCTGATTTTGAATATAAGCAGGGATCATCTCCTCATCGGTTCCAGTAGCTTGGTTCGGGCAGTTACCAATAGTCGAGTCGATGATGTAGTCATTAAACATATCAAAGGGATCATCATGAAGCTTAGCAGGATCACTAACCATTTGAGTATTAGCCAAGATTATGTTTGTATCACCTACTCCAAAACCAAACCAAAGAGGAGTAGGAAAACACATTTTCAGAAAGTAGTCGTATAAAACAAATTTCAAGCTAGTAAAACAAAAAAATTCACTTTTGCACACATAAATCCCTAATACAATCTTACCCGAGGTCTTAGAATTCTGTGCCACCTTCGATTTCTTACTATTGTCATCCACCCCATCCACCTTTCTCTTGTACTTCCTCTTCTTCCTTTCATTAGTACCCACATTTACAGTAAAACCAAGGAGATTATCCTCTTTTAGTTTATATTCTTTCGCTTCATCTAGTCTCTTAATTGCCTCTTCCAGATCCATAGTTTTACCACCTTCCCATATAACCAAAGTTCCTGTTGAGATACCCTCTTTTGAAATAGGAGATACCATATAAACCACAGAATGTTCACCCACTTTTCCCTTCCCTTTGATTCTATTTCTTTCCTATGCCATTTTATCATCATCTCTTTGTCTGTTAATATCTGTTACAATTTGATTAGCCACCAGATTAATCCCTCCTTCCATGATAATATGTTGCACATCTTCCCTACACTCCACCTCTACACCTTCAATAGCACCTCTATTTTCCTCAAGTACCATAGCTGAGATTGTTGCCTTGCTAACACCTTGCTGACTCATGTCAACATGACCACTTGGCCCTCTAATATCCTCATCTATATAAACCCCAGCTCCAGCTTCACTCACAGATGGAGAATCTTCTACTATAATAACTTGACCTTCAATACAGGAGTGTGCTTTATGATCCAGAACTCTACAGAAATCACAAATTCTCCATGGCATCATATTGTAATTGACTGTAACCCAAGCTTCCTCTTCTTGTTCTCTCACCAAAACCCTCCTTGGTAAAGCTCCCGTTACATTAATCTTGATAAGCATTTTCACTATTTTATACTCCGAAGAAAGACCCATCGGCTCTGTTAACCCACACAGTTCCCCCACCGCTGAAGCCATCACTCTATAAGCAGAGTCAGTTAAAAATTATGTTGGGATTTTACACTTGAAGACAATGAATAACTCATAATCCATATTAATAGCAGCACCAAATTTGAAACCCAACTCCGGAATTTCAATCAACACCACCAGATACCCATCCAACACCCAAGGGCCATCATCTTTGATTCTCAAAATATGAATAGATGATCCAAACTTATACAGATGGACATTTAATCTTGCTCCAAATTACTTAATTATCACCTCTCTAAACATTGGCCAATTATCTCTCACTAATTTCTTCACTCTACTTGTAGAGATTGTTAAAGGACAACAAATTCTCTCCAGCATACTCAAACCATAATCTTCTTTTTCTTTTTCTAACACCATATGCTTATCCAATTAAACAATAGGTTCTATTTCACTCTCTAGGTTTAGGTTGTTCCTCATATTAACAGCTTAGATTTTAACACTATCAGAAGAACACTCAGAAATAAGATTTTGATTTTCTAAAGTAACCGATCTAGAAGCCATAAGATGGAAATAAGATGTATGATTGTCGATTAGATTGAACCTGTATTTATACTTGAAAAGAGAAGTAACCCAAACCACTAAAGCACCCACTATATTGAGACATAACCACTGGAATAAAATCAGGAGCAGGTGAAATTTGGTAATGGCCTCGAAACCTATTATAGAATCAATCGGCATGGTGAAATACCAAACCAGAAAGAGAAATAAAAACAAGAGGAAAAGGCAACCAGGAACACAAAAACTCAGTTGAAGACAAACCAAACCAGACGAAAAGGAAAACTATAGAAGAAAATCAATCGAACATACCAACAAATCGAGGAAAATTTTATGTAAAAGAAAATCAGAATGGAAAGACAACCCCAAATGATATGTAAAATGATACCTCACTTCAACCTGATGATCACACAACCAACCACTCTATCAAACCAATATGATTAAAATTAAAGAGAGATGTTTACCCATACCTTATCCAAAGAAATCAGATAACCTTCCTTCAATCACCCAGAAACACCGAACCCCAAACGAATCACTGAGACAAACGAAAATCCTCGAACGAGAAACCCTGAACAAAATCGCACCTTGTAGCTGATTACCACTTTCAAACACCGCGACTAGAACCCTAAAAGTTGACTCAGTCAATACTATTCACCGCTACTCACAAAACTACTATTTGAGAGAGGAGAGAGAAATCTAAAGGGTGAAGAGGAGGAATATGATAAAAATGATAGAACTAGGACTTGCCGTAATACTATTGGGATGTTAAAAAATGATAAAAATATTTGGGTGGAAGGAAGGGTGAAAATAAATGAAGTTCTTCATAAACACTTTTCTACCATGGCGTCTACGTCTAGTCCTGTGGTTGATGATGATTTAATTTCTAATATACCTTGCTTAGTTTATGTTTAGGACAACAGAGCTCTAATGAAATCTCCGAGTTATGATGAAATAAGTCTGGTTGTGTTTAACATGGCGCCTAATTCTTCACCGGGACCGGATGGTTTCCCGGCTTGTTTTTTCCAAAAAACCTGGGACCTTGTGTCGTCTGATATTGTGAATATGGTACAAAAAAACATTTCGTCTGGTTTTACTCTAAAAGAATTGAATAATAGCTTTATATCTCTAATTCCTAAAAACAAATCTCCTGATGAAGCCTCGCATTTTAGACCCATAAGTCTGTGTAACACAACGTATAAAATTATTTCTAAAATTCTGGCCAACCGTATGAAACCCTTACTTGACAAACTCAGTCTGCGTATGTGCGTAATAGACATATTTCTGATAATATAGTGATTGCACATGAGATAATTCATACCATGAAAAAGAAAAAAGGGAAAAAATGGTACTTGGGGATTAAAATTTATATGTCCAAGGCGTTTGATAAGGTAGAATAGAATTTTTTATTGGTTGTGCTTCTTAAAATGGGTTTTAGTTTACACTGGTGCAATCTTATTCAACAGTGTATTGCTAATACGAGCTCTGTTGTGCTGTTAAATGGTTCACCGGGAAAAATCTTTTATCCTACAAGAGGAATATGGAAATGAGATCCTCTATCTCCTTACCTGTTCATTTTGTGTATGGAAGCTCTTTCGAGGTTTTTGATGCTATCTCAACAAAAGGGTTTAATTCATGGTATTAAAGTTACCAAGAATGCTCCACCGATCAATCATCTGTTGTTTGCAGATGATTGTTTGGTCTTTGCTAATGCTGATTTAGTGGAAAGTAAAAACATTATGAATATATTCAATTAATTTTGTGAAGGGTTTGGGTAACTCATAAATTTTCAAAAATATGGAAAAAATTTCAGTAGTAAGGTTCCAAACAAGTTCGAAAGAATAATGATAAAAAAATTAAAAGTAAGGAAAATAAAGTTAGATGATAGATATCTGGGTGCTCCTTTATTTACTAACACTTCTAAAATTGTTTGCTTTGAACCAATAGTGGAAAAAATTTCCATTAGATTGAAAGGGTGGAAATGCATTAATCTGTTGGGTGCTGGTAGGGGTGAACTGGAAAAAACTGTGATTGATACTATCCCTAACTATCAAATCGTATTCCTAAATATGCGCTTAAAAAAATCAGGGCTCTACAACGTGATTTCTTTTGGGGTAAAAAAGATGGGAAGTCTAGAGGAGTGTATTTAAATGGATGGGAACTTGTTTGTAAAACCAAATTAGAAGGAGGTTTAGGGTTTAGAAAAATAAAAATCATGACTGAAGTTATGATAACTAGATTAGGATGGCGTCTGGTGTCGTCCCAGGAGTCTTTATGGTCTACTATATTTAAACTCAAGTATCTATCAAATGGTGACATTTTGGACAAGAATTTTAAAATTACAATTACAGCTTCTTGGTTATGGAAAGGAATAGCAAAAAGATTTTTACATCTGAGAAATTACAGCTACTGGGAGGTAAACAATGGAAAGTATATTGATATCCTTATCCACAAGTGGATCCCTGGTGATGCTGAAACTATACAAACTATAAGGTCTTTTGAGGCTCAGGGTTTGGAAAAGGTCTGTGATCTCTTCAATGAAGAAAGAACTGACTGGGACTACAACAAACTAAATTTGTGTTTTGATGAGGAAACGATACGAAAAATCTTAAAGATTAAAATTAATTTAAACAAAAAAGATAGAATCAGGTGGAGTCTTACTGCTGATGGAGAATTTTCTATAAAATCTCTGTACAATCAGTTAAGTAAGGAGGAAAACAACTTTTCTGGTAACACTGGGGTGAGCAGTGCTACTTGGAAAGCTTTGTGGAAAATGAAACTCATGCCTAGAATTAAGGTGTTTTTGTGGAAGTTTTGCATGATATACTCCCTGTAGGGGACAAAATATCTAAAATCTTACCTGAAATTAATAACATATGTGTCCTATGTAATCATTCTGTGGAGAATTTAGATCATTTGTTTATGAACTGTAGTTTCGTTCAAAATGTGTGGAAACAGCTGCCCTATAACATCAAGAAAATTAGGAGTAATAACTTGCATAGCTGGTTTAAAACTTGGTTTCAAAACAAAAAAAATTGGGATCATGATGATGTTAGCTGGGAGAATATTTGTGCTATTGTTATGTGGTTCGTATGGAAAACCAGGTGTGAAATGGTGTTCAAGTGTACTAAACCAAGCTGCAAGTTTACGGCTTATCAAATATTGACTAATATAATATCTGTGAAGAACTTGGATTCTAATAAAAAGATAGAGGTTACAGGGGGGGAGGAAGGAAAAAAGGTTAAAGTTTACTTGTCATTTTTCGATAACAAGAATGACACTAATAACTACATTACAATGTTTACGACAGATTCAGCTGGCAAATTCAGGGGAGCAAGGTGCATTAGTGCACCAACAGGAGTAGAAGGAAAATATATGAAGAGGACCATGATAAGTGTAATGAGTTGGTTGTCTGATTTAAAAGTAAGAATATTGCAGTTTATTGGCAGGTCAAAGAGTGCTCTGGTGACTCTGTGGATCAACAAAGAAAAGTAGATTTACGTCATTACCTGTTAGATAAGGATTTCAGTAGATGTTATGAAGGTTTTACTTATTTTGAAGTTAATATAAGTACTACTATAGAAGTAAATGTTTTTCTTAGAGGTATGTTTAGTATGAGATTGCTTTTTGGAGAAGACTGAATCTGGAATGATAAGGAGGAGAGAAATATGCAGAACTGGCTGGTAACTATAGACAGATTGAAGATGATTGCAGATGCTTCAAGTTCTACAATAGGTTTCTCTCCGGATGAAGAAAAAGTAACAGATATGGAAGATATAACTAGGGATAATGGTTCAGACAGGGAGAGTATGGGAAGCTATGATTATGGAGTTCTCTTTAATACCAACACAACTGGTGAAGGTGGCAGAGATTATTTTAATCTATATGGGAGAGGTATGAAGGAAGCTGGAACCAAAAATGCTGCAAAGGATGGCGCAAAAAGGGGACTTTTCATGAATTCAGTTAATGAGAAAGGGATCTCAAGCACACGGGTGGGAAACTGAAATTCTATTAATACCAACAATGTTAAAAATAGGTATGGTCCTCAAGATTATAGCCAATTTGGGCATGCTTCTATGTTGTCAAACTTTTATATCAATAATAATTAGTGTTATTTGCCAAAAAAGAAAATGCCAATGGCACCAAATATAACATATATAGTTTCATATATAAACTGCAAAGATCTGGATATTCTACAAGAGTTCGAGTAAACATATCAAGACGAACCTAAAAAATACGAGAAGAAACTAATGAAAGCTTCTAGTTAAAGTTAAACCAAGTACATATATGTCTCAATGACAATAAGCATATTAGTTTTCCCAAAAATAGTGTTCGTTGAGTTGAATCTTCTTCCGAACAGGCAAAAAGACCCTATCATTTTTAGGGGCCACCCAAGGAATTAAGGGACTCATTTTTATTCCCATCTATTGAAGGTGGTTATGAGGTGTCTTAAAAACAGAATTTGTCTACATTATCCTTCACCTTTATACTAAATCTAAACTTATATCCCCTATTTTCATAATCACATCATTCCTTTTCTTCTTCTCTTTTCTACCCATTGGAAAAAAAATTCATTGTTTTAATTTTGATTGAAACCAAAGATCGTCGATCAAACGAATTTTATGATTGATTGTTTAAAATTAAAATCCAAAATTCATTAACCTTAAAGTTGAAACTTAGAACATCAAAAAAACAAAACCGAATTAAACAATCAAAACGGATAGATGATAACAGTTCTAATCCAAAATTAGGATTTGGTTGCTTGAAATCAAAATATTGATCTGAAAATTTTCTAGGATTTGGAGTAGCAGAAACATAATCGGTAGATAAAAATTTGTTTTACCTACCGATTATGGTTGATGTTCTTAAGAAATGAAAAACATCAACCATAATGGGTAGGTAAAATAGATAGTTATCTACCGATTATGTTTCTGCTAATGTAATTTAAGAACATCAACCATAATCGGTAGGTAAATTGATTGTTATCTACCGATTATATATTCTTGATTCAAAAAATTCAATTTTCTATACTACAAATTAAGCACAATCGGTAGATAATGAACGCCATTAACTACCGATTATGAAAGTAGAAAATTCCGAAATTATCTTAAGTTTTGAAAATTTGAATTTCAGGCCATAAACACAATCGATAAATAATGAGCATCACTTATTAACAAAATTTACTACTGATTATGGTAGTATCAAAGTTCAAAAATTAAAGGATTTTGGCAAAATCTGATTTTATGGCCACTACACAATCGAAAGTTAAATTTACACAATTTACTACCGATTATGGTAGTACCAAAATTCGAAAATTAAAGGATTTTGGAAAATTCTCATTTTGGGGCCATTATATATTCGGAAGTTAAAATTAGCATAATTTACTGTTGATTATGGTAGTGCCAAAACGGAAATTGAATACATTCGGAAGTCAAAGTAACACAATTTACTACCGATTATGGTAGTACGAAAGTGCGAAAATTATAGGATTTTGGCAAAATGTCATTTGGGGCCAATACACGTTCAGAAGTTAAATTTACTACCGATTATGGTAGTACTAAAATTCGAAAACTAAATATATTATGAGGTTAAATGAACACAATTTACTACCGATTATTGTAGTACCAAAGTTCAAAAATTATTGGATTTTGGCAAAATCTCATCTTGGGGCCAATATACATTCGAAAGTTAAATTTACTACCGATTATGGTATTACTATAATTCAAAAACTGAATATATTCAGAGTTTAAAACTGACATTGGTATACAAATATAGAAATATCTCTTCACAGTTTACAGACACGCAAGATTGGTGAATATAACAACCAACCAACAGACAAGAAACTCAAACCACAAAAGAAGGGACACGTGTCTAACGGAAAGAGAAAAGAGATAGAAAACAAAACAGTACAAGAAGGTAAAGGGAGTGTAAGAGAATCAGATAAACAACATAAGACAGACTGTGCCAATTACCCCTCCCCCCCCCAAAGCTGTACTGGTGTATAAGCTGTTGTGAGCTGAAAATATGCAGCTTGTCCTTCAGCCTATTGAGCAATAGTGGAAATATAAGATACCTTCAGGGTCTTGGCTTGTACAAGCTCTCTAATGAGTGCCAAATAGTGCATATTTCTATACCTTTTTATTGGCATTTAACTCATCTTTTGTGCTTTAAAATCATATATTATCCCAAATTCTGTATATTTACTGTTTTCAAGAATAAATGTTTGTATTAATCAATTTTGTGTTTTTAGGTACTAAATAAAGCTTGGATGAATAAAAGAGCCAAAAGGATCGAAGAATTGGTGACAATGAAAGAGATACAACAAAGACTCGCGCTAGAAGGAAACTGAAGAATATTGTTTGCATGACTCAAAACTAGAAAAGGGCTTGGGATATTAACTTTGAAGAAAACATGATCCTAGAAGAAATAAATCCAAGACCCAAACCCATTTCCATCTTGAGCCGTCGGATTTGCTGAGCATCCACAACATCTCCACACGGTACATCAAAATTTGCTACAAATGCATCACACTCTCTAGCCTCCTATATCCTTCCCTAAACAAGCAAAATAAAACAATTCTTCAATTTCGTTTTTTATTCTTCTTGCAAACAAAAACAGCCACCTTAACCTCATTTTCTCCATCAATCACGCACGTTTTCAACCTTAGCCGCCTATCAACCACCCTTTGAAAGTAATCTACCTAATAATCTCTTTTTATCTCCATTTTAGCTTCCCTCTTTTGAAAATCATCCACCCAAGAAGCTAGAAAAATGAAGTTAGGGTTATGGAAAAAAACAAGAATCAAATTAAGAAGTCAAGGAGTTGGAAAAGTTGAATTGAAGAAGGGAATCATCAATAATTGTGGTTTTGGTTGGTGGGTATTCTTTAATTTTCGAATTCATGAGATTGAGAAGAAATTGTGTATAAATAGGGATGAGAATTGTGTGTAAAACTCATTCCCGGATTAGCCGGTGCACCAAGATATAGTTTGTTTTGTTTTTAGTATTTTAATGATGTTTGAATTCAATAACTAGGGGTTAGATGAAGCCCTATCTTGCTGTTATGTTATTCATGCTATGTATGTTGTTCTTGAAAGCTTGAATGGTTAAGGATATAATTTAATCTAAGTACGTCAACATTTTTCTCTCACAATGTATGCCATGTGTCCATTGTAGTTAGAATTCCATTATGTTGATTATGCTGCAACTCATGCTTAAACATAATGTTTTTGATCCTTAGATTAGTTGTGCTTGAACTAGATAGTTAATTCTTTGGAAAGATACCTTAGTTATGATTGAACTATCAATTGGAGAAACACCTTAGATATAGGAAAGACTTGATCGTCACCCTTATCTGCTATAAGGACAAGAATAACATTACAAGTTGAATGCATATTATAGGTTAGTGGCGGATTTGAAGGCCCTAGTATCCTCTTATCATTTTTTTATATCATTCACTAAAATCATCTAGCCATTTCAGCAACAAAAATTCTTTTGTGTTATTCCTTGTTAGAAGTCAGTTGTAGTAAAGATCATAGCTTCAACCTTACACCCACCTTGTCTCTGTGGGATTGACCTGTATTTTCCCTGTCTCCAATAGATGATGTGCACTTGCAATTATAATTTTAGGAACTCTTTCTTAAGCCTACCAAGTTTTTGGCGCCGTTGTCGGGGACTCGGTATCGGTATAGCTGAAGTTTCTATCTGTGCTTCACTGGTTTCAGTTAATATTGTACATATGTGTTAGATTTTCTTTTGTGTTCCTGCTATTATAGTTGTAACTTATTCCATTGAATATTAGCTGTAGTTTTAATCTTTCAGTCTTCTGCATCTTCATATCCTTGCATCTTTTCAGTTTATTGCATCATGTTTTAGTGTAGTATCATACCAGCATCATTGTGTTAGTTAGCCCATTTGTTCACATACTCTGCATCTAGTTAAGTTTCTGTCATTATAGTATATCCCTGAACTATCTGTATATATTTCATATTGTTCCCATTTATTGCATTATTTCAAAAAAAAAAAAAAAGTTTTGCTTCTCCGTAACTGTTCATAACTCACAAGTTAAATTTAAATTTTTTGAGTAACCAGGTGCCTGCAAACCAAAGTAAAAAGAGAAAAGGAGCAGAACCCAGTGGTATCATTCTCGAACCTCGGTATATTTTATATACTTGTATAAAGAAATCATGTATGGATTTTGGTCTACATCTGGGGATGGAAAAAAATCCATTAAAGAACTTGCTTACGAAGATGCTTCACGTTAAGAGCCCCCCACAGACCATAATGTCAATAGTTTTAGGTATTTTTATGGACATTTTAATAGTCCTGAGCCTCAATACATGGACCCTAATAATTATTCACACATGTATAATCCACCACGGGGTGAAAATGAACATCTTTATAATTCCCATCTCACACAACCGTCACCTTTTGATCAGTTAGAATCTAAAATTACAGCTTTATAAATTCAAATGCATGAGACATCTGTCGCATATAATTCATCTAGGAAATCTGAAATCTATGCTTGTACCTTATGTGGAAGCTTAGGCCATCCTGCTGAGAATTGCTATATTTCGCATGATTTTAGGCAATCTAGAGAATATCATGAAAATCAAAAATATGAAATGCCAACAGATTACAAAGTTGAGATTCATTGGGACCATAATCAACCTTTTCAAGGTTGCGATCAGTCTTTTATATACCCTAATGACCATGCACACATGTATCATCCACCACAGTGGGAATATGAACAATTTTGTACTTCCCCGACCTCTTTTAGGCAATCTATGGAGGAAAATCTCACACTCATCGAATAAAATAATGCTAGGTTTAAATTGAATTTATTGCATGATAAACCATATAGCATTGATTCTGAATTTCCTACTGTTGAAGAATCTCCTTCCATTGAACAACTTAATGCATTTTTAAAAATGAACTTGATTCATATACAAAATAAGGGGAGGGAGTTTCAGAATGAAATGACATTTAATCCTGAAGTAAATTTTGAGAATAGTGTTTATGTTCCTAGTCAAGATGTTAATATTGAAACCAGACCTAATATAGAGGTAAAAAAAAGGGAATACAAATACTACAATTTTGAATAGGGAAATGCATTTCTGTTATGATGATGATGATGATGTTATGGTAGAAGAACATGTTTATGCTGATAATATTGTGGAACCTTTGTGTTCAGATACATTAGGCTTCTCTTCCTCGACCTTCATGAATAATGTTTCTTATATTATTCCATATACATGTGATATTGATACTGATCTTGAGACTGTGCAGTTGTTAGGTGAAGAAGAGCATGACACACATCTTGTGTCTGACAAAGGTAATGTTGAATCTCCTGTTAACACTAATGATCTATTGCATGAAAATATAATTGACGTGTCTGATTCTCTACCTAGATCACAACATGATGTTTCTTCTGATTTGCCTATGCATGAAACTAAGGCTTCGGATAGTCATGATTCTGAACTGGAGTTTGTTAATTTCAATGACTGTGAGCATGATAGAGCACTACTTGTTTCTGACTTGGGAAAAACTAGACTTCATTGTGATACTTTTGAGCCTAAAAATGAATTTGACTTAATTACGTCTGATTCCCTTCCTAGAACACAATATGTTTCTCCCTATGATTCTCTTATGCATGACACAAAGGTTTTGAAAAATGATGATTATGAACTTTGGCTTGATGAATTGTTTTATGAAGGTGAGCATGCAGATGACTTAGGAGATGTTAATGTAACTAGTGATAATGGTACTCTTGATCTCATCCATATGAGCAACTTAGACGTGCCTACCTTCCTTCCTAAGCCACAAACTGAGACTCTTCCACCCAACCTAGATTTGGTTAGTAACGAAATTGAAAAACCAAATTTTCTGAGAATACCTAATCTAGGGATGGAATTGTGTGCTTCTCAAATTCTTTTGGACCATTTTGCGGCTAAATATAATACCTTTGATAAGCCACAATTGGAATGCGCTCTTGTTTCTCTGCCCGTTCCTAGCACAGTTCACTTTGAACTAGACCTTGTGCATGATGAACCCCTAAAATTATAGGATTTTGTGTCTAAAAGTGTATCAGTTGAAAAATCGAGGTTTGGGGGGTAACACTTTTTTTTTTGCAGCCTCGCTTTCATTTCTGTCCTATTACAATTGTGTGAGGCTGTTAAACTTTTTGCACTCCGTCTTTTGGGTTGATCCTCGACTCTTTAGACTATTGGTGTATGGTGAATTCTCCATGTATATAATCCAGTAGGTAATTATTTATATTTTCTAGCTTTCTCTTGTATATATTGTGCTAATCCAATATGATCTCAGCTGAAAAATTTGGATTCTAGCCTTGAATAATGAAGTTCTAATCTTTCTCTTGCCGACATACCGGTAATATCTTCCCTTTTCTCTAATCAACATGGCTCTCAAAATATGTTGTTGTTTAAATTCTTATCATCTTTTGAAACATTGAGGACAATGTTAGATTTAGGTTTGGGGGAGTATTTTGCATATAGAGTTTTTAGTCTTCTGCATTTATTAAAAAAAAAAATCATAAAAGTTTTCAAAAAAATCAAAAAAAAAAATGTTTTTCAAATCTTTTGTAAATATTTGCATAAAACCTCCAACTTTTAGAGATCTTAGAGTCACTAGCATGCTTCTACCTATGTTTACATAGAGAGTCTGACCGAAATTACTGAACTTAGAAGTACTGGAGAACACAATCGGGTTTCTTAGTTGTTTGAGCATTAAAGTTGGATTTAACCATGACGGAGGGCGAATTAGGTGCTGTAAAGATATTAGGTAGTAGAGTTGTAATCACCCTAAGTGGAGACTACCCATTTTACATCAAGCGAGGAACCAACCTTCATTTTTGTGATATTTTAGAGTGTGTGTCACCTAATGTCAATTCCGGGTAGAATGGTGAGCTACCCAACTTCGCACCACTTTCGGCACTATTTTTGATCTCTTGAGTGCTAATTTTCTCAATCATGAGGATGACATCTAAAGATGAAAACTCCTTCTTGTAGTTTGATTTGCAGTTAGCACCATTCTCTCTCTATCGACAACGTCAAACAGATCCATAGAAACACATCATCATCAACAAGCAGAGCAACATCAGAGTATTTAAAGAGAGTTAAAATAGTCCAAGGTTAACAAACAACAACAAGAACAAGAAACAAAATGATCTGACAATGAATCAAAGAAAAATAAATAAATAAAGGAGATGATTTTATCTGAGTGTTGACCGATCCAGACATCTTCATCCCAGGCAGATCATCCACACTTGTCAGAATACATCTAAATCTAAATATGACTTCAACTTTGAAAGCCGGATCTATCATTGTATGTATTTTGAAGATGCATATGGAACGATCTTGCATCTTTCACTAAATCATCAGATCTTCATCTTCGAGCCGAATATCAGTATGTATCTTAAGATGTACTAACATCAAACACGAAAAAAAAGAAGATGCATACAGATCTATACTGAGATTCTACCAAAGACATATCACTTCAGTTCACACTACTTCAGAGAGTAATTTATCCATCCGCTCAAACTGCATCTTGCATACTCCACCAATAAATGATTACTACGGCAATAAACCAAACAAGCAGAAAGTAGAAGAACATGATGACGGTGATTAAGAGAAGGAAAATCGAAGTCCGGATCTGGAACATACAAGAAGGATCTGATGAATAAAGAGGAAGATGTGCAGAGAAGAGAAGTAGAAGAAGATGTGCAGAGAAGAGAATAAGAAAAAAAAACACTGGTGGTCGAAGAAAAAAAAAAGAAGAAGAAGAGAAGTATATAAGGAAGAGAATTATGGCTCCATCAAGCCACATATTCGGGCATCACTCGAAATGAAACCCGATCCATTGCGGTTTCCCATCCGACCCGCTAGCTCCTTTTCATCAAAAAATAAAATAAAATAAAAATTGTCAAGGTTTTACGAAATTCATAAGTTCATCATCCACATTTGATGACCAAAGACAAAGACATTTCTATGGATGTTGTGAGAGTGGTGTTGATTGCCAATCATATGTGAAGGTAAGTGAGTACTCCCATCCTCCTATAATGATTGATTTACTTTCGAAGAGATCATCAGAAAAAGATTCTTTTTATCCACAATTTTGTGGAGTCTCCAGAAATAATTTCGGAAGGTTTTCCTTCCCACCATTCAACGTGTGCAGTATTTCACTCTTTATTCCTGCCTGCACACATGAGAGAGACTAGAAAAGCGGTCTTTTTGAGTGCAATTTCATAAAACCTTATTGATGAGGCAGAAGTTGAAGCTTGTGATTACTCTCGAACCCGAATTCTTTCATATGGTATGGTTATTTCTCGCTCAACTCTTAAGGATGAGAATGCGTTCTTTGGTAGTTCTAACTTCGTATTACTATCATGCAGAAACTCTATGTTCTTAGGACTCTATTAAGATCTAAAATCGGAGAAGGTTTTATGGGTACATCTCTGGTAGGACCTCACGAGACTACAACTCGTCCAACTAGGGACACCTAGGGGTTTAAAGGCTTAGTGAATACACTAAATGCATTCGAGAGACCAGCGACAGTGGTATAGTTAGGATTTCTTAATTTCTGTTTTACTTGAGGACAAGTAAAATTCAGTTTTGGGGGTATTTGATGAGTGCCAAATAGTGCATATTTCTATACCTTTTTATTGGCATTTAACTCATCTTTTGTGCTTTAAAATCATATATTATCCCAAATTCTGTATATTTATTGTTTTCAAGAATAAATGTTTGTATTGATTAATTTTGTGTTTATAGGTACTAAATAAAGCTTGGATGAATAAAGGATCCAAAATGATCGGAGAATTGGTGACAATGGAAGAGATACAACAAATACTCGCGCTAGAAGGCAAGTGAAGAATATTTTTTGCACGACTCAAAACTAGAAAAGGGCTTGGGATATTAGCTTTGAAGAAAACATGAGCCTAGAAGAAATAAATCCAAGACCCAAACCCATTTCCATCTTGAGCCGTTGGATTTGCTGAGCATCCACAACATCTCCACATGGTATATCAAAATTTGCTACAAATGCATCACACTCTAGCCGCCTATATGCTTCCCTAAACAAGCAAAATCAAACAATTCTTCAATTTCGTTTTTTATTCTTCTTGCCAACAAAAACAACCACCTTAACCTCATTTTCTCCATCAATCACGCACGTTTTCAACCTTATCCTCATATCAACCACCCTTTGAAATTAATCTACCTAATAATCTCTTTCTATATCCATTTTAGCTTCCCTCTTTTGAAAATCAGCCACCCAAGAAGCTAGAAAAATGGATTTAGGGTTATGGAAAAAAACAAGAACCAAATTAAGAAGTCAAGGAGTTGGAAAAGTTGAATTGAAGAAGGGAATCGTCAACAATTGTGGTTTTGGTTGGTGGGTATTCTTTAATTTTCGAATTCATGAGGTTGAGAAGAAATTGTGTATAAATAGGGATGAGAATTGTGTGTAAAACTCATGCCCGGATTAGCTGGTGCACCAAGCTATAGTTTGTATTTGTTTTTAGTTTTTTCATGATGTTTTAATTCAATAACTAGGGGTTATATGAAGCCCTAGCTTGCTGTTATGTTATTCACGCTATGTATGATGTTGTTCTTGAAATCTTGAATGGTTAAGGAAGTACGTCAACATTTTTCTCTCACAATGTATGCCATGTATCCATTGTAGTTAGAATACCACTATGTTGATTATGCTACAACTCATGCTTAAACATAATGTTTTTGATCCTTAGATTAGTTGTTCTTTAACTAGACAGTTAATGCTTTGGAAAGATACCTTAGTTGTGATTGAACTATCAATTGGAGAAACACCTTAGATGTAGGGAAGATTTGATCATCACGCTTATCTGCTATAAGGACAAGAATAACATCACAAGTTGAATGCATATTATAGGTTAATGGTGGATTTGAAGGCCATAATATCCTCTTATCATTGTTTTATTTCATTCACTACAATCATCTAGCCATTTATGCAACAAAAATTCTTTTGTGTTATTCCTTGTTAGAAGTCAGTTGTAGTAAATATCATAGCTTCAGCCTTACTCCCACCTTGTCTCTGTGGGATCGACCTGTATTTTACCTGTATCCAATAGACATTGTGCACTTGCAGTTATAATTGTAGACACTCTTTCTTAAGCCTACCACTCTCTCAGAAAATGAAAATCTAGTGCCGTATGCTTTATTTTACTGTGAAAAACTGAATTGGAGGCAAAAGATAAGGTACTAATGTTGTCACACTGCAGATGTGGTGGTGCGGGAAGAAAAATAAACAAGTCTTTAAGCAGCTAACATAACAACACAATCTCAACAACAGAGTTAGCTAAGGCCATGTACTCAACTTCAATAGTTTATCTTGCAACAATGGATTATTTATTTGAGCTCCAGGAAATCGGGTTATGGCCAAAGAAGATGCAAAACCCAGAAATAGATCTTCTATCATCAGGACTGCCATCCTAATCAGCATCACTAAACCCCTGTAAGGTTTGAAGTCCCTTGGTGAAAAGTAATCCATGATCCAAAGTTTTATTAATATATCTGACAATTATATTTGCAGCTGCTAGGTGATCAGTGGTAGGTTGATACATAAATTGGCATACTTGGTTCACAGTATAGCTGATCTCAGGCCCGGTCCATATAAGATACTGCAGATCTCTTACAAGAGATCTGAACTCAGTGGTATTGTAGAGAATAGTGCCATCAGCAGCTGAGAGTTTGGTGGTGGTAGAGGCAGGAGTAGAGAATTCCTTGGCACCAACAAGATGAGTTTTGTCCAATAGATCCAAGGCATACTTAGTTTGACAAACAAACAAACCTGAGGCACTTCTTTTAACTTCAAGACCTAAGAAGTAATGGAGAGCACCAAGATTCTTGACTGGATATTCAGATCTGAGAGAATCAATAACAGATTGACAAAAAGCTGAAGAGGAGCCAATAATCAAAATTCCATCAACATACACAAGTAAGTAACTGAGAATGAATCCATTTTTGATGTTTGAAATCCCAAGTCAAGAATAGAAGCATGTATCTTGGGATACCATGCTCTTGGAGTCTATTTAAGGCCATAAAGAGAATTGTGTAGTTTGCAGACATACTCAGGATGTTCCTTATCGATGAATCCTTGGGGTTGAGTCATAAACACCTCCTCTTTAATATCACCATGCCATAAGGCATTGTTAATGTCCAATTGGGTTAAATTACAGTTGAACTAAACATCCGATGAAAATATCAATCTAATGGTTGTTGGTTTAGCAACTGGGCTAAAGGTTTCAAGATAATCTAAACCCTCTTGTTGATGTAAACCTTTGGCAACAAGTATGGCTTTGAATGTATTCACAAAGCCATCATCGTTTTGCTTAACTTTGTATACCCACTTGCAACCCACAAAATTTTGACCAGGACAGGGAGGTACTTTAGTCCAAGTGCCAGTGGACTGTAAAGCATCATGTTCCATGTGCATTGCATTTACGCACTGAGGAATCTTAATGGCTTGAGAGAAACAGGTTGGGGTAAGAGGAATAGAGGAGTTTAAATAAGAATCAGGCAGTTTATATTTTGTGGCAAAGTACATGTTAGGTTTGAAAATGCCATATTTACCCCTTGTGGTCATGGTATGCGAATTTTCAGTAATGGGAGCAGTAGGGGATGAAGAAGATATAGATGGTAAGGGTGGTGATAGAGGTGATGTATGAGTGGAGGTGGAAGAATATGGAAAATGATCAGATGAAAAAGAGGTTGGAGAGAGCAAGGAAGGTGAAGGTGAGGAGAGATTGAGTAAGGTAGAGTAAGGAAAGCAATCTTCATTAAAAATGACATGTCTAGAAATGTAAACCTTGCCTGAGATGGGATCTAGGAACCTGTAGCCCTTCTGTCTAGCAACATAACCAAGAAAGACATAATAAATGCTTCTAGGCGCAAGTTTGTGAGGGGTATAAGGTCTCAACCATGGAAATCAAGAAAAGGCAAAGCTTTTAAGAAAGTTATAATCATGCATTTTGTGAAAAAGTTTCTCAAATGGAGACATAAATTTGATTGATCTAGTGGGTAGTCGATTAATGATAAATTTCTCTATAGGAAAGGCATCAACCCAAAAAGAATCAGGAAGATGGGATGTGATTATAAGGGTTCTACCAATGTCTAGGATGTGTCTATGTTTAGCTTCTGCAACACCATTTTGTTCAGAAGAATGAGGGTCGGTGACTTCATGTTTACTACCATGAGCATTGGTAAATAGAGCCAACTCATTGTTAATGAACTCTCCTCCACCATCAGATCTTATACAGACTATTTTAGCAGATAATTCATTTTCTATTTGAGTTTTGAAGTTAAAAGAAAATGGTTTTGAAGTCATATTTGGCAGATAATGGAAATAACCAACAGAATTTAAAAAAAATCATCAATAATGTTGACATAATATGAAAATCCACTATTAGAAAGAACATGTGAAGGCCCCCATAAATCCATATGAAGTAATTCAAAAGGTTTGCTTGTACAACTAGAAGATAAAGTAAATGGAAGTTTATGAGATCTTCCTAGTTGGAAACTATCACAGAAGATAGGTGTAGTTATTACATGAGACTCATTTAATATAAAACAGACTCTTTGTAGAGTTTGAAAAGAAGGGTGAGCAAGCCTATGATGCCACAGAGCAGAGGCAGGGTTTATAGTGTGGATAGCTTTAAAATTGTTGGAGTGAAAATTGAGATAAAGGCCGCATGCTTTATAGTGTGGAGAGCTTTAAAATTGTTGGAGTAAAAATTGAGATAAAGGTCATTTCTATGTGGTCCCTGAAGCAGAATTTTCCCACTCTGAAGATCCTGCACAGAATAGCCAGTAGGAGTGAAAGTTATAGAGCAATGATTATCACTGGTGAACTTGTGGACAAATAGAAGATTTGATGTGGCTTTTGGAACATGTAGTATATTCTGTAGGGTAAATTGACCAGAAGGAGTAGAAATAATAGAATTTCCAATAGAGGAAATGGGCATACCTTCACCAGTAGAAGATTGTATATACTCATAGCCATCATAAGAAGTATAGTCCTCGGGATATGCAGAAGAAGTCACATGTTCGTTAGCACCACTATCAGCATACCAAGGATTTTCACCAAAGATATTGACAGCAGCAAGCATGGCATGAAGGTTCTGAGGTGGATTCCTTCCTTGAAAAGCAAAGTTGAGCCTATGTGTACATTCAAGAGAAAGATGACTGGTACTACCACACAGTTGACACTTGATTTTCACACCAGTAGCTTGCAGAGATGGTGGTGGTGGTGTGGACATAGGTATAGAAGAAGTATAACCCTTAAATGGTGGTGGTGGTGGTGATGGTCTTGGTGTAAATGAAGGATAAAAAGGACCATACCCTTGAGGTGGTGGATAATAATTTGGATTAAAAGGTTTTCTGCCACTGTAATTGACACTATGACCACCTCTGTACGCAGTATAAGATGGTCTATAAGTAGTTTGAGGTCTAAAATGAGACATAAAAGCTTTATTCTTAGATTCATGAATTATGGAAGCAGACTTAGATTTGATGACAATTTCTTCAATGAGAAGTAGATTATGTAATTCAACAGAGGTGACAAGTGGGTATCTAATGCGAATTGATGTAGCAAAAGAAACATTTAAACCATATGAAATTGTAACCACCATTTCACTATCACTAATAATGTTTCCAGCAGCAAGAGCATCAACAACTTTTCGAATCTCATTAAGATAGTTAGTGATAGAATCATTACCCAATTTGATTGATTAAATCTTTGTTCTGAGCTGGATTGTGTGAGTAGCTGAAACCTGAGAAAATCTACCTTCAATGTTGGTCCATAATTTATGAGATGTTTGAGCTCCAAAAAAATAAAGAATTACATAATCAAAAATTGTTGAGTTGATGAGTAAAATCAGTATTGTATCTTCATCTTGCCACAGAGTGTAGGCTGGATTAACATGATCATTGGTTTCATTATATCGAGATGTGTATTTTGCAGGACATTCTCTAGATCCATCGACATAATCAGCAACACGAAATTTTGTGAAAAGAGCAAGTAGAAGGGATTTCCATGTGAGATAACTGTTTTAAGTAAGTTTTAATTGAATGATGTTTGAAAGTTGATTAAAAGGTGTTTTAAAAATGGATCTAGTTCCCATTGTTAAACTAGAAGAACAAAATTGAAGGGATATTGATTATTGTAAACAAAAAGAAGAATCTGATTCAATTGACAAAACAAAAGAAAAATTAATTGATGGAATGTAGATATGAATCAGAAGAAGGAGTGATAACAGCGGAAGATAGGGGTGTGCAACGGACGGACGGTTGCGGATTAGGGGTCACCCGCATCCAAACCGTTAAAGTTGCGGATTTGGAAAATCTAACCGTGTCCGGCCCAATCACCCGCGGATGATACGGGCCGGATGCGGATTAACCGCGGACTTAGTCCAAAAAAAAAAAAACACGACCTAATTCTACATAATACGCTAATCTAGACATTGTTGATGAACCAGCTGCAAACGGAGCAGGAGAAGTTATCAAACATGGATGGTGTTGGCTGACAGATGCAAGAAATCAATGATCGAATACAAACACAAGGTAAAGAAGGTTGGAACAGATGATCCAAGAAGGGTTACCCATTCTTTAAAAGTGGGATTAGCACTTTCCCTGATTTCTCAACTCTACTGCGATAAACCATTCTATGGTGGATTTAATTTCTCGACTATATGGGCGGTCTTAGCAGTTGTGGTTGTCTTCGAGTTTCGTGGGGGTTAGTTTCTATATAATGTATCCTCTTTATATACAATCTTTTCTTTTGCTTGTGGTTGGATTTTCTCTTCTTCTTTCTGTTGCTTTGTGCAGCATCTGCATCGACATTTACAAGATTCTTTCATGGTGTAAACAGGATCGGGATCCTCATATAAATAAAAAAGAGAAAAATCATGTTCGTATGATAAAGTGAACACAAGTATTTTGAGATAAAAAAACTGACATAAGTTTCTGTTAAAGCAAAGATGTGAAAGCCTAAAGAAGAAGGGACGATTAAGAAAATCCACCAGTCTAAGAAAGATGGCGGAAACAAATAATCATGATTTAAGTTCAAAGCCTAAAGACGTTACTTGTGATATATACGAATGAAGTGCAAGATAAAACAGACAGAAGAAACGTACAACAACTACGGTGCGGGTGGATCCGCGGTTTTCACTGTCCAACCGCAACCGCACCGCATGCGGATTTGAGATTTCTATTTGTGTCCGGCCCGTAGATCTTGCGGATTGGGTTTTACCCGCAATTTTGCGGACGGATACGAGTGAAATCCGCGGTTTCGATTTTTCTGTACACCCCTAGCGGAAGAGCAAATTTGGATCAAGAGCAGTGCTCTGATACCAAACTGACATTGGTGTACAAACATAGAAATATCTCTTCACAATTTACAGACACGCAGGATTGGTGAATATAACAACCAACTAGTCAAACCATAAAAGAAGGGACACGTGTCTAACGGAAAGAGAAAAGAGATAGAAAACAAAACAGTGGAAGAAGGTAAAGGGAGTGTAAGAAAAACAGATAAATAACAGAAGACAGACTGTGTCAATTGGTTAAAGTATGTCAATTTACTACCGATTGTGGAAGGACAATTTTACCATTACGAAATACTCGAGATAAGGGCTAACTTCAATTTAGGTTTAGGTGACCCTATTTTATCTTATTAGTGGTCCTAATTCCTTTGAGTGGCCCCTAAAATTACTACGAAAAAGACTCGCTACCAAAAAAATAAAAAAATTGGTACACAAAAACATTTGCAAAATTATTAATAGGGATACCAATTTAGTTTGGGTGTACCAAATTCTATAAAACACAAAACATCCTTCACCTTCGGAATATTAACACCCCCAAGTAATTCGTACTCCCTATAAAAAGCAACCATGAAAAATTGGACCATGACTTTTGACCGGCTCATGTCTATAGCCCAAAACTAGGTAGGTAAAGCCACTGAGTCGGAAATCAGTTCATTATAGAGTGAGCATCTCTTCTGAAATTATTATGCGCGGAGTACCTTTTTCACTGTTTTTTCCTTTTCCTTAAAATGAACTGCTTTTTCTTTTCTTTATTTTTGAGAATAAAGGATTGCATTAAAGAAACACACCAAAAACACACAGAAGAAAGAGTGTAATCAAGTAATAAACTGCTTTTTGACTCCTTTTTCATTGCTTCAATAATTCAATATGATGAAATTACTACTCCGATGACTAGCTCAAGCTTTCACTTTATCTTGTCTGTTCTCGTCTCATATTAATTGGTAAGTTATTGTTTCTGGCCTTTAATTCTGGTTATCTTTAATTCTAGTTCTTTGATCTCATATGTTCTTAAATCATTATGTTTGGTAATTTGATTGAAATCTCAAGCTAGTAATTTAGGATATAGATTATATATCTTAGTAATTTTGGTACATCTGTTGATTTTGCTGATTTGTGTAATGGGCCACCAGTGACCAATAAGTGAGCCAGGTAAGAAGGAGCCAAGAGACAATGATAATTACTAATTGGGAGTAGTTGTTTACTGGTAGTTGTGACCAAAATTAATGAATGGTTACAATTTACTTGGAAAATACTGAAATTTCTCCAGATCTGTGTTTTAAATACTCCTACAGGTTGGTGTTTTTCATCAGCTTCTCATTGCACAACACATTGAGAAGTTGCAGAAAGTGATATTTCAGGTCTTCCAATGGCAGCATACGTTCCTCCTCACAAGAGGTACTCTAAGGATGGTGATGATAATAATAATAGGCCACTTCCAACTCAGTTCCAGATGAAGGTGGGGGAATCTTCTACTTCGAAAGATCGTGCTCGGAAGAGTGGATTTGTCCTCAACATGCCAAATGCTATTTTTATGACGTTCATGGAATCTGATGATGATGACATTTCAATTCGGTTGGTGCTTGTTGATGGATTCACCTGCCTCAGGTCAACATCCCTTAGCCACAGAGGTTTCGCGAAGAATACTCCATGGGTGTGTATTACTGAAAGAATACGGTCAGAGCTACTGGCTTCTTTTGCCAATGTGAGAAGTGCAATGGATTTGGGAGAGGCTGGAGTAGCTATAAAGCCTACTTTTGTAGCTAGAATTGGTCGAATTCACTTTCTTGACCCCCCGGACAACATAATAAGCAGCAGCAGCAAGTCTGAGGCTGAAACCGCTGCAGCTCACGTCAAAAAATACTTCTGTAGTAACCTTCCCGATTCATATATGGAAGCCATTCTTGGTGGAGTTGCTCCGAAGATTGTAGCTGATTTACACCAATCGAAAGAGTACTACCAAATGATTGTTTTTGACAAGCGAGATACTAAATCAGCTATCATTATCAAATGCCAAATAATATGCGGAGAGCTTAAAATACAGAAGATCGAGAAGAACCGAAAGAAATGCTTTATAGCCAATGTTACGTGCCTCGGCAGGGATCTTGACCTAAGGTTGAGGCTAGCAATCAAGAGGGACTTGACGATGGCACTTAAGGATGACTCTGAAGAGCTAAAAGCTTTGAAACATCTTGTTGATTCTGCAATTTTGGATGGAAGTGTAAAAGGTGGCTTGAGATGGCCTTCAGGAAAGGAGCACTCTTCTGATGGTAGATACTCCGTCGTAAAGACGCTCCACAATACTGTTAAAACTTTCAAGAATTCATCCATGAAGTTACTGCTTAAAAGTCAAGACTGGTTTAGTTTCTTCACTTCAGATGGAAAAGTTGAAAATGAACTGGTTTTAGATATGAAAGGAATAAACGATATGTTAATTGACAGGATGCTTGACATGGAGCCTGCCATTGAAAGACTTCAAGAGACTTTGAAATTGGTGTGGAATCATTTGCTGTGATTTGAGCTAAGATTGTGAGTGTCTGGGTGTGTTCCTTTTTAACTTTTTACCATTTTCTCTCTTTCTGCACACTTCTTTCGTAGTTAATAGCAGTATGTAACTTATACGTTTAAAGTTAAGCTTAAATATTTTGGTATCAAATATGAATTGCGCTGCTCACTTATAATATTGCAAACACCTGGATGATGCGTGTGTTGGACGGTGCCTTATAAATGGTTGGACGGTGCCTACAATTCTAGATGATTCTAGAATAAGGGGTTGTTGAGAGTCTAATTTTGTTTGGAACTCTAATAACCATGTTTGGATGGTGGCTAGTAGGTAGGTGGGAATAAAACCATGTGAAAAATATTAGGTTGGAATAAAACCATGTGAAAAATATTGGTTGGTGGAAGAGTTCCATAACTTTACCTTTCACACTTGTAAATTCATGCATTCAAACAAGGTAGGTCTTTGAGTCCTAGTTTGAAGGCAAAGGAAGTCTAATTGTAGGCTAGTTCTAGTTTGTAGGCTAAGGAGGTAGAACTCAATTTGGAGTTGGTCACTTGGAGGCTAATTTATTTCCTAGCTAACTAGTATAAATAGGTCATTAGAGAAAGCAAATGAACATCACCAAAAAAATTTCTTTCTCTCTTAAGGTTTATATGTATTCTCCCTTGTGATAATATATGAATCTCTTGTTCTTCCCGTGGATGTAGGCAACTTTCCGAACCACATAAATTCTCGTCTCTTTTCTTCTTTAGTTTGTGTTCTTGGAAATATTATGGAGTACCGTTTGTAGCTGTGCAAATCGCTTCCGCAAGGTTTTAGCGCAACAATTGGTATCAGAGCTGTAGGTTAGATACCAATTTTCTCAACAATTGGTATCAGAGCAAGGTTACGCTCTTGGATACGGGTACTCAGATTGCAGTTGAAGTGAAGGTATTTTTCTTAAGATTACTTGAGGTAATACTAATCTCAATGGTTCTGTTTTTTATCTATATTTGGTTGTTTGAGAACAATGGTTGACGGAGATAAACCAGTTGATCCGAACGATCCTGGAGGAGAACATTCGGTGTCCAAAAATAAAGATAAAGAAACAAAAGAAGAAATACTTCATTCTTATAGATCACAACTGAAGGTTGAAAAGTTCACCGGAACCAATAAATTTGGTATATGGAGAACAGACGTAATGGATGCTCTTGTTCATCTTGACCTAGAAGAAGCTCTAGAAGGTCGGCCAGCGAAGATGTCTGACAAGCAGTGGAACAAGATGAATAAATTATGTCTTGGTTCGATTCGAGGGTGTTTAGCAACAACAGTAATAGTTAATTATCAGCACGAGACTTCAGCTAAGGATCTCTGGGAAAATCTAGAGAAGGAATACCTTGTGAAGAACGTGGCAAATAGGATACATCTTAAAAGGAATTTGTATCGCTGTAACATGAAGAGAGGTGCAACCCTAACCGAGCACCTAGATTCATATAATAAACTTCTTGCTGAGATGGTTAATTACGATGAGAAGATCAACGACAAGGAACAAGCTTTGTGTCTGATAAACTCTCTTCCTGAAAGGTATGAACCCGTGATTAAAGCTTTAATGCACGGAAAGGATAAGATGACATACGCCGAGGTCACTACAGCATTACATAGTGAGGAATTTAGGAAGATAGACCGTGAAGACCTATCAAGTGAAGCTAACAGTGACTTGCTTCTTGCAAGAGGTCGTTTAACAGACAGAAGAAAGAAGAATGGTGATCGTGGTAAAATTAAAGGGCGTTCAAATTCAAGAGCGCGTCTGCAGAAGGATGAATGTGCATGGTGTCATGACTTTGTCCATTGGGCTAAGGATTTTACCAAGCATAAGGATCGAGAAAGGGACAACACCGAGGTGAACATTGCTAAGGCAAGTGAAGATTCAGATGAAGCTTAATATTTCTCGCTGACTGTGATACCATCAACTTATATCGTAACTGACGGTACGTGGGTATTGGATTCTGGTGCTACTTATCATATTTTTCCTCATGGGGACTGGTTCTCAGACTTTGAAGAGTTTGATGGAGAAGTGTGTATGGGGAATAATCACACCTGCAGGGTGATTGGGATTGGTAGTATTCGATTCAAGATGCATGATGGTATGGTTCGGGAGCTGAAGGAAGTACAGTTCGTGCCTACTATGAAGAAGAATCTGATTTCGCTATGAACTTTGGAAGCTAAGGGCTACAAGTTAGTCGCTGAAAATGGCATTCTAAAGGTGATCGCTGGATCGTTGGTAATCATGAAGGGCACAAGGAATCATAACTTGTACTAATTAACTGGGAGTACAATAACGGAAGATGTGTCTATTTCAGAACACATCGAGACTGCAGCTATGGAGACCACGAAGTTATGGCATATGCGGCTTGCACATCCTGGTGATAAGTCGTTACATTCTTTAATTCGTCAAGAATTATTGAAAGGTGTTATTCCCTGCAAATTATAATTTTGTGAACATTGTCAAGAAGACAAGAACAAGCTTTGGCACAGCAATCCACAACACTAGTGGAGTTATTGATTATGTTCACTCAGATGTTTGTGGTCCCTCCAAGAATGCATCATTGGGAGGGAAACATTGGTTCGTATCTTTTATTGATGACTATTCTAGGCGCATATGGGTTTACACCATGAGGTATAAGGATGAAGTCCTAGAAGTCTTTGTGAGGTGGAAAAAGGAAACTGAGACTCAAACTGGCAGAAAGATCAAGGTACTACGTTCATACAATGGTGGAGAGTACAAAAGTGATCCATTCTTGCAAGTATGTCAGGATGAGGGAATACAGAGGAACTTCACAGTTAAGAAGACACCGCAACAAAATGGGGTAGCTGAATGCATGAATCATACTTTTCTGGAGAAGGTACGATGTATGTTATTTAATGCTGGATTAGGTAAAGCGTTTTGGGCTGAGGCAGTTACGTATGCTTGCTTCCTCATTAATAGGTTTCCATCAGCTGCGTTACAAGGTAAAACTCTAATGGAGAAGTGGTATGGTAAACCAACTTATGAATGACTCAATTCATATCTTTGGTTGCCCTGCTTGGTATCATGTTAGTGAAAACAAACTTGATAGCCGTGCTGTTAAAGGGATCTTTATGGGTGTGAAGAAAGGAGTTAACACTACACCATTTTTCCCGATTCGAAACGGTTATTGAGTGTTACGAATCGTGGTTGTAACGGTTTCTGACTGTTACGAAAAGGGGTGCTACAATTTTTTCGCAACGGCCCAGCCGCCGTTCCGATATTTTTTTGTAACGGTCCTTGTAACGGCAAAGATCCGTTACTACGTGGCACTGTCGTAACATGCGCGAGCCGTTACGAATTTATTTAGTAACATGATGTTGTAACAAGTTAAAGTCGTTGCGAATTTTTTTGTAACTGTATAAAAATTACTGCCGGTCAACCTTGACCTGGTCAAAATCAGTCAGCAATGACTAATTTTGACCAGGTCAACCTTGACCGGCAGCTCATTCTTATCGGAATACGCCGGAATTCCAAATAACCATATGCATACACCTTTCATTTATCCTTCAAAATCAACAATATTTTTCTTCAATCAAATTCATCTTCATCCAATCAATTCTTATCACATTCAAATGGGTTCATACAAAAAAGAACTTGAATTCTTGTAAGTACCAAATTTTGTTCTTCTAAAAGTACTCAAATTTTCTTCTGAGTATCAAAAACTAAGGGAATACACATGAATCCTAAGTTCATTTCATAGAAATTCCTATGTTCACAAATTCATCTAAATGAAGTTTGTTCTATCATTGAATAAAATTTCAACCTAAGTTCAGTTCTTACTGACAAAACTTGCAGCTGCTTTTCAACCTAAGGACTGCCTTGTTCTCCAACCTTTCTGCTCCAAACTTGCTGCAGCAGAGCATCATCTAATTAACCTGCCAACCAACACCTCGGCTAAGAAGAAAAGGTGTCAAAAGAGTTACGCACGGAACCTCGAGACTGCGATGCAGGTTCCAGTGGACTGCAATTTATTGAAAAAAATAATGTGTATAAGAATAAAAAGCTCTATATTCTGTAAAACTTAATGAGCATCTGGATTCTGATGGCCATGATAACCATATATGAAGAGCAAAATTAACCTCTATGAGATGGATAGAAATGTTCCCTCAGCATGAGTTTTCATTACTACTAAATATACCCCCTTTTATTTTGATACCTCAAGAGTTGATAGGATGCCCAAGAGTTGTTGGATAAGTTTCATCTTCCTCTTGTTTCATTGAAGCGGTTCCTCTAAACAAATCAAACTGCGTTCCAGGGGGAAGCATACCTAAAAGAGACATTAGGGTGTTTTATTGAAACCGGAGATGCACATTAAAAAAAAAAAACTAAGACCAAGACGATTTAAAAAGGTAATGGGATACTAACCTTGATGTTGCTGCCATTTAAGAGACTAGCCAATGAGATCCATTAATCTTGATGGGGGACCTCTTTCCAGATACTCTCTAGCACCTCTTGAACCACATGGTGTCAGAAACAAAAAAAGAAAGAAAAATGTGATGAGATCATTTTAAGTAAAAATATGCATCAATACACTCAAGTTGCAACATCGAAGGAAAGCTTTAAGTTGCAACATCAAAGGAAAGCTTTAATTATTTGGATCCTACCCCTTTAGCGAACTCCACTACAATACGAATTCTATCAAATTCTCGACCATTCATACTATATCGTGCATCATCAGCATTCCTGGGATCACTAAACTCCTATAACAATTACAAAAGAATAGACCAACAAAATTAATCTCATAATAACATATCAATATCCAGCATTTTAATGGATTCACCTCTACTGAACAGAATAATGTATCATTGAGGCCACACAGAACAAGCATCTAGTAACGAAAGAAGAGACATTATACTATTAGTAAGCCCAACATATATTTTCTAGCTTATAATTGCATATAGACATCAAAGCAAATTCTAAAAAAGACTTAGAGATATAAATAAACTATCAGTACAAGTAACTAAGCTTAATTCAAACTTATCATCAAGATACCTTATATTATTCAAAACTGATAGATTCAAACCAAAAATAAGAACTAAGTGTGGACACAAGTCTCCTTTACTCACTTGTTATTGGTTCACATCATCACACTTCTTCCTCAAAACAGACTTCAACAATCACAGGTTCACTCCCCACTACTTAAATGCAGCTTTTAAGGTTTCCAAGCTTTCAGCACCTTGTACACTTCCAGAGTATGCTACTCATGGCAACTATATCATTGTTTCACATGGTAGGAAAAACAACAAATATATTTTAATATGAAGCAAAAAATGGATACACCAAGTTAATATGACACCAATTGCATCAGCACCAAAGGTAGTGGTCTTAGTTAATACATTTTTTTAGTTATTCCAATTTGCAATACTTGTTATAGTGCACTTATGACCTGAAACTTAACCACATTTCTACATTTGAAATGAAAACTAAAGTTTTAACCCATTCCAATTTGCAACAAAGATTAAATCCACATCCATAAAAATTAATGTTATTACATAATAGCTTAGAACCCAATAAATCTAGCATTGTAACCCATATTATCCCCAAGTACTCCAACAAACGAACAAAAATAGAACCCAATAAACAAACAAAAATAACATGGGAACTGAAGCTTTTTGCTTACCTTACCTTCTTTGAGGAAGAGAGTGATTCTGGTTCCTCTACTCAACTGCTAACCATCGACATCTCTACTTATTTCCTTTGAGTTTATAACTCTCTCATAAACCTTTCATTTTCATACATAGTCCTCTGCGCCGTTCTCTTTTTCTGAATTAAAATGAAGATGGCCATTATGTTAGAATTAGGTCATACCAAATTACCAAGGGTAAGTAAGAGAATGTATGCATTAGAATAATGTGAACATGGATTAATAGCTACAGTTAAACATATATACCTTCATTAGAATCTTGAATACCATCTGTTTGTTGAGTAGTTAGGATCAGCATCAAACATGAGCAGCAAAGAAGCAGCATTCACGGAAAGTCTGAACTCGCCTCAAACTGTTGAGGTGCATTAGATGTCTAGTCATCAACAACATTAAATCTTAAAGGGGTTAAAATCATATGTACATACCCTAGCAGCAGAGCATATCATAATAGTACTCTTACTTACATAGGATAAAATGAACTATATAGGAACATCTAAACTAATTGATGCAAAGTTTCTAGCTATTACAGAAGCTTTAAATACTTTGACTTACATGCAAGAATAACAAATCCAAGGTTAGTTACCTTCCCTAATCGCCTAGAGAAGGTTTAGCAGTACAAGCGCTCAAGATCAAGCCTTCCTTCAATCATCTGTGAACCCCCTAAGAGATAGTCATGTACCAGCTATTAAAACACATCAATGAAGTTTATATAATCAGCACCATAGACAGTTAACTCTCCACGTTCCACAACTTTACAAATATCTGAGCTATAAATGTTTGAAACCGGTAAGTCAGAAATCACCTTTGCTAAACTTGCTTTCCCTGATTTGTGTTCATAGTAACCTCAGATTTTTCCAAAAAACACCAAAAATTCACAATACATCAAACAATTCTAAACCCATTTCAACTACTAAAAATTTAAACCCTATAAACCCATTTCAACTACTAAAAATTAAAAAAATCCATATATCCAATAAAAATATTCAGTATCCAAAAGACGATAAAACAAAAGTGAAAGGATTAAAAATAAAAAACGAACCTGAATCTCTTGCAGAACTTCATCACGTTTCCTAACATTAATTGAAAGGATTCATGAAATTTAGGTTGTCCTCCTAATGACAATGAACTCAACTTATCCTGCAACAATAAAATCCGAAGCGAAATATCAAAACCTTAAAATGAAATCGGAAAAAAGAAGTCGTATTAGATTTATCAGATGAAAATCCCTAAAACGAAATCAGAAAAAGAAATCGTAATTGATTTATTAGATGAAAAAAACCCTAAAATGAAGAAAGAAAAAAAACAATTGAAATAACAGATCGAGAAAGTTGTAATACTCTAATCTCTAATCTCTTTGATCGATTTCTGATATCTTCTATGGAAATCGGTCAGTTTACTCGATGAAACCCTGATATCTTCTGCAGAGGCGATGAGATAGACGAGAAGAGAGAAAGAGAAAGTGAAAATAAGAAATGGGTTTCCTCGATGAAACCCTTATCTTCAGGGGAGGAATAATCCTCTATCATAAGTAAACTTGGGTGGAAAAAAATGGCACACGGCTGAATGACACACACGCAACTAATATATGTTACCGGCCCTATTGTGACCAAGCGTGTGATTAGCACACGTAGAAAGTTAGCCAGTTACGATTCGTAACATCCGAACGCTGTTACGAATCACGAAAAAATTTCGTAACGGCTTTTACCTGTTACAACTATGTTGTAACGGATTTTTGTAACAGGAAATTTTGTAACGGCTGCTGAGCCGTTACAAATTTTAGTTACTATTCGGGAAAAATGGTGTAGTGTAAAGGGTTCAAAATTTGGAATCCAGTTGAGAAGAAGATGGTCATGAGTAGAGACGTTACATTTGATGAAGCGTCTATGGTGAAGTCTTGGGGTTCTTGGCAGGTGGAGAACAAAAGCACCGGTACCGTGAACCTTTGCAGAAGATGGAGATTGATGCAACTCCACTAATTCCAGCTAAGTATGTATCTGTTATGAATACTTCCAAAGGCGTGGCGTCTACAAGGGAGGGAAATACTGAAGTTCCAAATGATAGTGACGATCTGGATGACGAGGAACATGAAGTAGTAGAAGATACAGAAGCTACGGTCACTGAGACCATAGAAACCAGCAAACCAAGAAGACAAACCAGGAAACCTGGTTTGATGAATGATTTTATAGCTTATGCATTACCAGTTATTGAAGAAGGCATTCCAAATACCTATTTTGAAGCTATACACAGTGTAGAGCATCAAGAATGGGAATATGCTATGCAAGATGAGATGGAGTCTCTTTACAAGAATGGCACATGGGTTCTTACGAAGCTTCTGAACGGTAAGAAGGCCATTTGGTGCAAATGGGTATATGCTAAGAAAGAAGGATCTCAGGTGAATCAAGTACGCTACAAGGCAAGGTTAGTTGCGAAAGGTTATGCCCAAAGGGAAGGGATTGACTACAATGAGGTGTTCTCTCCAGTTGTGAAACACTCATCAATCCGAATTTTGTTGGCCTTGGTAGCACAGTATGATTTATACCTAGTTCAGCTAGATGTCAAGACGGTGTTCTTACATGGTGATCTAGAAGAGGAGATCTATATGACTCAGCCGAGTGGGTTCAAAGTTGCTGGAAAAGAAGATTGTGTATGAAAGCTGAAAAAATCATTGTATGGGCTGAAGCAGTCTCCAAGACAGTGGTACAAGCGATTTGATCAGTTTATGATTGGCCAGACATACACAAAAAGTCACTATGACCATTGTGTATACTTCAAGAAGCTACGTGATGGGTCTTTCATATATTTTCTCTTGTATGTCGATGATATGCTGATAGTATCGAATAACAAGAAAGAGATTGATAATTTGAAGCAGAAATTGTCAACTCAGTTCTAGATGAAAGATCTAGGAGAAGCTAAAAATATTCTTGGCATGGAGATTCAACATGACAAAGAGAAGGTTAAAGTTCGTTTGTCTCAGAAGGCATACTTGAAGAAAGTGTTACAGAAATTTGATGTCTGCGAAGGAACTAAATTTGTAAGTACTCCCCTTGGTCCTCATTTTCAGTTGAGTTCTGATATGTCTCCTACTACTGAAGAAGAGCGTAAGTATATGGCCCAAGTCCCATATGCTAGTGCTTGTGGTAGCTTTATGTATGCGATGGTATGTATAAGGCCGGATATTTCACATGCAGTAAGTATGATCAGCCGTTATATGCATAATCCTGGTAAAGGACATTGGCAAGCTGTGAAATGGATTTTGAGGTATCTTTATGGTACTGTTGATGTTGGCTTGGAGTTTGTGAAGGAAGATGGGAACAATCAGTTGTGTGTTGGTTATGTGGATTCTGACTATGCTGGTGATTTGGAAAAAAGGTGTTCAACTACAGGGTATGTATTTACCTTGGTTGGAGCACCGGTTAGTTGGAGATCGATTTTGCAGTCTACTGTGGCTCTCTCAACTACTGAAGCGGAGTATATAGCAGTGACAGAGGCATTTAAAGAGTCTACATGGTTGCAAGGTTTGCTAGATGACTTGGGTGTTATGCAGGAACAACTGCATGTGCATTGTGATAGTCTTGATGCAATTTACTTGGATAAGAATCAAGTTCATCATGCCAGAACCAAACATATAGATGTTCGATTTCACTTTGTTAGAGAAATTCTGGAAGAAGAAGACATTCTACTTGTGAAGATCGATACCAAAGACAATCCAGCTGATATTTCACATGCAGTAAGTATGATCATCCGTTATATGCATAATCCTGGTAAAGGACATTGGCAAGCTGTGAAATGGATTTTGAGGTATCTTTATTGTACTGTTGATGTTGGCTTGGAGTTTGTGAAGGAAGATGGGAACAATCAGTTGTGTGTTGGTTATGTAGATTCTGACTATGCTGGTGATTTGGACAAAAGGCGTTCAAATACAGGGTATGTATTTACCTTGGATGGAGCACCGGTTAGTTGGAGATCGATTTTGCAGTCTACTATGGCTCTCTCAACTACTGAAGCGGAGTATATGGCAGTGACATAGGCATTTAAGGAGTCTATATGGTTACAAGGTTTGCTAGATGACTTGGGTGTTGTACAGGAACAGCTGCATGTGCATTGTGATAGTCTTAATGAAATTTACTTGGCTAAGAATCAAGTTCATCATGCCAGAACCAAACATATAAATGTTCGATTTCACTTTGTTAGAGAAATTATGGAAGAAGAAGATATTCTACTTGTGAAGATCAATACCAAAGACAATCCATCTGATATGTTAACGAAAGTAGTATCTGGGGTCAAGTTTCGTCATTGCTCGAAATTGATCCACATTCTTCCATTTTGGTGATACCCTTTGGGGTAGAGGTTCTTAGGAACCTGGTGGAGGCCTTTCTTGCAAGGCCATTAAGTGAACTACGGTCGGTTTGATTCCTTGCAGAGGATACGTAGGCAGCCTATGGCGCAATCGACGCTGGAAGACGAAGAAGATTTCTTGTATTGATCGTCTCATGCATGAATGCATGATCCGAGGTGGAGAATAGTTGGACGGTGCCTTATAGATGGTTGGACGGTGCTTACAATTCTAGATGATTCTAGAATAAGTGGTTGTTGAGAGTCCAATTTTGTTTGGAACTCTAATAACCATGTTTGGATGATGGCTAATAGGTAGGTGGGAATAAAACCATGTGAAAAATATTGGTTGGTGGAAGAGTTCCATAGCTTTCCCTTTCACACTTGTAAATTCATGCATTCAAACAAGGTAGGTCTTTGAGTCCTAGTTTGAAGGCAAAGGCAGTCTAATTGTAGGCTAGTTCTAGTTTGTAGGCTAAGGAGGTAGAACTCAATTTGGAGTTGGTCACTTGGAGGCTAATTTATTTCCTAGCTAACTAGTATAAATAGGCCATTAGAGAAAGCAAATGAACATCACCAACAATTCTTCTTTCTCTCTTAAGGTTTATATGTATTCTCCCTTGTGATAATATATGAATCTCTTGTTCTTCCCGTGGATGTAGGCAACTTGCCGAACCACGTAAATTCTCGTCTATTTTCTTCTTTAGTTTGTGTTCTTGGCAATATTATGGAGTACCGTTTGTAGCTGTGCAAATCGATTCCGCAAGGTTTTAGCGCAACAACGTGAAGATTCTGATTATTTCATTAGTGAATATTTGCAAGAAACATATGTTAGTTAGTGTTTTTACCGGCATAAAGATGAATCACAAGAAGATTAATTAAACCTAGTACATATATCTCAACAAAAAAGTAAACATGTCAATTGTCAAAAAATAAGTAGATTCACTTGAAGACTCGGTTCACATAAACTGGGAATTTACTTCTGCACCACAAAAATATAACTTTTTATGTTTTTTTTTTTTTGTAGTAGGATCGAAACCAAAATAACATCTTGGCGTCTCAAAAATACTCATGCCATTCTCTTTCTCCAAATTCATGAATATTTTCGACTTGATCCATGGTGTTTGTTCTCTGGTGATGACATTGTATATCCGAACGGCGCAGCTGCTGTTGTCAACAAAACAGACCAAACCTCTAAGGGGTCCCAAAATGTCAGGATGACCTTGTTTTGCATATGGTGTGAACATTTGCATCTCTGCCATCAAAATGCAAATCAGCTGAAATAAACGACTCATAATCTCTTGCGCGGCACACTTCCCATGCTGCATTCTTCGGAAGAACGATAAAGAGATCTGGACGTGTTTCCCAACGGGTAAGGTGTAACTTTACGAAGCGTTTTCAATAATCAATTTCCAACCTTTGGTGGTAATTGTCAATGTTATATTAGTGGGTAGTTAGTAGAGTTAATGGAAGGGAAAATTAGGGGTGGGACTTGGGTTGGGTCAACCCACCCAACCCATGCCCAACCCGAATATTGGGCGGACATGGGAAACGTGTTTCAAGACTTTGGGAAAGTTTGGGAATAAGTGTTATAAACCCAAGTTAAATTTGGGCAAACATGGGCACAAATATTTCTAACCCAAGTAACCCGCCCAACCCGAAAAACTATGATATAGTTATATAAAACTATTTTTATAATTGGTATTATTATCTATTTAGAGTAATTTTGGATATTACCTTCAAATTTTATAATGAAAATATAAATTATATTTGTCTCATTAATCATTCAATATGATAAAAGTTTATATTATTGTAAATAATATTCAGTTATTTGGAAATTTGAGATAAATAGAGCAATTAAATCTTATTATTACTAAAATTTGTTATTATTATATTAACAAACTCGTATGTCCAGTGAAAGTTGGGCCAACCCGGGGAACATAACTTGGGCGGGCTAGGGCAGTACTTCTATGAGTTCCACGATTTCGATGGGCAATCTGGGAAAAGGATTCCTAACTCAGGTCTGCCTCGGCCAAGGCTTCTAACCCACCCAACCATCCCAAGTACCACCCCTATGGAAAATTAGGCTAAGGCCTAAAAAAATATTATTCTTATTGTCAGTCCCAAGAATAATTTTAGTTTCTATGACACCCATAATTATATGAAAATCTGAAAAATGTCAGCATAACGGGTTATGCTTCATAATTTTTCAGGAGTATAATTGGTAAGCCAACTAGAATATAACATATCTAAAAAATCGCGCCTTAGAATTTTACAAATTTTATATCGTTGGAAAGCTTTTTAAAAGAGCTACACAATGAGTACAAACAACAATATCAAATTTTTGTTTTTCACAAAAAAATCGGAGGTGATCATCATTTTAGGCAAAATTTTCGAAAACTTGATACATAACCATTATGTAACCACCAAAATAGATGCATAATGCATTATGCATACATAACAAAAAGATGCATAAAACGTTATGCAACCATATTTTGTTTCATGCATTTACTAATTTAGTTATGCAACCACTAAAACGATATATATGGCTAAAAAAATAACATCACAAAAAACAAAAGACGCAAAACGAATTATGGAATGATTTTCTCGACTACATAACAAGTTATGCTTCCATTGTTTTGGTTAATTTCAGTGCTTTCAAAAAAAAATGATGCACAATATATACTTTATGCAGCCATATTTTTGGATGCATATCAAGTTATGCATCAATTTTTTTATTTCAGTGCTTACAAAAAAGTAATTACATAATGCTTAATGCACCATTTTCACGACTGCATAATATGTTATGCCGATATCATTGTAGGTGCACGACAAGTTATGCAGTCTTTTTTTTTATTGGTTTCAATACTGACAAAAAAGTTATTGTATAACGTGTTATGTAACCATTTTACGGAATGCATAACTTGTTATACAACAACTTTTGTAGATGCATAACAGATTATGCAACCATTTTCGTAGCTGCATAACAAAATTACTCAACCACTATGACGAACACCATTAATATAACTTTCATGTTTCTCCATCTCAATTACCAAATAAGAATCAATGTACATTATATAATCACACAAGTAAAATGTCAGATAACAAAATAAGAACAAGATTAGAGCATAAGTGCTGGTGTATTCACTACTTTCCCGCTTTCAAAACTGCACCAAATCTCCACAACTTCGTATTTACAGCTTTTCGTATGTCTCAACTTCACTTTAAAATGTTGTTTTGAGACATCGAGCATACCCCCACAAGATCATAGCAACAACTGAGTTACTTCTTTAAGTTTCAATACCCAAATCTCATTTATAAATCATGACTACTAGGCAGATGAAATCATTAATAAGTACCGGTGGCAGTATCATAAAAACCTAGTACTAACGTTTTAGTAAAATGACAACTCCAAGCAACCAACCAGCTGTTCCATCGCCACCTGCAACATGTCCAACAAAAAACCATAAAAGACTCGGCAAAAGCTAACTGGGACATCAGTCTCAAGTACTCATAATATGCAGTGATAAAAACTTTCTTCAACAGTAAAACTGCTATCAATGGCGATTTCCATTTTTCTACAAGAACCTGTTTACAGGATGAAAACTAATAAATACATGATGCTTGTTTAGTAGGTTGCGGTAAGTTATAACCAAATCACCACCTAGGTGTCCACCACTTCTAGAAATGACAAACACAATCACCGGACATATTGGTATATGAGAAGCAGTTTCTATTTCTGAGTCACCTTCCCCTATAAGTCTGTAATCTGATAGACATATTTTTGTGTCTAAGTTGTCCTCAATTTTCTACATTGTTGGTACTCGATTTTGTACTTATTATGGTATTCTATGTGTTTGTAGGCATTTTTGGGAAATAAATATTTTTGGAAGAATTGGATTAAAAGTGTTAAAGGCATCCTCATTTCAGATAAGAGCACCGATCTTGTTAACAGCACCCGGCAAATGGATAGAGGCACCCTCTCCTTCTTCATTTTGAAAATGATTCACAGAATTTATGGGAGATTTTAATATTTAAGGCAAAGATATCTTCTTGCCTATTATACAAGAAGTTTCCATATCTTGAAGTTAAAAGAGATAATATATTTATGAGTTGGTTTTTATTGTAAAGGAGAAAGAAAATCTGGGGTTTTATTTGAAAATTAACAAAAGATAATATCCCTAGGATTTTATTCTTGCAAATAAAGAAGATTTGTGATAATGGAGAAAGAAATTATTCATGATGTGTATAAATAGGGTGCTAGTAATGGGTTGTTGTGGAAGAAGATTTTGAAAATATGTTTGAGTAATGGGTTGTTGTGTATAAATAGGGTGCTAGTAGGACCAAACAGAGGAGGCCGGTACGGAGACAAAGTTTAGAATTAGTTTTTCTTATTTATTCTTTTCATCTATAATGAAGAACTAAACCCCGTCACTGGGACAAAGGAGGAGGCTGTATTTCATCCATGTGGTAAATCAAATTAATTCTTTATATACTTTTTGCACTGTTTATTAATCGTTTTATGATTTTTATTGAATGATTGTTATTTCAATTGATGGGTCATGCTTAACTTAAATGGTTTGATATCTCATGATTTAGATTTACAGTCACTGCTTTCAAAATCGACCTTGGAAAATATTAAGAGTCAATAATTATTTTTGTCTTGAGTTATAATTGCCGAGGATTAATTTCTGAAACCACTTGAATACGGAAAACAGTGAAATCCCGAGTCCCAGATTCTACCGATATTGTTGTAATCATTTGTATATATTTTCTTTATTTTTTTAGTGTTTTCTTTTATTAAAACTTAAAATAAATCCAACAAAGTCCGAGTGAACGACAACCTTACTTACCACTATCTAAAATTACATCAATTTTTGGCGCCGCCGACGCGGACTTGTTTATAGATTTGTTTTTAGGTTTTATTTTTATTTTTTTTGTTCTTTTTTATGCGTTTTGGTATTTCTGTTTTCCTTCAGATTCGGAGCTAAGCTAAAGAAAAAGAGAAAGTTCTGAAAAGAAAGGCAAAGCCCAAGAAAGAAAGAAAAGAGAAATCCAAAAGGAGTGAAGAAGAAGATTTTTGTATATAGTTATTATTTTTTCTTATTGGATTTTATTTTTTATTTTTTAGAAACTGTAATTAGGAATATATTTTTGTAATCTTTTATTTTTGGACATTTTTATTTTTTATTTTTGGATATTGGACATTGGACTTTTTTTTTTTTTAAAAACCCTAAGGAAGGGTTAATTTGAATAAAACTGCTGCAAGGAAGGACGACAGTTACGATACTGTCTCGGCCCCTCGGGTTCATACACGACATAGGAGTCAGTGGCCCGAGTCGACCTCAACGGTTCATCCCCCGTCTGGAACGAGAGGTAAGAATTCTAAACACCCGCGAATCTCATGTCAGCGGGTTTACTTTATGATTTTGTTTGCATATATGTTGAGGAATTGAAAACGGCTTCTTTAATTTCCTAGTAAAGGGCAAGGCCTGGCCATACAAGATAAGGGTTCAGATTTCATCACCGTTATCTTCTTGCCCGCCTTAGGAAAACGATACCAAACGCGAACCTAAGCTTAACATATTGATTAGAACGAGATCGATAGGGTAACGAGCTTAATAGGAAAGTCATTCGAAAAATACTGGTTACTCTTTTAAGCATACTTCGAAGTTCATGATGGTTTCTGTGAGTTGAATGCGTGACTACGCCGCCTTGTAATACCAGTGAGGCCTTGGGTATCAAATCTCCACCGAGCTTCCCGTGTCTCTATTCAACTTACTTTGACTCGGATTGATTCCAGAGGGGTTTTCTTAAATTGTAACGAATTCCCTTTAAAAGGATTAGAAACAGGTCTAGAAACAATCTAATTAAGTGGAGCCATCATGTTTTTTGTTTGCTAGAAATCAGTAGGTTTGTTGTGGTCGAGTTAGCCTTGTTTGTTCTTGTGTGGAATTCCCTTGCAATTAGGATGTCAAACTGGTATTGTAATAGCTATCACAATGAATATGAATATCCAACTCAACAATATGGACATCACTCTTTTTAGACCATAATGTGAATAGTGGTTGGGAACGCCAACCTTTTGAAGGTTACTTATGGGTCACATCGTGGTGAGCCCAATTACTATCCACACGTGCATCAGTCTTACGAGCAAGAAGATTATAATACTAGTTCTTCGTCTCTAGATGATACAATCAAACTATTGAAAAGTAGTCATTTTTATTATCCTTCTGTTCCTACTCCTACTTTATAAGAGTCCCTCAGGAAGTTAACTGAGTCGACACGTAAGTTAGCTGAAATGAATTGTATAGTTATGGACGAAAGAACTACAATAATGATTGAACCTTATTTAGAAGATACCCTCAAGCGGATAGCTGAGACGATCGAAATAATTGCTCGAAATAATCTGAATTTCCAACATAGTGTTCCCAGTTTCACCCTTGAAAATGAGGATAGTTACTATTCACCTAATCAAGATGACGAGGATAGAATTTGAGACACTATTTTAGATGAGGTTCAACCATTTTCATATTATTATTATTACGAGGATATTGTTAATAAAGAATCATAAATATGTAGGCATAGTGATAAGGAAATTGTAACTCCAGTTGAGCTTTATAATCATATTACTATTTTTGTTTCAAATCCCAATAATTTTAATGATCATTCACCTATTCGAAAGGACGAGGATTTGACTAGAGATGCCACCGTTTTAGACGATGTAGTTCATGATCATTTAGCCTGTAATGTGTTGGATAATCCATTATTTGATGTGCCTATAAGTGAATCGGAGGAAGTAACTATGGTTACCACCTTAGTTAACGAGCCTTTACTAGAAACTTTCGCTGATAATCCTTTATATGATTTTGATGATGGTTTAGAAGAAAGAGTTTACCCTAGCTGAGAATACTGTATTAGAGTCTAGTGAGTTAAAAATGATACTCTTATAAGAAGATAAACTCGTAGAGATAAGTGAGGATCATGATTGTAACTTAGAAGAATCAATTGACCATTTCCAAGAATCTGATGATCTAGAAATTAGGGAGATTATGACTAGTCTATCTAGAGACACTGAAAACTCTAAGTTTGGGGTGATTATCACTCTCTTAGTGCCTTACCTTTAACTTTCAGAAAGTCCCCTCACTTAGGACTGGACATCTATGCTTCAACCATTTTACAAGATTATCTTTATATACTTTTTCCTGAACCTAGTTGTGTCCATAAAGAAGTTCAGTTGTTAGAAACCCATCCTCTAGTTGATGTGGTTAACCCAGGCTACGATACCACGATTGACTTTGATTTCCTACCAAAAATCTTCCTTCCAATTGTGGGAACATATGAATTTCAGATGTGTCAGTTATTAAGTTTTGAGACTAAACCTAATTACTTTAGAAAATTAGGTTTGACATATTTGCTTAAGAATGACCACCACTATGGTCAGCTGTGTGAGTCAAATCTGATTGACTCATAGGATCCCCAATTATTCAGGTTATTGTTATGTGCTTCTAAGTTCTTAGTTGAGTATTTCCAGACTCTAGAACCTGATCTTCAGGATCCTACCTTTGAGGAAATCCATCCGATGAAAACTTTTTATCTAGACCCTTTTATAGAGCCCGAACCCGAACCACAACTAGATATAGTTGTCTTAAAAAAAAATTTTTGTAAGGGTGTGTTGGATATATTCCTGGTATGTTGTAGTCTCCTCTTCATGTGGGTAACACTTTTTGATCCAGATGACCCACATTTATTCCGGCTACTGCTTTATGATTCTTCGAGGTGACTAATCTCTTCCATTGTCTGGCTGAAGACTTTAAACTTAGCACTTCTTGGGAGGTAACCCATTCTCATGCAACACGATAATATCTTTCCTTACTCTTTTCTTCAAGTGGTAACAGTTTCTCCTAGTTCAAGCTTTTAATTTCATCTTTAGAACATTTAGGACAATGTTAGATTTAAGTTTGTGGGTATGGAATAAACTTTTTAGTTGCAGTATAAATAAATAAAATCCAGAGACTAGAAATTTATGTTTATTAAGGTCGGCACTAACCAATCTAAGAAGATGGAAACATTTTGGTTGTAGGAGTTGAGGAACCAATCTGATTAGATGGAAACATCTAGAATATTCTATTCATAAAAGCACAAAGCTCAGGTGTTAGAAAAGAAAACATGGTAGTTTCGCCATATCCTCGTGATGGAAACATCGAAAGAATCCTGATCACTTCTTCTTCTTCTTTTCTACCATTGTTAGGGTTAAATAGAGTGACTGAGATACAAATATATATATATATACCAGACCACTAGACCAACTGGAATAAATACAATAAAGTCGACCACTAGTACCCTTGTATATGCCAGCTGAGTTGACCTAGAGTTAGGATTATCAACCACTGGTTCCCTTGTATATTCCAGTGTGTTGATATTAGTCCAGACCAGTATCTTAGTCCATTAAGATAGGTTCACCTTAATTAGTCAACATCATCCACGTTTTTCTCTACATCCATCTTCTTAATCTATCCATGTGATTGGTTGAGTCTGGAGCAATGGTTTTGTGGGTACACCTCTGGTAAACCCTCCCAAGATTAACTCGGTCACTGGGGCCACCTAGTGAGTTAGAATTTTATTTTCTAGATTAGTTTTGCTCGAGGACTATCAAATAATAAGTTTGGCGGTATTTGATAGACATATTTTTGTGCCTAAGTTGTCCTCAATTTTCTACATTGTTGGTACTCGATTTTGTACTTATTACGGTATTCTATGTGTTTGTAGGTATTTTTGGGAAATAAACATTTTTGGAAGAATTGGCTTAAAAGTGTTAAAGGCATCCTCATTTCAAATAAGAGCACCGATCTTGTTAACAACACCCAGTAAATGGATATAGGCACCCTCTCCTTCTTTATTTTGAAACAGATTCACGGAATTTATGGGAGATTTTAAGATTTAAGGCAAAGATATCTTCTTTCCTATTATACAGGAAGTTTCCATATCTTGAAGTTAAAAGAGATAATATATTTATTAGTTGGTTTTTATTGTAAAGGAGAAAGAAAATCTGGGGTTTTATTTAAAAATTAACAAAAGATAATATCCATAGGATTTTATTCTAGCAAATAAAGAAGATTAATTTGTGATAATGGAGAAAGAAATTATCCATGATGTGTATAAATAGGGTGCTAGTAATGGGTTGTTGTGGAAGAAGATTTTGAAAAGATGTTTGAGTAATGGGTTGTTGTGTATAAATAAGGTGCTAGTAGGACCAAATAGAGGAGGCCGGTACGGAGACAAAGTTTAGAATTAGTTTTTCTTATTTATTCTTTTCATCGATAATGAAGAACTAAACCCCGTCACTGGGACAAAGGAGGAGGCTGTATTTCATCCATGTGGTAAATCAAATTAATTCTTTATATACTTTTTTCACTATTTATTAATTGTTTTATGAATTTTATTGAATGATTGTTATTTCAATTGATGGGTCATGCTTAACTTAAATGGTTTGATGTCTCATGCTTTAGATTTACAATCACTGCTTTCAAAATTGATCTTGGAAAATATTAAGAGTCAGTAATTATTTTTGTTTTAAGCTATAATTGTCGAGGATTAATTTCTGAACCACTTGAATACGAAAAACAGTGAAATCTCGAGTCTCATATTCTACCGATATTGTTATAAACATTTGTATATTTTCTTTATTTTTTTAGTGCTTTCTTTTATTAAAACTTAAAATCAATCCAACAAAGTCCGAGTGAACGACAACCTTACTTACCACTATCTAAAATTACATCATAGTCAGGGATATAAAATTCCATTAAGAAATTGTCTGATTCTGATTTTCCTTCACCGATTTCAGCCATGACTAACTGCACGATTACATCCAAATAACTAGAAATAATAAGCTATCATATTCATATACTATATGCAACTAACTATGATCTTAAGCATCAAATAAACTTCCTTAGAGAACAAATGACAAACATATAGTATTCATGCATTGAAAAAGATAAAATTCTTGGATACAATTGAAAATGAAAGCTAAAACATGCCCCACTCTCATAAATGGATCCCAATTGCATTACAAAGCATTTTGACTTAAGAAAATTGACTTGCAATAAATGATTATAAGAATATGATCAACTTTTTGATACCAGTGGAGATCTACATAAGCATTTCCATTTCGGATATTTGCAAGGGAGAATCCTAATCGGAAGAATATGAGTATATTGAAGATAAAAAAAAAATGTGGATAAATCATTATACCTAAATGAGACAAATCTGAAGAGAGTTTGTAACCTTCTTTATTTCTTCCGGAACTTCTCAAATCAATTAAAATAAATAAAATAGATCCTCAAATTAAACCCTAATGTATCAAATTTCGAAGCTATAACTCAGAATCATAACAAAAAAACAGAAAATTGATATCAAAATGTTACTTGATTGATGATTTTAGGTAACGATATTATGATTCTAGAGTATGGATTAAAACAGAGAGAAAGAATACAAGAAGGATGCTAATGTTGTCGTCGTCGTCGTCCTAGAGTTTCCTTGTTTATATAAAAGTAACTTCCTCTCTCTGTGATAAAATCAGACCTCAAAATTCTTGTCTCTCTTAATGAAGAGGAAACACAGAAATTTATTTCCAATAGAAAAAAAAACAAAATTTCAGAAAATATGGGCCTCTCGTAAATTTGTATAAGAAAAATGGGTGCGACTGTGAACTTTTCTGATGGTGGGTTTTAGGGTGTGAAAAAACTGAAAAATGGGTGTGGTGGTAGTTTTCACTTAAGGTAATGGTGAGGGAGATGTCTATGGGCAAGATGGATCCAATCTTGTCGCTTGAGATAACTTTGAGGCAGCTATATAACAAATCCTTGACATGGGAGGGGGGTAGTTGGGACAAGGATACTGTAATCCGTGGTCTACGGGTTGTATTTAATAATCCAGAGGGATCTGTTGACTATCTATACTCTGTAAGTTGGTTCTCTGTCGGAGAATAAAATATGCATGAGAATTATAATTTACTTTTCTTCTATAACCTATTGTTAGCATTACTTACCCGTGTTTCATTATTAGCGTTCTAGCATTAACGTAAGTCAAGTGCGTATCTACTGTTCATCTCATAATACATTGTGTTTGTTTCCTTTTCTACCTCAGGGTATTTTCGATCAAGTAGTAGTTCCACCTGTGGCCCAACCACCAATAGCAACACCAGCTGTGAATGCTCCTTCCCAGGCACCGCAACCGACGCTACCAGTTCCTTTGCTGGGCCTAATGCATATCTGTTAGTTTAACATTATTAACCGTTGGATCAGGATGACCTAAAACTGCACCATCTGCAGTTGCTGGCCACCGAAAATCCTTTTTTTTTTAATTTGCGGGTACTGTATTTTGTAACTTCAAATGTGCGTGAGAAAACTTGTAACACTGAAAAGAAGACACATGTCAGTTTCCTAATGGTCAGTTAAATTGTGTTAATATCGTTACAAAATACTCTATGACAATAAAAACATGACAAAAGAAGCCACGTGTCATAACTTTTTTGGTCAGTTAAATTTTATAAAATCTGTTACAAAAAATTATGACAACTACAACCATAATTTAAAAAATACACGTGTCATTTCCTTGATGGTCAGTTTTTTTTTTTTTTTTGATAGCTTAGTATAGTGGTCCCTAGACTACTCCAAAATCTCACTTAATGGTCAGTTATACCTGTAATAAAGTTTTTTATTAACAATTACAAACATTACAAAGTTAATGATAAGCATAATATATCATTTTTGGTTTAACCAAAACAAACTTAATGTGATGGATTTTAGTTATAATATATTGGAGTAAGAAAACATATTTATGCCATTAGTAAATTTAAGATGCAACAATCAACCCCAAAAGTTAGGAGAATATATCATAGTTTTCTAAATCGTGAGGGTTGACCATAATTCTCAGAAAGTTTTGATTCCAACATAAATAAACAACACCGATAAAAAATCTTAAGATTACAGTATAAAACTCTCCACCAATTTCCACCAAACTCTTAACCCTTATGGAATCCTTCTTTAATAAGATAGCAACAACTAACAAATGTGGAAATCTAATGTTTATGGGCGTGTGATACTAAAAACAAATCATTGTGACAATTCAAATGGAATCAAGTACATGTAGTATGGAACAAATAAATAAAAACAATGCATTTCGTGCTTCAAGATTATATAAAAGCAATTTTAAGCCGGAGAGAAGAAAAACCATAATGCAGCACACTCACTTGAAAGCTTTCAGACGTTCAGAATAGGCCGCAGTTGTTAGCTTGTTATGGTTACTTGCAAAGAACCTTGTGTGGTGACATTTTTCAACCACCACAAATGTAACAGGTGGTTGATAGTTGGGCTCCAACGAAGCAAAAGCCTATGTGAATATAAAGTGACCAGTTAGCTGCGTGATTTCAACATGCCATAATGTTTTTGACCCCAGGGAGTATAAGTTAAAGAATCTAAAAATTACTATCATCCTGAGGACTGTCTTCTATTCAAGCCTACAACTTTTCAGTTATTTTCACACCGTACATAAAATTTTCCACCTTAACAAAGGTTGTTAATAGATATAGAGTATAGAAATTTTTTCCCCTAAGCAAAGTAGATACTTGACACCACATTACCTTGTGAATATCATCAAGCTTATAGACTAGAACTTGATAAAACTGACCCTTACTTAGTTACTCCATCCCTGAAACAAAAAAATGGATCATAAATAAATGAAAATACAGTAGACATAAGTCAATTAGCTACATTATGAATGCCAAAATTACTTGTAAAATATATGACGTTGAGGCTTCTGTCCAGTTGCTCTACGAAAAGAGATAAGAAGTTCTCTAGTTCTTGGAAATATCAAAAAATTAGCCAAAACAAATTCCAAATATGCAACTCTGGTCTGATAAGAAAAATAAATTGAGATGACAAAGATGCAGAAATACAAAAGGCAATACGCATATGTTAGAGCATTGCTCGGTCGAACTCGCATGCGTTGCTATCTCAAGCATGTTTGTCAATAGTGATCAAAACTATAAAGTCTTCATTTCTAGTCTACTATAACTAAGGTATCATACTAGGATAGAAAGTGCAGTCGATCTCAAGAACTCCATGGCGATCATCATACAGACTACTCAAGGAACCAGTGAATCTTAATCGAATAAAAGGTATGTGGAGCCTTGAACTTATCTATCACTCAAAAGTCTATCTACTATATCTCCTATCTTGAGACAAAAGTCGTTTTTCTATATAGATTTAGATTATACACATATGATATTTCGAGCTGAGTATATCTTGCTTATCTATTTCTCTGAATATATGTTGGTAAAGCTTTCTCTTTAGCCGAGTCCATCTTCACCTAGTGACGAAAGTCATGCTATGTTTCAATCACTTTGGAAATTACTCTGACAAAAAATAGTTTGTGAATAACAACTATATAACGCCCTCTGAGAATGTTTCAATGATTGAAATGAGAGTTTAGATAATATAACCATTGGAGGATATAAGCATTGTTGTGGAAACATATATATGTATAAGTCCTTATTGCTTGAACCGAAGTTTGTGAACTTTGTTGATCAAGTGAAACCGGAGTAGCACGTGAACTTCATTCTGAGAACCCAGTCTGCGAACTGGCGTAGTTCTCGAATCCGAAAATTTATACTAGAGTTTGTGAACTCCGTCCGGGAACTTAAATCCGTGAACCCAGTCCGCGAACTTGAGTAGGTTATGTCTAAAAACGATGTTTGTGATCTTATATTAATAAACTAAGGAATGCTATTGCAAACCGTGGATTTATAGTTCATGAATTGATTCGAGTGAATCATATCGTTTTTGCTTAAATTGTGTTTTGTGTAGTACATGAGATTTCCTTTCAATTGAACAACTCTCTAACTAGTTCGTTTGAGTCATTTGGACTAGTTATGGTGAAGAACAATATGGTTGATATGAAAGTGATCATATGGCTAACCATTTGGTTAACTAGTGTTGAACCAACTAATGTACAAGTTTGGGAACGGTTACACAATCCTAGAAATGTGCATTACATGTGTGTGTAACAAGCTATGTTTTCGATCTAACGGTTGATAAATATTAGCTTGAATCTAATCAAGTTTTCATCTAACGGTTGATAAATATTATCTTGAATCTAATCAGGTTTTCATCTAACGGTGAATATTGAATACTTTGTTAGTAAGCTAACATTGATTGCAGACCCTGATTTGAAGACTATATAAGGGAGAACTCTAGCAACTGGGAAACCTAATCCTCATACATTTTGTGTGATACTAGGTGTGCTAAGCTAGAGTCGATTCTCCTTTAACCTTTGGTTTTCTTCTTCTAAAACCAGGTTAACGACTTAAAGACTTCATTGGGATTGTGAAACCAGACTGATACTACTTTTCTTGTAGTTGTGTGATATGATCTTGCTACGAGTACAAATGGAATAATTGGCTTGAGATTTCTATCTCCGATAGGAAAGTGTTGATGGTGGTTTTTAGCCTAGGGTTAAAATCATAAAACCCTAAACCCTAGTCAGACAGTGACATCACATCATTTAAGTAATAATCTTTTACTAGGCGCATTTATTGAAACCTTTAATATATCTGTGAAAAATTAAATGGGGTATCTTTTTTCTTTTAATACTAATTAGGGTTACGACAAGCCAAACCCAAATTCCCACGTGTTCTAATGGCAAACCATGCCAGCCACACCTACCGCGCCAAGGCTTGCCAACCATGCTGTCTCCACCTATGTGCCAATGGAAAACCATAAAGATCTAAGAAATTGAACAACTCTCTAACTAGTTCATTTGATTCATTTGGACTAGTTATGGTGAAGAAGAATATGGTTGATATGAAAGTTATCATTTGGCTAACCATTTGGTTAACTAGTGTTAAACCAACTAATGTACAAGTTTGGGAATGGTTACACGAATATAAAATTGTCTAGTACATGTGTATATGATAAGCTAAGTCTTCCATCTAACGGTTGATAAATATTAGCTTGAATCTTATCAGGTTTTCATCTAACGGTGAATATTGAATGCTTTGTTACCAAGCTAACATTGATTGCAAACCCTGGTTTGAAGACTATATAAGGGAGAACTCTAGCAACTGGGAAAACTAATCCCCACACATTTTTTGTGATACTAGTTGTGCTAAGCTAGAGTCGATTCTCCTTTAACCTTGTGTTTTATTCTTCTTAAACCAGGTTAACGACTTAAAGACTTCATTAGGATTGTGAATCCAGACCGATACTACTTTTCTTGTAGTTGTGTGATATGATCTTGCTATTTCTATCGTACGAGTATAATTGTAATAATTGGCTTGAGATTTCTATCTCCGATAGGGAAGATATAAAAGTAATCGCAAACATCATCGTCTCATCGTTTGTGATTCCACAATATCTTTTTTCGCTGCTTCCATTAAGACTATTGTGAGGTGATTGATAAAACTGAGATGTTCTTCGGGAATATAAGTCTGGCTTTATTGATTGGTTCTTGTTTACCTTGATTTATAAAAATACGAAATAAAACTCATAGGTTTATTCGTGGGAGACTAATTTATCTATCTTGTAGACTTTTTTGTGTGATACATATTTGTTTATTAAAGTCTTCGACTTTGGGTCGTAGGAACTCTTGGTTGTGGGTGAGATCAACTAAGGGAATCAAGTGCGCAGTATCCTGCTGGTATCAGAGGTGTAGGAGCATAATTGTACCTTGGATCAGTGTGAGATTGGTTGGGGTTCAACTACAGTTCAGGCCGAAGTTAATTTGGAGTAGGCTAGAGTCTGTAGCGGCTTAATACAGTGTATGTTTAATCTGGACTAGGTCCCGGGGTTTTTCTGCATTTGCGGTTTCCTCGTTAACAAAATTCTGGTGTTTGTGTTATTTATTTCCTGCATTATATTTTGTTATATAATTGAAATAATACAGGATGTGCGTAGTTCAATCAATTAGAATATCCGACCTTATTGGTTGTTGATTTAAATTGATTGACACTTGGATATTGGTCTTTGGTACCATCCAAGTTATCTCTATTTGATTAAGACTCGCGAATTCTATTTGCTTGAGTAAATCAAATTGAGAGATTTAGATAATAACTCCTTGAGATATTTTCTATTGATTGAGTCTAACTGTCTAGTTGATTCTCTAGAAAGTAACTCGGAGTTGTCCATACAAATTGTTAATCGAAATATTGGGTGTGGTTGTTAGACCCCCGCTTTTTCAGCACTAAAATTCGAAAACTAAATATATTCGGAGGTTAAATGAACACAATTTACTACCGATTATGGTAGTACTAAAGTTCAAAAATTATTGGATTTTGGAAAAATCTCATTTTGGGGCCAATATACATTCGGAAGTTAAATTTACTACCAACTGTGGTAGTACTAAAATTCGAAAACTGTGGTAGTACAATTTTTCCCTTATGAAATACGTGAGATAAGTGCTAACTTCAATTTAGGTTTGGGTGACCCTATTTTGTCTTATTAGTGGCCCTTAATTCCTTTTGAGTGGCCCCTAAAAATACTAGGAACAAGACTTGCTATGAAAAATAAAAAACTTATGCCTAAAAAATTTGGTACACAAGAACATTTGCAAAATTGCTAATAGGGGCACCAATTTACATTGGGGTGTACCAAATTCTATAAAACACAAAACATCATTCCCGTTCAGAATAGTACACCCCCAAGTAATTTGTACTCCCTAAGCTGGCAAACGGGCGGGTCGGGCTGGCCCGTTGCGGGTTACACGGGTTCGGGTTAACACGGGTCAAAACCCGCATGTCGAAATTCCTCACGGATAGTCATTTCTTCAACCCGTGCCCGTAACGGGTTAAACTTGCGGGTTCACGGGTTAACCCGGCTGGTTTAATTAAAACTAAAATTAAAAATTAATTAACTTAATTTATGACAAATCACAATGATGAAACACAACTTACGAAAATTAGACATCAATACAATACCCATCTCATCCATTTTCAGGCCTTACTCCTTCCCTATAACACCTAACATACATCTAATCACTTCATTTTCATCTCAAAAATTAGACCTCACTACAATACCCATCTCAAATTCATTAAGTTAAATAGAAACGAAATGCATCAAATTGACATAATCTGGTATACACAAGGAGAAGCAAATACACAACGTTACAGAGGGATGAATTAGATGTTAGTAAAGAGTAATACAAAATATAAAAAAGGTCTATGATTCATGAATTCTAAGTTAGGCGAGAGGACTTAACATTTAGACTCATTCTTTCTATAAAGAATGTACAGACTACATAGTCATAATTGATTCCCAAGCATTAAACTAACTTCCCTGGAATGCAATTTAATTTACGGTAACAGGTGAGAGCTCAAGTGGTTAGGATGGCAAATGATAACAAGAATATGAGTTATTGTAAGAATGACATGATTTGAACACATACTCCAGCTCAATTATTTGAGTCTTAGGGGTTTAAGCAGACTGTCACATCATGAAATGCAACAAAGTTGTTTTCAACCCATCACGGCCACCAGCTCTTCTAATGTGTTCTCATCATCTATATCTTCTCCGCTGAAAACAAACCCATCGGTTCTTATTTCAGGCAGCTCATCTGCCGCAGCTGCGACACTCCTTGCCTGAATTCCATTTTTCTCACATCTCTGCAATGAACATAAAAATGATTACCCACAACAGTTTAATTTCACCTCCCCAATTCAATTTCCACTAAGATAAATAAAGATTGCTACTCACCGTAGTTGAATTTGGATATCTCCATTAACATCAAAATTCAAAACCCAATTTCGTGTCCATCTTAACCCCAACAAAAACCCATTTTCAAACCCTAATAACTTCTCAAACTCCTCTAATTCTCTCCGATTCCAGTCACTCCACCATCTTCAAATTAGCAACAAATCCTTCTTCCTCTAGATCTGATTTCTTTAAAATTTCATCACAAATCTAACGAGAATTTCTCAAACCCTAAAATTTATACAAACACATTCACTCAATTCAAATATAGAACTACAAATTATCCCCTCTTAATCGGAAATTTCCATTACGATGGAGGTGGTGAAGAGGCGCAGACGCAGGAGAAGACAGTGGGGAGAAAAGAGAAAAGAGAGGAAGAAAAAGATATATGTGCTAGGGTTTTTGGTGTCTTTTATATCTTAAACCTAGGGATAGGATTAACTCTAGATAATCTAACGGTGGAAAATAAATCTAATTTATTATTTATTTACTGTACACGGGTTGACAGGCTGAACCCGCGGGTTTATAAGCCGGTCCGGGTTAACCCGTTTTTCCACAATTTGGCATTTCTCCAACCCGAACCCGGCTTGTTTAGACACAAGCCGAGCCGGGTTCGGGTTTTTCACGGGTCAGGCAAGGCAAACCCGCGGGTTTTGGCTTGTTTGCCAGCGCAAGGTTTGAAAAACCGTCGTTTTTCCGAGAAAATGGCCGTTAAAACGCTCACGCCTATATAGCGTGCTCGTGTGGGTCACCGATACGCTTGTCTAAATAAGACCGATAAATAGTAAAAAACGGTGTTATTTAGACATGTTATATCTGTTTTCACGCATGTGATAAACGTTTTTTTTTTAAATGATTTTTACTGTTTTTTTCGTCTAAACAACATTTTAACATAAGTTTTTTAGACAGTTTTTTTCGTTTTCATACCCATTATACCAATCTTTTAGAAGGAAAAAAAAAAAAAACACTATTTTATTCAATTTTTTATTTCTAAAATAAAAGATTCAGAATTATAATTAAAAAAATTAAAATAAATAATAAACAAATAAAATAAAAAACGTAGTAACAACGTTATTTAGACCTGATATAACCGTTTTCACGCATGTTAAAACTGTTAGATAGGAAATTAAGATCATTATTTATTTATTTATTTTATTTAACCGTTATCACACCCGTTATTTCTTAAAAATATCAAATAAACGCATTTTTTCCCTAAACAATACGTTTTTTTGCTCGAAATGTGCTCACACCCGTCATAACGTGTTGTGACCCGTTTTTCAAACCTTTGCTATAAAGCAACCATGAAAATTTGGACCATCTATATAAAGTTTGACTTTTGACCAACTCATCACTCATGTCTATAGCCCAAAACTAGGTAGGTAAGTCGGGAAATCAGTTCATTAGTATTTCTTCTGAAATTATTATACGCGGAGTACCTTTTTCACTGTTTTTCTCTTTTAAAATAAACTGCTTTTTCACTCCTTTTTCATAGCTTCAATAATTCAATTTGATGAAATTACTAAATATTTACGATTATGGATTTTGGATCTTATCCGATGATTAGCTCAAGCTTTCGCTTTATCTTGTCTGTTCTCGTCTGATCTTAATTGGTAAGTTATTGTTTCTGACCTTGCTCTTTTTGTGTTTTACATCCATTCTGGTTATCTTTAATTCTAGTTCTTTGATGTCATATGTTCTTAAATCATTATGTTTGGTAATTTGATTGAGATCTCAAGTTAGTAATTTAGGATATAGATTATATATATATGGATCTTGGTAATTTTGGTACATCTGTTGATTTTGCTGATTTGTGTAATGGGCCACCAGTGAGCCAGGTAAGAAGGAGCTAATAAGAGTCAGTGATAATTACGAATTGGGAGTAGTTGTTTACTGGTAGTTGTGACCAAAATCAATGAATGGTGACAATTTACTTGGAAAATACTGAAATTTCTCCAGATTCTTGTTTTTGATCCTTGAGCTCAAGTCAAAGACAGAAGTTCTCAAGGAAGTCAGAGAGGGAAGAAGTAAGGGCCTGAGCGGCTTTTCATTTTATATACTCCTACAGTTTGGCGTTTTTCACCAGCGTTTCGTTGCACAACACATTGAGATCGAACTTATAGAAAGTGAGAGTTCAGGTCTTCCAATGACAGCATACGTTCCTCCTCACAAGAGGTACTCTAAGGATGGTGATGATAATAATAGGCCACTTCCAACTCAGTTCCAGATGAACGTGGGGGAATCTTCTACTTCGAATGATTGTGCTCGGAAGCGTGGATTTGTCCTCAACATGCCGAGTGCTGTATTTATGTCGTTCATAGAATCTGATGATGATGATGACATTTCAATTCGGTTGGTGCTTGTTGATGGATTTACCTGCATCAGGTCAACATCCCTTAGCCACAGAGGTTTCGCAAAGAATACTCCATGGGTGTCTATTACTGAGAGAATACGGTCAGGGCTACTAGCCTCTTTTGCGAATGTGAGAAGTGCAATGGATTTGGGAGAGGCGGGAGTAGCTATAAAGCCAACTTTTGTAGCTAGAATTGGTCAAATTCACTTTCTTGACGCTCCAGACAGCATAACCACCACCGCCATCACCAGCAAGTCGGAGTTTGAAACTGCTACAGATCACGTCAAAAAACACTTCTGTACTAACCTTCCTGATTCATATATGGAAGCCATTCTTGGTGGAGCGGCTCCGAATATTGTATCTGAGTTACACCAATCGAAAGAATACTACCAAATGCTTGTTTCTGACCAGCGAGATCCAAAATCAGCTATAATTATCAAATGCCAAATTATATGCGGAGAGATTAAAATACAGAAGATCGAGAAGAACCACAAGAGATGCTTTATAGCCAATGTTGCGTGCCTCAGCAGGGATCTTGACCTGAGGTTGAGGCTAGCTATCAAGAGGGACTTGACGATGGCACTTAAGGATGACTCTGAAGAGCTAAAAGCTTTGAAACATTTTGTTAATTCTGCAATTTTGGATGGAAGTGTAAAAGGTGGCTTGAGATGGCCTTTGGGAAAGGAGCACTCTTCTGATGGTAGATACTCCGTTAGAAAGACGTTCCACAGTACTGTTAAAACTTTCAAGAATTCAACCATGAAGTTAAGGCTTATAAATGCAGACTGGTTTAATTTCTTCACTTCCGATGGAGAAGTTGAAAATGAACTGGTTTTAGATATGAAAGGAATAAACGATATGTTAATTGACAGGATGCTTGACATGGAACCTGCCATTGAAAGACTTCAAGAGACTTTGAAATTGGTGTGGAATCATTTGCTGTGATTTGAGCTATGATTGTGCCTGTCCCCCTTTATATGTTGCGCAAAAGCTTTTTAGCAGTATGAAACTTTTCTGTTAGGACGAGGTTTGCGCTAGCATGCACCAAAACAGGAAGAAGTGAAGAACAGAAACCGAGTTGCTTGTAAGGGATTGCTGGTTCAATGGATTGTGATTTTTCTCCATTCAACCTTTGTTCTCCCATTTTCTTCTTTTTTGTTCTCCCTAATTCTATTATCGTATCCTTTCTATATATGGTTATATTATTATGTAAATTTTCCCTACAAAATTGCAAGTACATTTTCGAGTATGAACCGCACGAAGTATGCTACTCGCTTATAAACTGCAGAACATCTGGATGATGCGCATGCAAGAGTTTGAGTAAACATTGCAAGAACAAATACCAGAAGGAACTAACGAATTTTTTGTACTAGCATAAAGAGAATTTACATGAAGAGCACTACTAGTTAAAGTTAAAACCAAGTACATATATATGTCTCAATGACAGTAAACATATCAGTTGCCGCAATAGAAAATTGATGCACTTGAAGGCTCGGTTCACTGAGGTTAATGTCTGAAATTTTTGTTGCAAAACTGCAAATACCTAGATGGTTCACGAGCATTTGCAAAATTGCTAGTAGAGATATCAAAACATCCTTCACCAATCTGGAAAAGATAGAATATCGAACGCCTCCAAAATTTTTGGTACCCCTGTTAGGAGACATGAACATTTGGACCGAAAACATAAGTTTGACTTTTGACCCTATTGAGTAGGTAAGCCACCGAATCCACGGAGTTTGGGAAATCAGTTTATTATTATGGGTGAGTGGTACCTTTTTCACTGTTTTTTTCTTTCTTTTAAGACCGCAGCTATATACAGGGCCTACAAAAGCTATATACAGGGCCGAAATGATATTGATTTAAGTCATTGAAAATGGACCAAAAAGTGAAATTCTTTGAAAAATCAACTTTTAGTTTGAACCTTTTCTACCACCGTTCTACACAAGCCCACCACGGCAATGAGGACCAACAGAAACCACTGTTTAGAATGGTTTTTTTCTAAGAGGGGTGGTTGAGAAGGTAGAGGTCCTAGATGGAATATCTGGTGATGCACTTTCTTTTAAAGGAATAACAACATTTTGCTCGAGTATAAGCAACTAAAACATTCTTCATCTCGAAAAACCTTACGAACAGTATTAGGTACAATATGGGGCTATTTTCACGATATCACCTGTACAATCTACACGCCCTCGAACAAAATGACCACCCATACGAGTATCCGGTTGTAAAGCTTTTTCTAATTTAGCACGCGAACTCGATCGGTACAAGCTCGAGCGTATTTTTTAATTTCATTCACTGTGAATAGATCTTTAACCGCAATGTAATTAGGGTAAGGAAGAAACTGAATTGGGGGTTAATTTTTGTTCAGGTTGATATCTCACTTGATATCAAGATTTTTCTAGTGGTTTTAATGGACGAGACGGGGATTTTCTTTCACTTGTAGCATAAGATGAAAGATGAGGGTTTTTAAGTGATGATATCGGTTGCAGTCGCGGTGATTTAGGAATAAAGAAAGGGGTTTTGCTACTCTACTTGAATCAGATCTAAGTGGTGAAGATTCTTCTTCATCATTCTGATTCTGCCCTTGAAGCTAAATCTGTTCTTTCTTTCTCTTCTTCTTAATTTCTGGCTGAATTTTGATTTCTCTTCTTCAAAATAAGAAATCCTGGATTCATAGATATGAAAACATAGTAGCTAAATGAAAAAAAAAAGGGTTTACTAATGTTTATGAAAACTACAAAAAAAAAATTGGCTGGATGATTTTGTGATCTATAATCGAAGAAGATGGAAGGAGAAGTGGTGGCGGACGGTGGTTGCTTTTTGAGTTTTAGGCCTTTGGATTTGGCGTGGCAGGACGTGTGTATAACATCACAAATCAACTTACTTCAATTTGGGGCCCTGTATCAAAGTCGTACGTGCAAACAAGATTCCGGCCCTGTATTCAGCTGAGTCTCTTTTAAATACACTGCTTCAATAGTTCAATTTCGGCTTCTGTTTTTTGATCATTGATGAATATATACTCATTACAACTCTCAATGTGTTGTTATGCAATAAGATGAATGAAAACATTAGCGAAGAAAACTCTTGTAAGCTTGTGAAAATAACGCAGGCAAGATCCGAAAATAAAGGTTGGCCTAGCTGCCATCCACTATGTAATACCTTATATAAATGACCAAGCAGACTTGAGAGAGAAGGATTTTTTGGGTGATAGTGAGAAAGTAAATAGGAGAGAAAAAGTCTAGAATAATTCTTTTTTTCTTTTAGAAGAAGAAGGTTATATTAAAAGGAAAAGGAGAAATACAAAACTAATCACTCGCTCATGAGAGCTTCCCAATTGCTCCAAATGAGAGAAGGGGGGACAAATTTAAAGGTACCAGAATCAAAAGACCAAAGAACAACCAGATGTTTAACTAGATCAACGATCTCATTAATGTCTTTCCTACGCCCACCAAAGACTCTCCTATTTCTTTCCTTCCACAAAATCCAGCAAATTGCATAATGAATAATTTTCCAAATGACTTTACCTTTTCCTTGTAGAACGTTCGTATCCCAAGCATCAAATAATTGTAGCAGTGTTCTCGACATTGGCCATGAGATCTTGAAGGCTTTAATGAAGTAGTTCCAAATCGAGAAAGAGAAGGTGCAATTCATAAACATATGATTTTTTGTTTCTTCTTCAGTTCCACACAACACACACAATGCACTTTCTATTTGCATACCTCTATGAGACAACATATCTCTAGTGGGAAGCGAATCATGGAAGGCTTCCCAGAGTATAAAATTTACCTTGTTAGGAATATGATGCTTCCAAAGATGTCCTTCAAAATTGGACAGAACTTGTACACCCGACAAGAGCTCATAGCACCTGTAAGTGCTAAAGTTCTCTAAGATGTTCACCTCGTCATCACCATCTTCCAACGTTGGTACGAGGACGTCTCGACATAGCAGATCCCACTCAAGTCTCCCATTTGCATTTAATCTCCTCTTGAAATCACATTTCCAACTCCCGTTAACAATAAGCTCAGCAATTGAAGCTTCCTTATATTTTGAAGCTTTGAAGATAACCGGAAAAATATCTTGCAAACGACCCCTTTGCAACCATTTATCCTTCCAAAAACGAATACCCCTTCCGTTTATCACTGTAAAAACAGCCAAGTCATGAATATCAGGTACCAAATTAACCACATTCTTCCACTGACTTCGACACTGTGGATTATTATCAATATCCGGCATTAGCAAATCGTTGTTTCTCTTAAATTTTTGATTCACAATCTTCCTCCAAAGACTATTTTTGTTTCTTGAGAATCTCCAAATCCACTTGACTAAAAGAGAATTGTTGGTAATCCTAAGGTTTTTTACACCTAGGCCTCCGTTCTCTATTGGCAAACTCACTTTTTTCCAAGAAACCCATACGAGATTTCTTCTTCCCTCCACTGCACCCCATAAGAAATTTCGCATAATCTTCCCCATTCGTTTTTCCACACTGACCGGCAAATGAAATAAGGACAAGAAATAAATAGGTAAACTTGCGAGACAACTTTTGATTAGGACAAGCCTACCTGATTTATTAAGAGTTCTTTTCTTCCAAGTTGCCAGCCTCTGCTCCACTCTTCTCAAAACGTACTCCCATAATGTAGTACTACGCCACCGTTTACCAATTGGCATTCCTAAGTATTTGAATGGAAACTTCTCTGTCTTACATCCAAGCTCTTTTTACAGCGCTTCGATCACCTCTTCGGCACCCAAACTAATCATGGTACTTTTATGCAAATTTAACTTCATACAGGTAATGGATTCAAACACAGCCAAGATGATAAAAAGTCTTCTCACTTCTTCAACGCTGGCATCTAAGAATATAAGAGTGTCGTCCGCGAATTGTAGGTGAGAAATAATTGAACCAGTCTCCGTCACTTTAAATCCAGTAAGTTGTCCACGTTGTACTGCATCATTTATCATCTTGGAAAGAATCTCCACAATTAACAGGAACAGATAAGGTGATAAAGAGTCACATTTTCTAAGACCTTTACTAGGTTTGAATTTCTCCGTAGAGCTACCATTAACCAAAACAGAAAGGTGTGAAGAAGTTACGCACCATTTGATCCAGGAAATCTATTTAGCTCCAAATTCATGCTTCTCAAGAATCGACTTCCAATTAACGTTGTCGAAATCCTTCTCTATATCAATCTTACAAAGAATACCAGGTTTCTTAGCCTTCAATCTGCTATCGACACACTCGTTTGCAATAAGAACTCCATCAAGAATTTGTTTTTCGTGAATGAAAGCACCTTGAAAGTCTGATATTAAATCCGGCATTACCTTCTTCAACCTAACAGCGAGCAACTTGGATATTATCTTGTAAACACTTCCAATGAGACTTAGAGGTCGAAAGTCCTTTGTTGTACACGAGTCTTCTATCTTCGGGATTAAGGTAATAAAAGAGCAGTTGAAACGCCAATATATGGAGCCAAAACGGTGGAAATCATTTACAACACCTCCAGTAGAATTCAGCCGTAAACCCGTCCGGACCCGGGGCCTTGTTACATCCCATACCTCCGTCTCCGTAAATTCACGCTCAAGCCAAGCTTTATCTTCCTGTTTAATTTTTGGAAAACACAGATTCTCCATTCCGGAATTAACCTCAGGTTGTTGAGAGAAAATATTGACGAAGAAACTCTGTAATTCTTCCCTGATAACGTTTTGATCAAAACAGTCATCCCCTCTAACTTGAAGTTTAGAAATTGTATTCCTTTTTCTTCTTGCCATTGCAATGCTATGGAAATATCTTGTGTTTGAATCTCCCCATTTGAATTCGTTTTGCTTCGCCCTCAGCTGCCATTTACTTGCCTCCAAAGTTTCAACTCCTCTCAACTTCACTTTGCAATTAATCCTTTCTTCTAACTGATGTCTCGACAATGCACCATCTTCTTCTAATAAATTCAGTTCATGGACTCGAGCAATAAGTGCATCTTTTTCTCTGGAATACTCCCAAATTCCTCCATCCTCCACGGTTTGATAAGATGCTTCAGATTTTGCATTTTTAGAAAAAACCGAGAGCTCGCACTTCCATTGAATGTCATCACACCCCACCACTGTTGCACCTTATTCGCAAATTTATTGTGTTCAACCCACACCCTGTCAAGCTTAAAATAAGGTTTAGAAGGCATTACAGGTTCCGAGATCAGGAGAACAGGATTGTGATCCGATATGGTTCTTTTCATAACCACTTGAAGAGAGTTTGGGAAAGCCTCCTCAAAAGCATGGCTAAATAAGAATCTGTCAAGACGACAGAGAAGAGGGTCGTCGTGGTTATTTGACCAGGTGAAAAACCTCCCAATGAGAGGTTGATCGATCAATTCATTGTCCATAATAAAGTTGTTTAAAAATGCACTGTTCCTACTGTCCCCATCTCCTCTATTTCTCTCCGCATTCGACCTAACTGCATTCATGTCGCCTGCAAAACAGTGAGGGTCATTCCACCAACTGTTAGCTTCATACATATCAACCCAAAAATCAGTTCGTGCATTATACTCACACGGACTGTAAACATTGGATAATGCCCATTTAAAGCCGTTACTCCTTGTATTAAAGACCAGTGTTATATTGTTGAAGCCAATTCTTTTGTCTAATTTTTCAAATCTGGCGCTATCCCAAATAGACAGTAAACCTCCACTGCTACCTACTGAGGGAATATAAGCCCAATCGAAGTTGCCGTCGTACCAAAAATTTCGAACCAAATTATCAGTTATAGTCTGGATTTCGTCTCCTGAAGTAAGCAAATTGCAGATCTCTGAGACGCCACCAAATTCCTGACTGAAATTTGTTTATCAAAGTCGTTCATGCCTCTTATATTCAAACATAAGATCTTAAAATACATTTAATATCACCTCTTCCCTTGCTTCCCTAATGATCTCCACACAGTTATCCCCTTCTGCTTGTTCATCATTAATCCAATTCTCCTGTTGTTCATTCTCTAAATCATTATCCTCTCCCACTTCATTCATACCTCCATCATTACTATCTTGTATTATTTTTTCTTGGCTGTTGTATCTTCTTTTATAACTCAATACCAGTTGCTTTAGAATTTGTCTTTTCTCAAGACTTATACTCCCATAACTGCATGCAACCTTCACCAACGATTAAACTGTTTTGTTGTCCGATGCGTCCTCATCGACCTTATTAAGATGTTGCACCACCTCTAGGTTCTTCAAGACTTCATCTTCCATCTCATTTCTTCCAGGTAAAGTACTAGAATATTGTGATTCAGATTCATCGTCGCCTGTTTTATCCGTACTCCCATCAGGCTGTGCATTTTGTAATGGATAATATCTGGAGCCGATCTCTTGACTTTGCGAAGGCAATGATTTATTCATACTAATCAGTCTGCTCCCCTGAGGAACGAAAACCCAGTTACCCTCCTCTTTGTTGAGTACATTTCCTCCATTGGCAGAGCGCACAGTTCCTTTTGCACCATCACCTTGTTTACTACCCGATTTTCCCAAATTTATGTCTCCGTGTGAATCAATGTTAGAGTGTGAATTATTCTTCTTAGAAAATATCGATAATCTTCCATCAAACTTTGCCAACTCCTGTGTATATTCTTGTGGTGATAAATTTTCTGAAGGGGAATATTCGAAGGCCCATTGTACCGTAAACGCCACCTGCTGTCCATCAATCTCTTAGACCACAACTGCCGCTATCTTATGAAGATCACCATCAATTGAAACACGGAAAAAATGAGCTTTCGACTCTGAATTGATTGATAGAGTTTCAGTACTTACTCTCACCAGACCCCCTAAGGCAGTACAGATTGTTGAGAAATTATTTGAATTCCATAGGTTGTGTGCTAAGCCCCTAATCTTTACCCACCTTTCTCCAGAAACGAGTGAGTCCAATGGTATTAAGCTGTCGCCCCCTTTTTTTTTCTTGTTTTTTCTTATTTGCTTTCCCTGCATCTTCCCTTGTCTTATTATTTCCATCCGAGTGAGATTCCAGTTCTTCTCCATGCCATCTATAAATCTTGATAATGATTCCCTCCTCCTCCCATATCACCGGATTCCAGATACCACTCCATTCTGCATATTCCAAATGCACAACCGCAGTTAGTTTTCTAACTTCGTCAATCTTCAAAAATCTTTCCATCCCAATTTATTGTTTAACTTTACAACAATCTTTCCCCATACAGTATTTATGGATATTTTAACCACTCCCTTATATAGACCTTAAGTTTGAAGAGACGGATAATCCCTAACTGACTGCAAGTTTCCAACTGATCCCCTAGTTTCCATCCTTGGAGTATAATGCACCAACACTTAAGATAGCATAATCCAACATTGGTTCTTTTCTCCACCAGGAAAACAAATACTAAATGATCTTCCTTCTGGACCCCTTCTAAACCTTGAAACACTCAAATAAGTTCCCTCACTGTTCTCTTGAATTTGTGCCAGATACACGTCTTCCCCTACTCTTTCCTTTCATTGATAATATTCTGTCTTCTCTTCTATTATGATATCCAGGGTATTCCTCAACCAATGATATCCTTTTTCTCCTCTCCTGTGATCTTCACTCGGATGGAAACATTATTCCATCCATGCTCTACTTCTTATATCCTATTCTTCATTCTCCGTCTCTCCTCCAAGTAATCATAGATCTTCACTGTCTTAATTTTTCTGAAATTAAATCCTTTAAAATCATGGAAAGTAATACAAAACCCGTCTATAAAAATGTTGGGTTTGGTCTCCATGGAAAAGGATTTCCTGTCTAATTGAAACATTTTTGGTGAGATTAGGAGGCATTCCCTTTCTCTTCAAAGTCTTTTAATCCCTTTTGTCCTCGTTTTTGATGCCAAGTGCTATAGGCACCTTCTTTGGGAGAATTGTGTGTAACCCATTATTGTTATAGTGGAAGATTTGCCCGTGGTTTTTATCTTGAAGCTTGTCTTCTATATCGTCATCGCATTGTGTTTCATTTCCGTTGTCTTTCTTTAGATCTCAATGGCAAGTAATCATAGATTGTCAAAGAAATAAAAATATTGTAAAAAAGATCTATGGTCCAATAGAGAGCAAAATGAAATTTAAATCTATAAAACCATCAAGTGAGACGATTGAAACTGGGATTCCCCAAGGAAGGAGTGGCGCAGAAATGTCAATTAACTTAAAAATTCCTGAAACTGTTGCTAAATTAAATCCTTTAAAATCATGGAAAGTTTAATCATCTCATTCAGATCAAAACCCGTGAAAATATTTGAATGTTGGAACCATACCAATTCGAACGAAACAAAGTAAAAAACAATGGTGTTTAAGGAGAATTAACAAAATTGTTTGTGTTAGTTTTGCTAAGTAACCCGAGTTATTTACGAGAGCATGGTGTTGCAGGATAGCGACCTCTCCTCAAATACTATCAACCCCTCTTAGAAATCATCTCCTCAAATCAGAAATGCGTCATCTCCTCATGTGAAGAGGAATCCATCTGAACCATATCTAGATTGAGAAATTTCTGTAATTTACTGTTTGAAATTTGAAATTTCACAGTAGAGGTACTGTTTGAGAGCGTCTCTCTCCTCCCTACTCTCTCTCTTTTATTAAGAGGCACAATATTTTCTTAGAATAATTCTTATTTCCTTGTATTCTTACCCTTCTTGTAAGATTCATAAAAGAATTTAATAAAGATTTGGTGATTGTTCTTAAAATTTGGGTAAATCATTGTGTAAAATCATTAGGGTGTGATTGTAGGAAAACCTGCAATTACATATTGGCGCTAGAAACAGGGACTATTGAAATAAAAAAAAAATGATGAAGCAAGTTAGAAAACCGATTAAGGAAAAGATAATTAAAGCCAGAGGAGACAATAGGAGATTGGAGTGTAGTTTGATAACAAAAACAATGGTTAATGAATTCCACGAAAACATCAAAGGAAGAATACATAAACGATATTTTGAAGGAGAGAAAATTATGACAGTGGAAAAGGTTTCACCATTGAAGGACTGGGAAAAGCATAAAATTACATTCAGAGCAGCAGAGATACTAATAAAAAAATTAAAGCACACAAATCCGTTGGTAATCACAATAATTGTAGCGAAAAAAGATGGATGAATCAGCGAATTCTACAGAAGAATGGGCGATAAACAGAACTTTGGTAGATACAGGAAGTTCGGTTGACATAATGTTCTACCATGCATTCAGAGGAATGGGATACAAAGATGAAGAGATGACTTGTTCAACATATCATATCCACGGTTTTGGAAAATATACAACAAAACCTAAAGGAGAAATAGTGGTGCGAATATTGATAGGAGAAATTGAAACACAAGTGCCGTTATGTGTGGTGGATATGGAGTCGCCTTACAACGTGTTATTGGGAAGGCCGTGGATACATGCGATTAAAGTCGTAGCATCAGCATTGCATCAGTATATCAAATTTTCTATGCCAACTGGAGTAGGTGAAATCAGGGGAGATGTTAACGTTGCGAAAATGTGTTATCAAGTTGAAATGGAAAGTTATGAAGGACGTGCAAAGAGGCAAAAAATTCGCTGGAAAGGGGAAAAAGAGGCAAGGAAAAAAGAAGAATTTAGAGTTTACATGATAAAAGCAGAAGAATTAAAAGGAATACCAAGCGAAATATGGGAAGAAGGAGACAAACCAATCAAAGCAATAAAAGAGCCAACACCAATAGGAAAGACAAAGGTGATCTACACTACCGTACATCCAACAAAAGAAGTAAATATTTGACCTGAAGAGGAACCAAAGATGCTAAAGATTAGAACCAAAATGGACGCAGACGAAGAAGAAAGAACAATCAATCTTTTGCGAGAATACAAAGACATCTTCGCGTGGAGCATGGATGAGATGCCTTTAATAGATCCTTATGTAGCGTGTCGTCATTTGGAAATTAACAAAGATGCAAGACCATTCAAGCAGAGAATAAGAAAGATAGCAACAACATACCATCCTCAAATAGAAGAAGAATTACAGAAGATGCTTGATGCAAGAATTATATGGCAAGCAAAGTACCCGGAGTGGATAGAAAACATGGTAGTGGTACCTAAGAAAAACAATGGGATAATAATTTGCATAGATTTCAGTGATCTAAATAAATCTTTTCCAAAGGACAGTTTTCCAATACCAGATATCCCACAAATGGTCGAATCGGCGGCATGGAATGATAGAATGTCTTCTTTAGATGGATATAAAGGTTACAATCAAATCCCTCTTGCTAAAGAAAATCAAGAACACACTGCCCTTTTTGCACCCATAGGATTATATTGTGACACGAAAATTCCATTTGGTTTGCGAAATGCTGGAGCGACATATCAAAGGATGGTAGAGAAGGTGTTTGCGAAATGGATACATAAGATACTAGAAGTGTATGTGGACTACATGTTGGTGAAAATTAAGGAAGCTAAAGATCATGTGCAAGATTTGAAGGAAATTTTTAAGCAAATGCGGCAATTTAACATCAAGGTGAATCCTGAAAAATGCAGTTTCGGTGTTGTATCGAGAATTTTTTTAGGATACATCGTGTCAAAAGAAGGAATACAAGTTGATCCAGAGAAAGTGCAAGCAGTTCACGACATGCCAATGCCAGCGACGGTGAAAGACGTAAAGAAAATTAAAAGGGATCTTGGCTTCGCTAGGGAGATTCATTTCACGATCATCGAACAAATATAAGCATTTCTTCAACATACTTAAGAAGGGAGCAAAGTTTAGATGGACAAAAGAATGCGAAAAAGCGTTGCAAGGAATAAAAGACCATTTGATGAATATATCCATCTTACAAAAAGCAGATCCAGGGGAAGAATTGTTAATCTATCTTGCGACAACTTCGCATGCATTAAGTGTCGTGTTGTTGTGAATAGATGCAGGGGTAGAAAAGTCGCTCTACTACACAAGCAAGACATTTAATGCGGCAGAGAAAAATTATTCGAAGATTGAAAAACTAATACTTGCATTAGTTTACGTAACCTTTAAGCTTCACATATATTTTCAGGCTCATAAAATAAGGGTATTGACATAGGTGCCAATTGAATCAGTAATGAAAAATTCAAAAAGATCAGGCAGGGTTGACAGATGGAACGCACAAGTAGGACATTTTGAGATCAAGTATGAAATATTATCTTTGCTGAAGTCACAAGTTGTTGCAATTATCTTAGCAGAGTTTCCCTTGGAGAACGATGAAGCTGTGGAGAAGATGATGGATGTAGACGAAGAACATCGGAATCCAAAATACTTGTTGACAGAGCCCGATAGATGGGAAATATTGGTGGATGGATCATCAAATGGAGAAGGTAATGGAGTTGTAATTGTCTTAATTTCACCAGAAAGAACGAAAATGGACTTTTCTTTCAGGTTGGAGTTAGCATCCACTAATAATGAAACGGAGAAGCAGTGGTGCATGCCTTACGACTCATAATAGAAATAAAATTAGAGAACACAAGAATCACCAGTGACTCGCAGCTAGTCGTTCGCCAAATAAAAGAAGAATACACTACAAATAAACCATCATTAAAGAAATACAAGAAGCTTGTGGAGGAATTGTCACCAAAAATCCCAAAAATAAAATGGAGACACATATCAAGGAAGGATAACAGACTAGAAGACGCCTTTGATTTTATCCTAAGTATGATGGTAGATCCAACTGCGAGATGCATAAAGAAACAGATTTCTTTCGCCTTCAATCAACAAAGAAGATGAGTAAGAGGCAGATGTGATGATAATAGAAAATGGGGAAAAGGAGCAGGCGACTAATGTTGAAGAGTGGAGAATCGAACTTCATTGCATATCTAGAGAAAGGAGATGTACCGAGAAATAGATTGGAGCACATAAATTAAAGAGTCGTGCGACAAATTATGAACTTAGATATGGGGTATTGTATCGAAGATCATTTAACGGTCCATCACTTAGATGCTTAACACGAAAAGAATGAGAAGAAGTATTAAAAGCATTACATTATGGAGATGCTGGTAACCATAGCGGAGGAAGATCTTTGGCATACAAAACGAAAATTCAAGGATATTATTGTCCATACATGCATGAAAACGCGAAAGAAGTATCAAGACGCTGCGAAGAATGTCAGCGGCATGGTAAGAGGATACATGCACCTGTAGCACCTTTATCATCTTCAACAAGTGTGTGGCCCTTTGGAAAGTGGGGTCTAGACATTGTGGGACCATTTTACCAGCATCTGGACAAAGAAGATATCTTATTATCGCGACCGACTATTTCAAAAAGTGGGCTAAAGTAAAGGCAGTGCAGGATATTCGCGATAAAGACATTCCATATCTATAGAAAGGAGAAGTACCGAGAAATAGATTGGAGGCACATAAATTAAAGAGTCGTGCGACAAATTATGAACTTAGAGATGGGGTATTGTATCGAAGATAATTTAACGGTCCATCACTTAGATGCTTAACATGAAAAGAATGAGAAGAAGTATTAAAAGCATTACATTATGGAGATGTTGGTAACCATAGTGGAGGAAGATCTTTGGCATACAAAACGAAAATGCAAGGATAGTATTGGCCATAAATGCATGAAGACGCGAAAGAAGTATCAAGACGCTGCGAAGAATGTCAGCGGCATGGTAAGATGATACATGCACCTGGAGCACCTTTATCATCTTCAACAAGTGTGTGGCCCTTTGGAAAGTGGGGTCTAGACATTGTGGGACCATTTTTACCAGCATCTGGACAAAGAAGATATCTTATTGTCGCGACAGACTATTTCACAAAGTGGGATGAAGTAAAGGCAGTGCAGCATATTCGCAATAAAGACATCTTCACATTTATATTCGAAAATATCATTCGTAGATTTGGAATTCCTCCACAATTGGTGTCTGATAATGGAAAACAGTTCAAAGGGAAAAACATAGAAATGTTACTTAATGCATTTAAGATAAAGCGTGGGAAATCCACCCCTTTATATCCGCAAAGTAATGGAAAAGCATAAGCAACAAATAAGATAATTGCAGATACATTGAAGAAGACACTGGAAGGGAATAGTAAAGCATGGTGTGAATAGGTACATAATGCAGTCTGGGCTTATAACACAACCAGGCGAGAAGCAACAGTAATGTCACCTTTCTGTTTAACATATGGAGTTGAAGCAGTGCTACCAACTGAGGTCATTATTCCCACAAAAAAAATAGAAGTATGGGAGAAAAATCTAAGTGTGGATATGATTTTAACAAAGCTTGATGAATTAGAAGAAAAGAAGGAAATGGCTCTACAACATATGGAGAACTATTAGTGAAGATTAGCTCGAGACAACAATAAGCATGTTAAAATAAGAGAATTTCATCCAGGTGATTTGGTGCTGTGAGAAATACCAGCGTATCAGAGAGGGAATGATAGGAAACTAGAAAAGAAATGGGATGGACCATACATCATTAAAGAAATAGTTGGAACAAGGGCATATAAACTAATGGATCCTGAGGGAAAGGATACTGGTCGTAAGCTTGATCGACCATTGAACAGATTATATCTAAAGAGGTATTATCCATAAAAGATCTAGAAAAAATCGCTGGAAAACAGAAAGATAGAAGGAAAATTAAAGTGAAAATTTTTGCGAAAGAACAATTGCGAAATTATATTTATCAAAATATAATGAAAACATGCGATAATTTCGCTGAAGTTATATCTATCAAAATATAATGAAGACATGCTATAATCTCGCAGAAATTATGAATTTTACAAAATAAAATCAAAGATTGAATGAACAAAAAATGAAAGAGGCACCCAACTATGGCGTACACCCTAGTTCGCGAATAAAATTTCGCAAGAAGCAAATGTAATACCTAAAGTGCGTCATAGAAGGGGAAAACCTATTACGTGGCTCAGGGGAAGGCTATACCGCCACTAGAACCTGGGTCATGGATATTTGTGGTCAATAAATCCCATCCAGGAGAAGCGCCTTGGATTTTCAACCTAAGCTTATGACTTAGGTTGGATGAGTAAGGTGAGAAGGTCTCTCATAAGGAGTGCAGAACTCGATCAAGATGATGATGTACACGGTTGAGCCAAGAGTGCCTGGGGTGTCTGGAGCATACCTGGCCATTCTTGGAAAGTCTTGGCTATGATGCACTTGGTCCGAAGAAAACCCCACTTAGGGTGCGGTCTTGTAACCATGAGCCATATCGGCGAAGGGATAAGAGGCCACGAAAACAAATAGTTGTTGTTAAGACCGTATGGGAGGAGCCAACCTTGTATGGTAGAGGTACTCATCCTTGAAGGGGAAACCATGGGATGATAAGGAAGGCACCCTCCATTAGGGAGCTGATAAGTGTCAAAGACGTAAATGTCATGAGGATTTTTACTCACGGGAGTATTAAGGCTTGTCATATTTGTGCAACAATCCTGCATAGGCAATAATACTAAGAGAAAGATAAGACGATATCAATGGGTCGGTGCATGAAAATGTAAAGACGTCATTCGATTTCGTCGCAATACGGCAATGTCATGGGGCTTTATGTTCGCAAGAATATTTAGGCCTGTCATATTGTCGCATGAAAAATATCTTGCTGAGGCAATAATACAAGAAAATGATAAGACAAGATCAATGGGTCATTACATGAAAGTGTAAAGATGGCATGTGATTTTTTTTCAAAGACAAGGGGTGGCAAAATAAGACCTTTACTTAGGAAGGCAAAATAAGACCACATAAGAGCATAATAATGAATGGAATCTTGGAAAATTCCAAGATATATATGATAACATGTATGATAGAGAAATCATGAAAATACGATTGCGAAATTGATGCACATGAAACAAAAATAAACTTATAAAAATTAACTATTTAAATATTACGTAGGTGAAAGACTCAGTTTTCGCAAGAAAGATAATGAGAGGAAAGTATGGGAATTAATAAAGAAGATGTATTATCTTTCTCGCCAAAAAGGGGGGTACCAAAAAAGTAAATAAATTTCAAGATTAATTGAAGTACATCACTCGCAAGAGTAGTAAAGCGGAAATAAAACAACTCAAGAAGCTAAAATCTAAGTAACTAAAGAAATTTCAGATTTGAGCATTAGCTTCGCCAGGAGGGGTTGATGTAGGATTTTCCCCAGTTTTCTCGCTTTTGCAACTCTTCTCCTGATCTATTCCAGCTTTTTCTCCATATTGATTATCTCCAGCATTAACTTCCTTGAGGGGTTCATCTTCTTTATCATTATCAAGAGTATATTCATCATCACTTTCGAAATCAAAATAACTATTAGGTTCACGAGAAACTTCATCATCATCTACTTCATGAGGCAAAATTGTTGTAGGAGGAAGTACTCTATCTAGAAAGATGTTATTTACAAGGACTTCAGCTTTAAGGTGAACTTGGCGCAGAAGTGCTTTCTGACTATTCCTACTCTTAATATCCTTGAAATGTTGAAGGTAGTAAAATCTTCTTTCTGCACGATCGCGAGAGCATGCAAGAGAAGTAGTAAGCGTCGCATTCTCCTTGCGAATCTTGGCAAATTTAGATTCCAACGAAAAAATAGAAGAATGAAGACTTCTCTCAGACTCCGCGAACAACAAAGACATAAAAGGTTGTTATAGCGAAATTATCGTGAGAGGAATATTGCAAGAATAATTAAGTAAGAAATGGTGGATGAGGCAGCCAAATTCTTACACTAGTGGAAATCAGCAGTTTCGCGACCGAAAAAGCAAGTAATTTAACTCGTATCTATGACTTTCTTTGTCGGTCGAAGAAAGGGTCGTTTTTTGAGCGTCTTTTTCAACTACGACGTGTCTTTGGGGGTCGTTGAAAATCTTATATCAACGACCAATTTTAACGTTCAAAACTCTATGACTGACTTCGATCAGTCATAAATATAAATCTAAATATAAAATAAAATAGATTCAGATTCAGATTAGCTGGCTGGCCTGACTGAATCTGACTAAATATGAAATCAAACAGATTTGCAACTCAAATGAGAATCAAATGAAACTCCAATTAGAATTCAAATGAGAATCAAATAAAACTCTAATTAGAATTCAAATGAGAATCAAATGAAAACCAAATTCAAATCAAATAAAAATTAGAATCAAACTAAACTTGCACATAAATAATCATTCAATTTAACATTCATTGATTCATTGGTCTCAAATTACACAAAGGATTATCTCAAATGGAGCTCAGATTCAATTTACAATCTGGACTAAAATTATTAGTTCAAAGTATGAAAACTTGGACTAAGTTCATTATTGAACATCAAATTCTTTTACAAATCTTCACCTTACAAAATAGAGGGACCAGTTCATATATCCCCAAAATATAGCTGCTCATTGTGATGACGTTCTGAGTTTAATGAAAGTTGTAAGAGAAAAGTGATTATGTTGTCTGTACCTTATCAAACAAATCAAAAATTGTTCTTGAAGGAGGAATCCATTCATCAATTGCAAAGTGGAACTCCCGATGCTTCGTCGCCTGACATTTTGAGTAACAGTAAATACTTAAACTCGTTAATACTAAGAGTAAATGTTATCTGAACCTCACATGTCAAGGCTAAAAACAAAGAAAGCTAAACCGACCTTTTATTCAAATGGTCTAGCCTAGAATTTTGGAATCTTTTCTAACTGCTCAAGCTCGGTTGTGTTTTTCACTTTGTAACAAAAAGGGAAAAAAACGCTGCTCACTTTAAAGTCCAGTTCTTGTTAACCAACAGATTCAATGACAAATCATAATGAACAATTGGTGGGTTACAATGATGAAGATAATTCATACCTCATGCCTATAAAAGAGAGAAACCATGCCAATAAATTTCATAATCAACTTTCTATGAATACAATTCATATGAAAAATTATAGAAGTTGTGGCGAAGAAGAGTACTAACGGCATCTTAACCCATGTTAACACGCTCAAATAACCCAAAACCAACCAATCCAACTATAGGTGCCATACCGAGGGGGCTAAAAAACATGTGATTCAATCACGAAGAACTAAGTAAGCTGCAATTAGAACATATGCCATCACAATCTTTAGAAACGAATTGATGTGTACCGCGAAAAAAAAAACCATACTTGACTATATCCCAGTATGATACTATGATCTGTAAGCTTGCATCTACAATCAGGACTCCTTGAGTTTCCATCACACTGTGTAAAAATCTCTGCAAGTAGAAAATACATGTGCATAAATCTAACTGAATCGTCAAATTTAAGCAGCAGAAATGGAAAGAGGTAGAGAGATAATCAAAGTTTTCTGTAGAACTTACTTCATGAGGTTCAGCGATTCGTTGTAGAAATGAGTCTCTGATAATGCAATGGATAAGTAAAATATAGGCATAAGAACCACCAATGACTACCGGTAACCTTGTTCCAAGCAAAACTTGCAGAAATGTGTACAAATAGTAGTGTTTGTATCACTTGTATCTTGACACACTTAATGGAGCCTACGAAGATAAAAATCTTTCATTAAAACCAAAACCAAGTAAACATAAAAAATGAATACACGAGGAAGGGGGACAATATTAGATAATCTCAGTGATATATAATCTACTAAGAGGATAACCCTCACCCTAAGTATTTGATAACCTCAAAATAAATACAATAAATTGGTAAAACGGATTTACATTACTAGGGGGATATGAGTTGTTCTCCTTGCATAAGGAAGAAGAGACCTGATAGCCAGTTCTCCTTGATGTTCAACCATTGTTGCCAACTTTGTAAATATTCCACTTAGTTAGGAAATAGTGGATTCCACATTCTGAAGAGCAACTTTCCGTCTTTGAGAGTAGTTGTCCTGCCTCGGAACCCTACTGCAACATAGCCACCTCCATCTGCGGGGTTGGGTTATCCACAACTAATTGCCATCTGAATTGTCAAATTTTAAAACTACGTCACATTAACATTGGTAGTATATATTTATTTAGTAAAATGGATTAATGAAGTATAATTTGACGGTTGAACTTCTAAACGTTCAAACACAGATACACTTAGCATGAGAACATTTCAGGATTGCAGTCTTCTTGACTAATCAATCAGTTTAAACTAAAAATTAAGCAAGTCTATAAGCTGCCAATATCACTTGTATGCATTAACTCGGTCAAATAAAACCACAATCCTTAATCCCTAACATTCAACACCTATATAAGATTCAACTCAAGTCTAGGGTCAAGTCCTATACCTGAGTTATGAAATTCTATACCTAGCATGGCACCCATAATTAGTGAAAACATTTTTTTTTGAAGCATATTAATGAAAATATAACATGCTTTCTGTTTCAAGTGTGGCATCAATCAAGCAAATATGAATACATACCTTGGTTTCTACCCTGAGATTCATTCGAGTGTATTTTGAGAAGCAAAGTCAGTTAAAAGATCAGATTCCAACTTAATACAAGAATACCAATGTATTTATACTAAATGATTTACATTCAAGGCTTTTGTATACATAGCCTCACTGGATATTCCTAACATATAGTCTGAGTGATATGAAGTCAATACTGGAATGGTAAAACCATTCCAGTGTATTTATAAAAGAAAATATAATGAAAACATTTTTTTTTTGAAGCATATTAATGAAAATATAACATGCTTTTTGTTTCAAGTATGGCATCAATCAAGCAAATATGAATACATACCTTGGTTTCTACCCTGATATTCATTCGAGTATATTCTGAGATGCAAAGTCAGTTAAAAGATCGACACAACTTAATACAAGAATACCAATGTATTTATACTAAATGATTTACATTCAAGGCTTTTTGTATACATAGCCTCACCGGATATTCCTAACATATAGTCTAGGATATGAATTCAATACTGAATGGTAAAACCACCTAAGCTCTAAATTAATTTTAAAAAGAATTAACACCTTTAACATAAACTTAGATTATTATTTTTAACTAACTAAATTTGATACTAGAGGATTTGAGGGAAGTCATTACACAACATGCAATCTGTTGGTGCAACTACTTCTCAAAAGAGTTCATTCATCAATTATCGCACACACACATACTCAGTACAAGGATGGAGCATGAACATTTGATAATAAGCCATGCTTCCATCTCATTGCCTACACAGAAATAACAGTTTGACAAAAAAAAACAACCTAATCAGGATCTAAAACGCCAATCAACGCGAAATTCATACTACAAAGAAAGGTGTAGCTACAAACCAAAAACCCCACATCAATTAGCTAAATCATGACTAAAAAAACCAATTATTACCTGAAATTCTCTAGTTAATCTAATGAACCTCTTTCAAAAAACCTCATTACCTGAAATTCTCTAGGCAGTGGATACATGAGTTATTTCTCCGTTGTTGATCTTTCTTATGTAACCTTGTCATGCTCTCTTTATTTGAGTTTTCAATTTGTAAGTGTGTTTTGCTTGGGGCTTTATGCTCTCCTTTGGTTGTAACTGCCTGCACACGGCTTGTGTGTTTTCAATATTATTAAGTTTGCCGATAAAAAAAAATGCACTTTCTCAGGAGAAGAAGATAAATATGCTAGGGATAATAGATGGATAAATATGCTAGGGATAATAGATGGATAAAGAGACAAGGAGAGTGGGGGAGAATAGCCACCTAAAAAATTGAACCGTAGATATCTAGGTTTGGCCGTCTTAGTGTAGGTCGGTGAACTCGGGGATACAATGGTAATAAAAAAAATTCATTCAATGACCGTTTCGAACTCTCTATGTTGTCTTAGTGTAGGTCGGTGAACTCGGGGATACAATGGTAATAAAAAAATTTCATTCAATGACCGTTTTGAACTCTCTATGTTATCTATGATCGTATTGACCGGTCCGGGGTCAACTGACCGTCATTGAGGGTCTGGGATGTTGGTCAGAAAACCCCATTTTCCACTAGTGGTACTAAAATTCGAAAAGTAAATATGTTCGGAGGTTAAATGAACACAATTTACTACCGATTATGGTAGTACTAAAGTTCAAAAATTATTGGATTTTGGCAAAATCTCATTTTGGGGCCAACATACATTCGGAAGTTAAATTTACTACCGTTTATGGTAGTACTAAAATTCGAAAACTGAATATATTCGGAGGTTAAAGTATGTCAATTTACTACCGATTGTAGTATTAAATACCGATTGTAGAAGGGCAATTTTTCCATTACGAAATACTTGAGATAAGGGCTAACTTCAATTTAAGTTTGGGTGATCTTATTTTATCTAATTAGTGGCCCTAACTCCTTTTGAGTGACCCCTAAAAATACTAGGAAAAACGCTAGCTATGAAAAATCAAAAATTTATGCCTAAAAATTTTGGTACACAAGAACATTTGCAAAATTGCTAAGAGGGATACCAATTTACTTTGGGGTGTACCAAATTCTATAAAACACAAAACATCCTTGACCTTCCGAGTAGTACACCCCCAAGTAATTCGTACTCCCTATAAATCAACCATGAAAATTTGGACCAACTATATAAAGTTTGGCTTTTGACCGACTCATGTCTATAGCCAAAAACTAGGTAGGTAACCCACTGAGTCAGGAAATTATTATTAGGAATATTTTGACTTGTGTGCCCATAAAATGGTACGCATTTGCGTTTGGTGCCTAACTTTGTCCAACTTTGAATTAGGTGGCTAATGATCCCAGTCAAACACAGTCAAATACGTTGAGTTAGGTTTCCATAACTGAGAAAAGTGGATGGGTAGACATATCATTTACCTGCAATGTTCTATTTCTAAGTGCTTTATAGAAGCCAATGATGATCGGATCCCTGCTGATTCAATCAGGTTGGAGCCTTTTGTTGGATACAAGTCTGTTGAGTGGGAACGTGGTGGAAAACCGTTTGTTCTGGTTTGCGACTCCCTCGGCGGCAGAGGTGTCACAGTGAATAGTACTCCATGGGTTTCGGTTACTGAGAACATACGGTCAGATCTACTAGCTTCTTTTGAAAATGTGAAAAGTGCAATGGATTTGGGAGAGGCAGGAGTAGCGATGAAGACAACTTTTGTAGCTAGATTTGGTACAATTCTCTTTCATAAGCCTTCAGTCAACATAAGCAGCAGCAGCAGCAAGTCGGAGGCTGCAACAACTTTAGCTCGCCTCAGAAAACAGTTCTGTACTAAGGTTACTGATTCATATATGGAAACCATTTTCGGTGGAGTTTTTCCGAAGATTGTTGCTGATTCTTACCAACTGAAGGAGTACTACCGTGTGCAATTTTCTGACAAGGTAGAACCAGAATCAGGTTTTTCTATCAAATGTCAAATTATGTGCGGGGAGCTTAAAATACAGAAGATCGAGAAGAACCAGAAGAGATGCTTCGTAGCCGATGTTTCGTGCCTTCATAAGGATCTTGACATGAGGTTGATTCTAGCTACAAAGAGGGACTTGACGGCGGCACTTAAAGATGAAGAGCTAAAAGTAAAAGGTTTAAAACAGTTGGTTGATTCTGCAATCTTGGATGGCAATGTAAAAGGTGGCCTGAGATGGCCTATTGGAAAGGAGCACTCTTCTGACGGTAGATATTCGGTTGTAGGGGCCTGGCATAGCACTGATAAGAATTTCAAGAACTCATCCTTGAAATTAAGATTTATAAATGCAGACAGATTCGATTTCTGCACTTCGGACGGAGAAGTTGGGAAGGAACTAACTCTAAATATGAAAGGAGTAAACGACCTAGATGGTTTGCCTGGAGGCGGAGAAGTTACTTAAACCTACACGAGCAATGAAACACAATGAAATACACAACTATGCGATAGACACAATCACACAACACCTAAATTACGTTGGAAAACCCCTCCAAGGTGATTAGGTTTGACAAACCCAGATTTTTCCCCCTTTTCAAGAGATGTGGAAATTGGATCCTTAGCTAAGAACCCTTTCTCCTTCTCTTCAAGATGCTTCAATCTCACCAAAAATTACAGGTTTAATCTCTACCTCACTCACTCTCTTTTCTTTCTCTTTCTCTTTCTTTCTTCAAAACAAGAAGAGCCTTTAATTAAAACATCTCCCGGATGTTTTCACTTGTTATAAACGATTTCTGCACCCAAGTCTTTCATAGCAAGTGACTTGCTCAGATCTCGATTTCAACCTGTCAATCTTTTTCTTATCTTTGCCAACAATAAGCATGTCATCAACATATATAGCAAAAGTAAGAAGAAATCACCACAAGAAATTTTAATGAATACAAAATGATCCGAAGCCTGCCCTCTTGTACCCATGTTCTCATGAACGATTCAAACTTCTTGTACCATCTCTTGGAGCTTGCTTCAAACCATATAGGGTGCTTTTCAAAACCTCGGTTGTGCCAATAAGCACATCTTCCTCCAACTCACCTCAAGAAATGTTGTCTTGACATCTAGTTGTTCTATCTCAAGATCCAAAACTTGAAAATCTCACCACCCATGAGTCAACACCCTTTTGACCTTTTGTGAGTTACCATCTTCGTGATTGATTCTATACACCCACTTGTTCTTCGTAGCTTTCCAACCAAATCAAAAGTGTCATTCTCATCTAAAGATCCAACTGGATTTCAACCACTTCGCTTCTTCTTCAGTGGTTCACCCGCATCAGCATCACATACTCATGTGGTGATACTTTGTTGAAGGTAACCTCTCCTCAACGATCTTCAACTTCTCCTCACTTCTGGAACATCTTCATGAGCTTTGTTGTTCAAGAGTAGGAACAACTGATTTGATCCACTTCGGAACAACATCATCTTTGGTCTTGATTGAGACCAAACCTTCCTCAAGATCATCTAAAAGTAACAAAATAAACAAGACCACTAAGTGTTTTGACCCTTAAAGGTCCACATACATGAAAAAAAGTTTATGAAAAGCTTAGTTTGTTTACCAACTAAACAATGAGCACACTTACCCAATTGCATACCTTTGCGTCAAAACTTGTCTTTTGGTGAGATTTGAATTTCTTCACTAAGATGACGGAGAAGTTTTGCCATCACCCAAGTGGGAAGGAACTAACTCTAAATATGAAAAATGCTATCATCAATCCACTCATACAATATAACCAACTCGCATTAGAGTAAACGATATGTTAATGGACCGGATGGTTGACATGGAACCTGCCATTGGAAGCATTGAGGAGATTCTGAAATTGGTTTTAATCTCTACCTCACTCACTCTCTTTTCTTCTTTTTCTTTCTTTCTCTTCTTCAAAACAAGAATCATTTGCTGAGCTTTTGAGATGTGATTGTCACTGTTCAGCTTTCCAGCCGTTGCAGCCTTCAGTGGTTGCCATTTTCTCTCTTTCTTCATTCTCCTCGGATTTTCTTTGATAGTTAACAGAAGTATGTAACCTTTCCATATGTCGTTATAATTAGTACTTTGTAAATCTGTCATACAAAAGCAGCAAGTTCAAAGGTATGCCTGGATTTCTTGGTATCGAATGCGAATGGAGCGAAATATGTACAGCTTCTTCCGAAACAGGCAAAAATTTCTACAAAAAATACAAACTTTTGGTACAAAACTGCTTACTATGGTGCAAGCGCATTTGCAAAATTACTAATAGGGATACCAATTTACTATGGGGTGCACCAAATTCTATAAAGACAAAGCATTCCTTGACCTAAGACCCCCAAGCAAATTAGTATACTCCCTGTTAGAAGCCATGAATTTTTGACCAGCAATATTAAGTTTGACCATTGACCGACTCATATCTATTTATAATCTATACACCAAAAAGGATAGTTTGGTGAGCCACTGAGTCATGAGAGATGCTACGCCTACCGATTTTTTTCTCCCGCAAAATCCGTAGGTCGGAAATGGACGGCTCAGGCGGAATCATCAGTGGGAAAAAGTGGATTTCTCCCGATCATAGAGAACGAGAGAGGAGAAAGAAACAATATTCCACTCGCCGGAGAGGGTACCTAGGGATCATCTCTTTCTTGTGTTTATATTTAGCCAGAAGAATATTTCAGTGTACTACTTGCACGATGAAAAATAAGATACATTGCTAGCATTTTTCTTTTTTAATTTATCTGGTGAATGAATGGGTCGGGTATTGAACTGGATTTTCACACAACTTTATAATCTCTTTTTTTTGGAATGAACATTTTTCCTAGCAGAAAAGAAAGGAAAAGACTCTCACAAATATTTTATTTTGCTTCGCTCACAAAATAATTCCGATAACTACTTGCAGCTCCTCCGTGCACAACCAAAATTATTGTGAATGGAAGGAAGAGAGTCAGTTACATGCGGGCCGGCCACCTCATTCCGTAAGAAACTCTTTACATGGGGAAAACAATAATGCTAGGTTTACCGGAGAAATTACCGCAGCAAATCCCGTGACTCACAGCTGCAGGACACACATTTGCACGCTTCTAATCCCGATACTGAGAACTTTCTCCCTCGGTCGTCTGATTCCCGCACGGGATCTGTCCCCGTATTTTCTTATGTCAACCTAGCATCACATTTGGATCATCAGTGGGAAAAAGTGGGTCCGCCATTTCCGACCTACATTTGGATTTCTCCCGCAAAATCCGTAGGGGTGTCCCTCAACATTTGGATCATCAGTGGGAAAAAGTGGGTCCGCCATTTATTAGAGGCGGGATCCTTTATCGGGACAAAAAATCGGTCATTCTAGCATTTTTGCTGAGTCACTAAGTTTGGAAATCATTTCAATCAAATTAACAAACATGAATGATTTATAAAATTAATGATTAACCTCCCGCGGGTCATCCCGAGGATGGGTTTTGTGAGAGAGAGGGTGGCCATCCCGAGGATGGGGTTTGTGAGAGAGAGGGTGGGTCCCACCCCTGACCCACCCCCTTCAACTCTGTCGGTCCCAAGGGTTCCCCTGATTTTGTTTCATATGGGACACACCGCGGGATCCAGCCCCTAGTTAACAATTTGGGGTACGGAGAGGAGTTCGGGACGGCATACGTTCGAGAATTATACGGATTTTGATTTGTCGGATTCGGTCAAAAAATCGGTCAACGGTTCGTTGTTCGGAGTGTAGTTTAGAACGGATACGTACGTGTATAAATCGTTTTAGAAATATGAGTTCGGTACGGAAAATTCGGCCTACATCAAATTAATAGAAATTATATTTTAAAGTTTGTATAGAGTTGAAAGAATGATTTAAACCAATTTTATTGTATTATATAGATAATACATTAAGAATAGACAAAAACAAGCAAATAGCTCAATGGTTTGAGCCTTAATTAGCAAGTAAGAGGTCATAGGTTCAATCCCCACCAACAACTTCTTTTTAATAACTCTAAAAAAAACACTTAAATGGGTTCGAATCGCCGAGTCACCTGTCCGAATTGATTCGCCGAATCATACGCGAATCCGAATTATTTGCGAAAAATTCGGATAACCCATATAATGCGCGAACCGGGGTCGGTGTTAGAGTAATTCGGCCGAATGCATCGGATTCGTTTTTATTTTAGAGTGAGTAGTGCCCTTTTCAATGTTTTTTGCTTTTAAAATAAAGTTGCTTTGTCACTCCTTCTAACTGCTTCAATAATTGAAATTGATGTAATCACTAAATTTTTGCATTTATGGAATTTCGGATTCTTAGCTGATGATCAACTCAAGCTTTCATTTCTATAATTTGGTATGTTCTCATCTGATTTGATTGGTAAGTTATTGTTTCTGGCCTTGCTTTTGTGTTTTTTTACTTATCTTTTATTTAATTGAACTTCTTTGTTATCTCGAAAATACAAGTCGCTCAGAACCCCCAAGATCTAACTTGCACTCTTACAAATTTTTTTCTCTCTTTCCCCTAAAATGTTCCAACCACTTCTCAGGAGGCTAAGTCCTCCTTTTATGGGGCAAACCACTTAATGGGATACAGCTAGATTTATCTCGGACACACACTTTTTTACTTCGCTCAGAACAACTTTATGCTTACTTTACGCCTTAAAGTTCGGCTCTTGTCAGGGACAACTGTCCCTTTTCTTGCACAACAATCCACATCTCGCTGGTTATACCTCGGAAGCCTCGCCATTTCTTGTACTGCAAGTCACACTTCGCGCAGTAGACCTCGTATTCCTCTTCTTTTCTTGCTCAACAATCCACATCTCGCTGATTATACCTCGGAAGACTCGCCATTTCTTGTGTTGCAAGTCACACTTCGCGCAGTTGATTTCGTAGAATATCTTCCTCTACTATCCATTGTTATCTCGTTGGTCTGGCATTTGATTTGACCTTTCATTGACGTATTTCTTAGGGAATGGTGAATAAATCTTTCTCGAAGATCCGTATTGCTGTCTCGCTCAGTCTACCTAGGACACGTGGCGGGTAAACTTTTTGTACCTACATTTTGCCTTTTATCATTCTTTTCGCGGGTACCAAGAAAGGAAAGAGAACCTTGCATTAAATTCGTAACCGCCACGTACCCGGATTTTCCGCTATCTTATCTCGCTACGATTCATTCTATCAATAACAAACTTGCCTCTTCTCTCGTGAACGTTTCTCCCGTCATGCCTTAGTCCATTATAAATAGCCTTATTCCTCATCCTTTTTCTTCTTTACATTC
>JAJJWX010001816.1:0-35015 GCA_023529315.1 Papaver bracteatum | reverse complement strand
ACTACACTCTATAACTTAAATTTCTACATTGGTCATGCTATCTGCAAGATAACAGTATTAATTAAAATCCGGCTTAGTTTGCATTTAACTTAGCACACATTCAACAAGTTTTGGAAAACACGGTTGTTCATAAGACAAAATATTAAGAATACTTGTAGACAAATAAATGACATCTGCTTGAAATTGGAATCGCAAGAAACTCAACTTATTAGCCGAGATTACGAGATGGATATCGAAAATATGAATCGTCATGAATGCTCAGTGAGATCCCTAACTCAACTAAAAAAATCACCCGTAGCATCAATTCACTTCCCAATGGTCAATTCCCATCAAGGCACAACTAACTTTCCTAACTTGATAATCACGGACTCCTCATAGTTGACTTCAAAGATTAAACCTAAAACATTAATATTTTCAATTTTACAAAACCTAGAAATAAGTACTGATAACCTAAATTAAGAAAATCCATAACCTTTTAGATGAAATTAAACGAGTTGGTTGACAGAAAATTTCACTGTGTAACCCAAATTTTTTCGTCGAATAACCTTTCATAGGTTTTTCTATTCTCCCTCTCTTTATCTTTCCGTTGGAATAAATTGAAGAAAACATTGATCATTACTTAATTTAAGAGCTCTAGGAAAAAAACCTACACAGGCTTAACAATAACATTCTACCTTGGCTTGAGAGCAGGTATAACTGAAGCTTGAAGAATTTGGGTTATCATTTACTACCCCATTTTTATATTTTTTTATTCACCAGCCATGGGAAGTCTGTGCATACATCCTATGGTAGAAAGTTTCATTGAATAGTTAAAGCATCATTTGCCATGCATATTTTAGGGTGAAGATTTCAGATTTCAACGGTGCTTTGTGCATGTATGACAGAATTTTAATAATTGTAACAAACTTTTTGGTCACTTAAAATTTTTCATATCACATGTCCGATTTGGTATTAAAGTTATAAATTGTATATCGGTTATTGGTTACTAAAGTAGTTGCATTAAGGTGCAAATGTTCCACTTTCCAACAAATTTGGGTAAATTAAACTGTTAGTATGTTTTCTTCAAAATAATTATCGGTCTTAAGGAAAATAAGCACATTCACAATTTCTATTTGAAGAAAGGCTAATATTACTATATGAAATCATTTCAATGGTGAAAAAAAAATCATTTAATGATGATGCAGTGATTATACAAATGCTCGAAATCTTCTGGCTCCAAATTCGTTAAGGAAAAAAATTCATTTGATGAAGAAAAAAAATAAATTGAGTCACAAATAACCCATTTAAAAAAAAAATTAAACTAATGTTTTCTTCAAAATTACGACACAAGATGAGACAAATGTGGAACAATGAATTTGAAAAATTCATTTGATGAAGAAAAATCATTTCCATTTTTACCTCACCACCAAGCCCACCAAGTTTGTATTTAACATATCATCTTGACTGGTTGATTATTTAATTGATGACATCATTATTCTCCACATTTAGAATCTCGATCCTCATTACATAATTTCTTAAATTAAATTAATGATAGAAATTAAAATATTACGTGCACACTTGTTTAGAAGTGTGAACAAATTCGCACTCCAAAAATAAATTTATTTCCCTCTCCAATATTTCGATGGTGCCGATTTTCCCCCCTCCAGGAACGTAGAAAAGAAAAGGGAACATTATTTAAATACCCTTATTATAGAGCCCCTTCTAAAATACCCTTATACAAATACCCCTAAGCCTAATACATTACTAAAATACCCTCTTTTATATAGTGTATATACAAAACCCCCACCATTACCACTATTCAAAAAAAAATAAAAAAATCTCTAATGCCCACACCACTGTCCACCGCCAACCAAGACCACTTTGTCCACCGCTTCCACCACCGACCACCACCACCTACGACCACCGTAACCACCACCACCACCACCATTGTCCACCACCACCGCCGCCAACCACCACCACCATCCACCACCGTCGCCGCTAACCAACACCACTGTCCACTTCCCACCGCCGTATCGCTAACAACCATCACCACCATTAAGCCGCTACAACCACCACCACCATGTGGAGTCAACTTTAATGGTTGTGTCCACATCTATGCACCTGATTCAAGTTGTCTAACAAGTGGCAACTAGCTCAAGTTGTCTTCAACAAGAGCAACTAGCTAAGTTGTCTCCATATATGGAGTGCAACTTGCCTAAGTTGTCTCTAAAAAATAAAAATTATACAAATAAGTGAACCTAGTGTGAATCGAACACATCTTCTGACATATAGTCAGTTGTGCTACCATCGTTCACAAGTTCATCACCCCATCAGTGTTCAAACCAACAATTAAAACAAACACCATGCAACACCACACCATCCATCTACGCTCATCGCAGCTCACCTTAACAAATTTTCTTCATGACCACAACCCATGCACACTTGCAACATGATCCAATAACTCAGTCACTTCCTTCCCTACTAAAGACCATCAACAACACCTGCAGCGTGTGCTAGCTTTGTGCATTGCCTTTCTTGCTGGACCTGTGAGTTCATGCTCAAGTTCCTAAGCATTCATATCCTCTGCTTTAAATCATTAGCATCGACAACACAAACATCATCGGCAAATCACAACCTTGTGTTGCAACACCTGGAGATTAAATCAGCAGAACCAAAAACACCTGTAAGTTGCCTCAGAAATGGAATCAACTAGCTCAAGTTGCCTCAATCTGGAAGCAACTAGCACGAGTTGCCTCGAAAAGTGAAGGAAACTAGCTCAGGATTTCCTCCAAGGTGAAAGCCCCGGCTTGAGGTCGACTTACTCGATATGGAAGCAACTAGCACAATTTCAAAAGTGAAAGCAACTTGGTCAAGTTGTCTTCAAAGTTGGAAGCAACTAGCATAAGTTGTCTCCAAATAGTAGAAGCAACTTGGTCAAGTTGAATATCACACAGCTGTAAATGGATCTATTTGATGTTTCGATTCAATATCACACTATTCAAGCAAAATAAAATTAACTGAATCGATAATGGCATCAGAGAGTAGTATACACGAAATTTAGTCAACTAAGTTTGATGATAACCTCCTCTACAACCTCAAGCTTAGCACCACCAATAATTCAAACACTGTAATCTCGATTACCTATTCCCGCAGACAATAGCTTCATCTCTGCTTCATAACAGCTCAAACACCAACCAACAATTCAAACCACCACCCGGACAAAACAACATATCCTTCATCTACTGCTACTGTAGCTCTACTGCTGACAACAACTCAATTACGGATGCGCGACTGTTAAGCTTGTCTTCAACATGTCTGGTGTTGTTGCCAATCAAAAGAACCCATTTTCTTCCTCTGCCAAGACTCTGACAAACAACACACTTTTCAAAATGCAAAACACGATCAACCAATTATGATTTCTCATTTAAAAGGAAAAAACTGACAAATTAGCTAGTTCAATTTCCCCCAAAACCTGCACTTCCACCAACTTGGAACCATACTAGCTCCACCTCCATTACCTCGCTTTGCCCAAAACCTTAACCACCTCTCCAACAAATTCACCACATCACCATGTCCTCTATCCTTTGCCATCCCATAATTCCACTCTGGTGCCCACTAATCCTATCCGATTTCACCACCAACTTAACTCCCTTCCTTTCATCCACCACCTATACAATTCCCACCACCACAGAAGAGCCTCATGTTGTCCACTTCCACCAGCATCCCCTCCAACTCCTCTGCCACCACCAACAACACCAGATACACCACCAACACCACGCCTCCGACTCCACTTCCACAACCCGGACTACCTCCAACTCCACCCCCACCCTCTATCCCACCAACTTCACCCATCCCACCACTTACACCCGTCAACCAGATCCGGACCCTCACCAATTCCACCTCCTCTATCCCCAATTACAATCAAACAAATCGAACTAATCCCAACCAAGAAGATCATAATTTCAAAAGCAGAAAAAACTGGTCAGTAAGTTCTAATGTTTCCCGAAATCACTTCAAATTTTACCAATTCGACGATTACGGCCACCACCTACACCTACGCCACCACCTCCTCCATCACTAATTACAATCTATTATCAATCGCAAAAAATGAAATCCAATATTAGGGTTAAGCAATCAACTAAATCGATCTGATAAACACTTGAAATCAACTAAATGAAAACACCGAATAGATTTGTTCACCTTTCGATCCAATCATCATATCGATTTCTATTATAGACTACGTCGATCTATCTTTAAAAATCTTCAAACCATCTCATCAATTTTCCCGGTCGAAAATTGAAAACATAATTATTAGTTTTTAGCTAGGACACAACTTCATGATCTTCTTCTTCATTCTTGCAAAATGATGGAAGCACCTTCATCTCCTACGATTTCTTTAGTTTCATCTCACTTAGTGCAACATCAACTCAAACCCTAATATCAACAAAAACATCTTCCATTTAATCTCGATTCGATCAACGGCGACTTGATTCGGATCTCACTCGATCTCTCTCGATAATAATGGTGGTGTTGGTGGCGTTGACAGCGATGGAGATGATGGTGGTGTTGGTGGCGGACAACGGCGATGGAATATATGGTGGTGTTAATGGCGTTGGTTGTGGTGGCGGCGAAATAGTTTTTCCTAGAAGCGAGAAAAATGAAGCGGTGGTGAATAATGAAGAAGAAGTTGAAGTATAAGGTGGAAAGGTTAAAACTGGAATTAAAAATATTCATAATTTCGATTCTGCCATCAGAGGTATTATTAAAGACCCATAAGGGTGTTTGTGCATGACCCATGAATAGTAGGGGCATAAGTAACATTTCCACACAAGAAAAATAATAGTGGCGGAGAATAATCAGCGTGGGTGTTAAAAATACAATGAAATTCAACAAAGGCAGCACTGTTAGCCGGCCCAATGTCGACCACAGAAAAAATAAAATACAAAAAGGTTGGTCGACGTTCAACAGATGTCAAAAGAATAGCGGTACTAAAAAATAACCAAGCCAATGAGAGGATAGGAACTGATCTGTTGTTTATTGTCCACCAGTTTTCTGATCCCTCCTCACTCCTCCTCTCTCCTTTTGATCTTACTGACACGTGTCCTGCTACGCCTTATTTTCACCCAAAACCCAATAAAACAGAAAATAATAAACAAAAATTAAAAAAATACTAGTAGCTCAAGAAAAATCTGGAAAGAAAAAAGAGTAGAACTCAACTCACCTCAACTCAACTCTCTCTTTAGTCCAAATTACGGCGATTTTCAGTTAATCAGAAAGACAGACTAATTATACTTCTGATTTTAGTCTAGGTTGTGAATTTCTGCTTGTTTGCTCAGAAATTTAGTGAAATTTTTGTTTAATTTTTCATTAGAGGTTTGATTTTGTTGTTTTTGAGCAAATCAAAGAGGATTGATCTTGGTTGAAGATGCAAATAGATCGGTTTGAACAAGGATAAGGAAGTAATCTAATGACAGATTGGTCTGATTATCAGGTAAGATTTTATTTATTTCATTTTCTTTTTGTTTTCTTGCTTTACAGTCAGATCTGATGAGTTTTAGGATAAGTATGGATTAAATTTGTAATTTCTAGTGATATTCTGTGAAATTCCTTAGTATTTAGCTTTGTTGTTGTGTTAATTTGCAGCTTGATGATTTTATGTGGGATGAGTTTAAAGAGAGTGGTGACCATATAGTGCCTCATCCCGGTGATGAACAACAAATCAATCATGGTACTCCTCGGAAAGATTGTGGTAAGAAGCGGCTGAATTCTGTTAGGAACATTTCAGATAGTGATATTGGAGCTAAGGATTTAGAAAACAAGGAGATGAGGTGTGCAACTGTAAATGAAGCAAGGGGTCAGATGCTGGAAAATCATTCCTGGTCTTGTATGCTTAATGATTCTTGTCAGACTGATTCTACGAAAGAAATGGCTAGTTTAGGTAATGGGAACTGTATTAATGGTAACAATAATGGTGCAATGCTGGGAAATAATGGTGGTGCTGCTTCAGTTAATGGAAGTCTGTCTCAATTCTCACTTGATATTTCAGCAGCAAACAGTGACATGGAACTTTTTGGTAATGACCATGAGGAGAAGGACAATGGTTTTCTTTCTTATTATGGATGGCCTGATATTGGCAATTTTGAGGATGTCGACAACATGTTCAGGTAGTTGATCGATACTTTTCGCAATTGGGGTTCTGGGGTCATATGATTTAAACATTTAAGCTTCCTTTACGGATGCAATTGTTGTCTTCATTTCCGAATTCATGGTGTTCTATAAGTTTTCTTGGTAGTGATGTATTAAGTATTCGTATTGCAGAACCTGTGATTCTACGTTTGGTCAAGGAGACATAACTACTGGTGGTGATGATTTCTCATGGTTTCCATCATCCTGTAAGGCAATTGATGGCTCTGAAGATGCTCTCAAGTCAGGGTTCAAATCTCCCTGTTCGGATTTGAGCAAAGTGAAACCTGAGGAAGCGGAGTTCAAATTCATGCCTGTTACCGCTACTCAAGTGGTCAATGAAACTGATAAAATAACCGCTCCCAGTGATTATGACATGGGTTTACAGCCCATGGATGATAGTGATTATGCTAATCTGGCTTTCTCATATTGTAACATGGTGGATACGAAAGTTGAATCTTCTATGCCAATGGAACAGGTCATTTTCTTACTTCTTGCATTTTATACCAACATTTGATTGTGGCTCTATTAAATCTGGTCCAAAATCCTTCAGTTGTCATACTTGTTAATTTATTTCATAGCAGGTCAATTTTCAAGAAAAACAGCTACAGAACCACAACCAAATCGAAGGGAAAAGAGTGGACAGTTTTTCGGAGCATTTAAGCAGTGATTCTTTTCAAAGTTCTTGCACGACAGAACAATTTTCAGATGTAACATTTCCTCCTTCGCGCTCTATCCAATTAATTTTTTTCCCCCTCCAGCAGTTGTTTGCATCTTTAGTTTCCAGTTTTTATTTAAGCAACACTTTATAACTGAGGAGGCTGGTTGAGCTCTATTGTCCTTAAAAGCTTGCGACATATGGAATCTTTTGCAGCAGGTAGAAAGGCCATCCAATCCTTCTCTAAATGCTTCGTCTATGATGCTGGAAGAAAAGAGCCACTCACATCAGCATACACTACCCACTTCTGATGCTCATCTTGCAGTCACGAAGCAACTGCAGAACATTCAAGATAGAGTTGGGAACTGTAGTGATCCAGAATCTTCATGTGTACTTGAAGGCTCTAGCAATAACTCCATGTCAACAGATGAAAGCTCTCTAGAAGCTACTAGTTTCCGGCAGCTAAATTATGTCATGGAACAGGTACTAAGTTTTCCATGATTATTCTGATCACCATCTTCATCTTTCGAGTTCCACAATTTTTACTATAGGGAGCTATACATTTATGATGCTGGAAAAACCGTCGTCAATCTATGCACCCTAACTGAGTTGACTTCTTTTTAATTTCAGTTGGATCTCAGAACAAAGCTATGCATCAGAGACAGCTTATACCGTTTGGCAAGAAGTGCAGAGCAGAGAAACAACTTTGAAAACTCAAACAAGTGTTTCGTGGATGGTAGTGATAGAAGTGATGCACAGGCGACTGGAGACACAAATAAGTATGACAAAACTTTATTCTTATTTCGCTGTCTTATATAGTTGATTTATGTGAACAGCTGAGTTCAGTGGAGTTCCTGGCATTCATTTCGTTACCTGTTTTCTGAAAAGATCATTTTCATAGAGTTTGCAAGAGATTTAAATTCTCGTTCAGTCGAGGCAGATATCTTATTGTCACACCATTGACTCTTTGTGTTTCACAGGAGCTTCATGTTTATGGATATCGAAACAGACACAAACCCGATAGATCGTTCAATAGCACATTTACTTTTCCACAGACCTAAAGATCCTGCCGAAGGTGCCAAATTCACGGAGTTGCGTAGCATAGTAAGTATTTTCTTGCACCACCTGATGCCCCAATTGTTTTAATAGTTTGCCACATTAAACAAGCTAAACTGGATATTATGCAAACAAAAAATTTAAATTCAGGGGTCTACTCAGCCTATGATGCCTGGGAAACCGGTTAGTCAGGAAGAAGTCCCTAGACTGATGGATACAAAGTTGGTGTATAAAGATCGTTTTTAAGAAAAACGTTGAAGTTCCCAACTTAATCACGTGCACCAAGCCTGTATTAGGGTAAGTTTGATTTTAGTTCTGCTTATTATCTTTTATAGCCATTGCTATGCTAGGTGTTTGATTCAGAAAAACTGAAAGGTTTGGCTTATTTGCATGCAGCTTTACATGAAAGCTTGAGGCTGTATCCACCACTTCCGATTAATAGGAGAATAGTTGTAAATGAAGATGTGCTCCCAAATGGGATTATTTCCAAAGATTTCTTTGTTCCAAATACTAAATCTTCTTGTTATATGAAGCTTGTGATTAACATTGTAAGCTGCACTGCCTCTGATATTATTACTCCACGCTTTGATGATCTGTTCTTTCCAAGAAGAATTTTGAAGCCAACAGGAAAAGAACTTCCAGTTTCTACTGATATTAGTGTCAGAAGCATACAAATTCAAGAGGATATGAGTATGATCAGACTCCAATTGGGTTAAATGTGTTAATTTAGAATCAGGGAAGTGAATTACCCAACCATCATTGACCATAGCTCTATCTAATTTAGATTTTATCCTGCCAGTACCATGTTAATTGCTAGTCCAAGTGTATGGCTTCCCATTGTAGGTTAACTCTACTAAACCTGCTTCATGAATACACTGGATGACTGACGAAGAAGTAGAACTAGAAGCTCCATTAAAACCAATTCTGTCGGAAGGATCTAATATGACATTAAGGTCTCCGACTAACACCCACGGTTGATCAACTTCTAAACCAAGCTCTCTAATAAAACTCCACTGAGTTTTCTTTTCTTGAGGTTTACAAGAACCATAAACCAACACCTCGTTTGGCTGGAGGAATTGGATTCCTATGAATTCAATGATGGGGTAATCCAATTCCAAAAAATTAACCTTTGGTTAAGGTAATCCATTTTCTTTTGTTTTTACCTTGGAATCCAATTCTATTGCACTACTAGACCAATGCAATGGAAATTAATTATTTGGGGGGAATTGGATTCTTAGGAATCAAAATTCTCAATTACATGGAGTTGGTTTGGATCGTTTGGTTCAAGGAATTGGTCACATTCCCCCGGAATTGGATTACCAGGAATCCAATTCCTTGAACCAAACTCGCTATAAAGATAAAAGCCATTCAGGTTTGGAGGGATCATTTTTGACTAAACAATGGATCACGTTTTTGGAAGAGTGGACAATTTCAAGACCAAAGCCATCATTCCATAAGAGAAGGAGACCACCAGATAAGCCTTTAAATGGTTCAAAAGCCGAGTTAGGGAAGTTTAGACTCTTAGATAATCTTAAAATCTTATCAGATTTGACTTTAGTTTCATGAAGAAAAATAATATCTGGGTTGTGAATTCTAGACAAGTTTTTAATGTGATTCCTAGTTTTTTTTTAACATTATTAAAGCCTTAGCAGTTCCGAGCAATTATTTTTATATTGTAAATAGAGAGATGATTAGACACAGAATTAAATCGAAAGGAATAAAAACTAATTTGGGAACAATAAATGCAAGGAAAGAGTTCTGAAAATACCTGAGAAGGATCCCCGATGCAATCATTGATGGGTGCATGGAACCTAGCAGCTGAATTGTCCGAAACCATCATAGCAGAATTATGTTGGTCCATAGCAGTAGCTTCATTGTTAGCCATATTGTTTGGAGGTTGAATATGGATGTTATGAGGATTCATTGAAGGCACTTGATTGAGAGTCGAGTTTCTCATTCTTTTGGAGCTTCTAGGTCTGCTTTCAGGATCTTCAATCATTTCTTCTTCCATGTTGGTGCTTTGATCATTCACACTAGCACTATTTTCCACTTGATTTTCTTCAGTTTCCTCTGCAGTGTTTTTGAGCCATTCTTCATATTCAGCATGTGATAAACTATCAAGATAGAGAAGACCAGCAGTATGGTCGCAACTTTCATCACAGTGATCAATAACAAAACATTTGGGACAAATGTTTTTTGGATGCATAACCCAGTGGTATCTGATCCAAACGTCAGCTCCTGAAATAACTTTCCACCATCCTCCTCTATGAAGAGGTTTTTCGGAATATTTGGGATATGCCCCAAAATCGACTGTCATCTTGGGGATATGCCCCAGGATTCCAGTTTTTGGAAATATGCCCCAACCGTCCAAAATTCCATCCAAAACCGTTAAGTAGTAAAGACCAGACACTTGGGATCACATATGTGAATTAAAAAGTAGATTTTCGATATATTAACACCTTTACAAGGTCTGAACATATTCCGGCAGAAAAAAATCTCAGAAACAATTAGAGAGAAAGTTCATACACATTTACGATAAATAGTCTATTTAACGGTTCCTTAACGGAAACCGTTACTTTGGGGCATATTCCCAAAAATTGGAATCCTGGGGCATATCTCCAAGATGACAGTCGATTTTGGGGCATATTCCCCATTTTCCCGAGGTTTTTTGAGATCAATCTCAATTCTAGCTGTGAATGTATTTCCTGCACGAGGTCTACAGTTTCTTGGTTTCGTTGAGATTTTGGTACCAATAAAACCAATTGCTTCATCGATAACAACCACGTTCATATGCTCTAGTTTAAGATATTTGAACTGCAGAGTGAAAATTTGTTTGTTGACAGTATAGTTCTGCAGAGGGATATTAGCATAGTACTTCTGAACATGAAAAAGAACTCCATCCACCAGCCATGGGCTGTCAGCTATAACTTCATCACGTTCTTCTTCATTGTTTAATCTGACAAGCATTAGGTTATGACTCATCACCCTGATCTCATTGTTCCGATATCTTCCCCATAAAGCGTTGATTTCTTCTCTTATCACCCTCATCTTCATCTTTTCTTTCTTAACAAGTTTTCCAAGGATATCGAAAGACCACTCTTCAGCTGAATGATTAATAGATTGCGATGATCCCACTGTTCTTCTATGAGAGATAGACAAGTCTATGTTGGCTTGTCTCAGTTGATGAGAGAGCATATTGATACGATCATTTTGAGGAGCAGACATGGATGGGTAAAACTTGGTTAGAGTATCACAATGAAAATTAAGGTTTTTGATGGAGAATACTTTACCGTGGTTGTTGGTATTTATATTGTTATCAGTAATATTAACCTCAGAATATGAATAAAGATACTCCTTAATCTTCGGGGGTGATGATTCTCCTAATAACATAAAGTACCAATATTCTCCAAGATAAAGCTTTCCAACAATATTTTGATAACAGCCAACAAGGGTATTTTTGAGTTGAAGAGTACGAGAAGGGAGGGTTATGAACTTAGTTCCACTAGCGGTAACTGGAATACTATTGCCATTGCCAACTAGAATAGACCGTACATTGCTGGAATTGAAAACTTTATGTAAAGTACCTGTATCAGCGATGGGTGCGAGGTAGCACCGAACCATATAGAAAGCATCATCGGGTGGCTGCAAATGCATAAAGCTATATGCCTCAGCAATGTCTGTGGGCTGCAGTAGTTCAGTCGATGGAGTAATGTAAGCTTGGCCATGATTACGTCCAGGAGAGCGTCCACGAGAGCTGGTATGTCACTAATTCACGGCAGGAGGCCTATGAGAAGACTGCCAGGGAGATGCAGTTGGGTAGGGGCATGGGGGAACGACCCAATACGGTGGCCAGTATGGTGGTTAAGCTGGCTGAAATGATGGGCGTAGGCCTGGTGGTGTAGGCAGCAAAGGTGGGCTTGAGTGGTTTGCAGTAGTTGGGCCGGATCCGTTGCTGTGGGCTTGGTGACGTTTGTCAGCTTGCTGCGGACGACGTTTGCCATTGTTGGGTTGAGGAGGTCGCTGGAAGTTGCGATCTGTAGGAGCAGCAGCAGCAAGTGCAGTGGGTGGAGAAGCAAGAGAGTGTTGTGCACGCCTAATCTCCTTAGTACGCAATTGAGATCGAGCAACATCGAACGTGGGCATGGACTGTTGGATGAAGGATGCCACGGTGTTGTACTCCTCCGGAAGACCATTAACCAATTGGATAACCAATCGTTTATCGTTCATTGGGAAATCAAGGTCACTCAAACGATCAGACAGTGATTTAAGTTTATCACAGTAATCATCAACACTAGCACAATCAGAAAACTTGAGATTGACAAACTTACTTTCAAGATTTGCAGCACGGCTTCCTTTGTTGTCTTGAAAAAGTGTTTTGAGATGGTCCCAAATCTCCTTTGAGGTTTTTCCTTTCTTGAGAATGGTAAGCATAAGATCCTTGGTCATGGTAGCAAACATCCATTGACGACAAAGAGCATCTAACTGTTTTTCAGTATCGGCATCAATATCCGTAGGAAGTTGTGAACCATCAATCAGAAATAGCAGTCGATGAGCTTGAAGATGAAGATCGAAAAGAAATACCCATGAGGAGTATTCATCTTGTATGATATCTAAGATAACCGGAATCAAAGATTTGATGTTGTTGATGGCAAAAGCCGGGTGAATGGATTTCTTATCACCTGCCATGGATTTCAAAAAAAATTAAATTTAGAAGAGGTAGGATCGTGTAGGGACTGATACCATCTTGGATTTGATGATAATTCCCTTGAAGAGAAACGTTCTCCCCCGGGACCAATATATATCAAAACCTTCATAAATATTTTGTCATTACAGCCATAGTAAAGGGAGATAATCTCCTAAAGGTAAATAAGGAAACATGATAATATAAATTCTATTAATTAGTTATATAGAATTGGAGGAATTTATTATGAAATATAGGCAAAGAAGAAAACCAGACTGACAACTTGTGTTTACTGTAACTTATCCTGAGATTACGGTCATTGATTGACTGAGTATACGGAGCCAAAAAAAATTGAATTTTTGAAAACATTTGGGTGAGTTGCCTTCGATGATGATGATGAAATTGGTGAGTCTTATGGAATTGATTAAAATTGTAAAGGCAAGAATAAACTCTGAAACTTGTGTTGTCTATAGAACTGGTTGTATGAAGAATATCTTCTGAACTACTGATATGGACCATCAACAAGACGAAGATGGTTAGCACCACTACCGGCTGCACCACTGTTTTTATAACAACTTCTAAGTTCATGCTGAATACCACCACTGGATACCCCACATAATGATCAATCAGAGACCTGCAAGGAAAATTACGAACTCATGAGGAAGGAAAACAAGACAAAAATTTGAAAACTAGGAAAAAGGTTAATCATCAAAAACTAGACTAACAGAGTTTTAAGAAGAATTCCACAATCTTCTTACTGAGCTAATCATAATGATGCATACAAAAGATTAATAGAAAAGATCAAAACATGAATCAAAATCAAGAACAAAAGAAAATCAAAGAAATCGCATGAGAGAGAAAGAGCGTGAAAAACGGTAAAAATCAAAACTGGCGAAACTCTCTGTGTGGGTTAGTTGTTTATTAATTACACATAAAACAAGCTTATCTTTTTGAAACCAAGTATAATTTGAGGACGTGAGAACTAATCATAACACTCATCTTTGTGTAAGACTTTGGTGTAGAAACTTTGAGAATGGTCATGAAATGGGGTGCAACACGTTTTTAGGCAAGGGGGAACCGATCCTATGGACATGTGCAGTGCATACAAGTTAGATACCAAATATATGTGGGGAACAGATCCTAATACCTAGTCAGCCGAATTATGGTAAGCTAGTGTAACTATGCAGAGTACTCACATGGGGGTAGAACCAAAACTTGTTTTGGTAGAACTATTACACCCATGGTTTGTGATTGAGTGGTACTTGATCAATCACATAGTTCTTGAAAGTCAAATGAACCAATTCTAAACTTGTTTGGATGTGTATTAAATCGGTTTCAAGTGAGTAAGTATGAAAAAGGACTTGCAAGAGAAAGATGTCGACACAATTTGAACACGCGCATTAATGTGTATTCTTTTATTGTTCAAAGATATTCCTTAACAGCTAAGAAGGAAGTAAATCCCAAGATCGAATTTAAATAAGTTAAGAATCTTTTAATTAAGGTTTTTAATTATATATGGAAAATAAGAATTAGTAATGTACATTTTCTAGTTAAAGATTTTCTAAGGATATTTCGATCATTATATTTGGACAGTGCATTCAAAGGAATTATGAAAACCGAATTTGGGTTAATATGGAAAAATATCTTGAGAATATTTTAGGTTTTGGAAATTCCTTGGTGTCCAAACTTCCTTGTCTATAAATACTTTGAGTTTGCATTTCTAGCAAAATAATCATTCGTGACAGTAAACTTCCTCTGTTGTACTGTTAATGGTAAAGCCGCCTATCGGAGAGGAGAGTAATCTAATTAGGTGAAATCTCTTACAGCCGTTCAATTTAAAGTATTCTTTGGGATTGAGAAGCTCTAGCGCGACCCGTTGGTGGGAAACTATATATTCCAGTTTATCTTTAGTTTTCGTATTGATTTGATTGACTAATGGTGGTTGAACTTTGATTGCACCTAGTTTGTTTATTCTTGAGAATCTTCTCTTCTGATATAAGATTCACTCAAACTAGTTCAAGGTTTCGACAGGGATAACAGACCCCGTTTTGTGTGTGATTGATCACAAGAGATTCAAGTAGTTGTGTGCAGGTGTTTATTGAAGATCTAAGAAGATTTGAAGACAAAGAAGAGATATAAGATTTCAGACTTGGTTTTATAATCTTTGGTGTGCACAATACTTGTTTTGGTAAAAGAGGATCCAATTAATAATCAGTTTATCCTTGTGGTAGATTGGATTGATTAATTGAGAAGATCGACATCAACACAGTTTTTTGGATTAAGAGTGTTGATTGGCTTATTCTTAACGATTACCTTTTGGTGATTAAACATAAGATAGATCTTGGAACCTGGAAAAGGAATTTATGTTAAGATAAACAGAAGAGCCTTTGTGTAACTCATATCACTTGGTGGAAGAGAGTTGATACCAAACATATTTGTTGTTCCTTTAATGTTTGGAATACGAACCAAAGGAATTGGTCCAAGTACGTGACTTGTTTACAGGTTGGAGGCGTGGGAATACAGACATAACTAGTTGAACAATAGGTTTAGTTGATTGGTCTCAACTATAAGAAGTTTATTTATTTTGTATAGCGGCTTAATCCTGAGAGTATTCAATTCTGGACAAGGTCCCGTGGTTTTTCTGCATTTACAGTTTCCTCGTTAACAAAATCTTGCCATGTCATTTACTTTATATTTCCGCATTATAATTGTTTTACTTGATACGTGAATCCTATTGTGTTTGGTTAAGTCCGAACCTTTGTATCAAGTAAACATACTTCGTTATTGTATTGTCTCGATCTCGTATCCATAGACAATCACACGAAGTGTGAACCAATTAGTTGTATTGTCTCGACTCAGTCCATAGACAATCACTTTCGGAGAAAGGACTTATAGGAAGGAAAAGTTTTAGCTTGAGGTATATTTGGGTACCCTCTCCTTTACAATTGGTATCAGATCAGGCAAACACGAAAAGATCTAACAATCTGTGTTTGGTGCGATCCATCCTATAAGAATTGAATCCATGCCTGATTCAGTTAACGTAGAGAAAGAAGATGATATACTTCATCAAGGATATTTGTTTTCAAACTCTGATAAACAGCCTTGTACTATTAGTTCACTAGTTGAACACAACTCATTAAATATTAACCATGATGAGTTAATAAGAAAAAAAATGTTTCTGACGAACAAATCATATTCAGATGACAGTGATGAGATTAATTTTTTTAGAAAGCTTGCTGAAAAGTATAATCTAAAGGATAATGTATATTATTCATCTGCTGAAAAAGTCATCAGAGAATTATTGATTCATGAAGATGTTGAATCTAAAGAACTTGAATCTGTCCAAGTCAAAAGAGGTATATTAGTTAAAATAAGGATATGTGATTCTAATCTCCATAATCTCTTAACTAATATATAAGATCCTGATTCTAATAGTATATCCACCTGTAAGAATCAAGATGAATTGTTTTAAGGGTTAATCCTTTGACTTGTATCTGGTCAACATTGTCTGACAATGATTATCCCACAAACATAGAAAACAACTCATGCATACAAAAACAAAGGATTTCAAATCTTGTTGTTCTGTTGTTGATTTAAATAAGAGTTCTGATTATTTCACAACTCGAAAAACTTCAAGTCACACTTGTGTTCTGTTTCATAGAACTGATCATTCTGTTATATCAGATCAACTTAGCTGTGACTCTGTGGAAGAAGTTTATTCTTGGAGAAATTTGAAAGATAAAGATATTGAGAAATATCATGATTTCATGAATCAAGAGCTTTCACTAGCTCACCCCAACAACTGATGTTGGGATTCAGAATTTCCCCAGGAAGCGCTCTTTTCAAATAAAAAGAGGGGAAGTTCTTAAAAGGAGCATAAGAAAATAAAGATAGTCTAATCCTATTCTGAAGTGTATTTCTTTTCTTGGATTATCTATGAGTAATATTCAAAAATTACTTCTGTCAGAACTCTTAGGAACAAGTTCGGAAATTTTACTATTGCTTCCGAAAGTATGTGTATTTTCACAAATAAATATACCGTATTTTGGCATCTCATTCTTGGAAACCAAGATTGAATTCTTTTATAAGCCATCTTTTGGACTGATTTCTCTGTGTTCTGTTCACGGTCAAAGATGGGTGGAAATACCATTGATATTGAATCTCAACTTCGAAAACTTGAAATCTTTCTGGTTGAGTTTAAGTGCTACTTCTCTGATGAACATAAAAATAATCATATTTCTTTCGAGCTTATGCTTATGTCAATGAGATACTTTGAAGTCGCTCGTGAGCTTTTGGAATCTGCAGCAGCGAATGATAAACTGCTTGAGTCAAATATCTTGAAGTCAATTTTGGAATTGAATCTGCTGAAACATAGACTGAATCATTTCATAGAAAAGAAAAGACTCAAGAATCAAAACACTGAAGAAACATCAATGAACAACAAGAGCACCACTAGAGATTAAGTTATATGCTGTAATACTTAATCTAGAAAAATAGACATCAAGTTTTGATTTCTTTCATTGATTGTATAAGTCTATTGAATAAAAACTATTATGAATAAAGTTATTTTTATAATTTTCCTTGTGATAGTTTTTGATTTACATAGACGGAACTTTAATGCTTTATTTATTTTCTATGTATGTTTATGGAATGTTTGATTTCGGTTTTATTACCTTGATATTCGTTCTCATAGTATGTTGTTAACCCTTATGGTTTTGGTTACTTTTTGATTTAGCAGGATTAAGTTCTAGCCAATGTTGGTAGGCTTTATCAAAGGATCATGAGGGCTTCTGTAAAACAATATGTGAAAAATTCACAATATGTTGAATCGGTTTGGTTTAGCATAAAAGCATATGTGTTTCGACGGTTTCAACTTTTGCTTGCAATTATTAAAACCGATTTTCAACCTTTATCTGGTAAAGGTTGGTTGTTGTTATTCTTTTGTTTTTGGCATAAGGATGACAACATAATGGTATTTCGATATCAATTTTCCTTGGAAGAAGAAGATGAGATTATATTGGAGAAGTTGGATGCTGAAATTGAGGTAACAATTTTATTAGTTAATTGTTTTTGTTTTTAAGAAAAGGCTATTTTATATATTGATATATATATATATATATATATTGTTTTTGCTTAAACGAAATTGTCGGTACAATTGATGTGTTTATTCCATTATGTATGTGTGGATGTTTGTGTGATTCAATTGGTTCCAGTTAAGTAAAACTATTGTTATCTTGCTTTGTTGTGTGTTATCAATCGTTTAGGCTTACAAAAGTTTGGTGCAATTGCGGTGCTTTAATATTTATGTTATTTCAATTGCTTCCAGTTAAGTAAAACAATTGTTATTTTGCTTTATTGTATGGTATCAATTGTTTAGGCTTACAAAATTTTGGTGCAATAGTGGAACTATAATGATATATGATTGTTTCAATTACTTCCGGTTGAGGTGAATAATTATGCAAGTTTATTTATTGGTGTGTATGAATTATTTATGGCTTAACGAATGAATATATTGACGGGATGAGTTGTTTAGTCCAATTGGATTCTGGATAAGATAAACTAAGTTAATTCTGATCTTAGTTAGACTCATCAAAGTGGAGGTTTCGGTTATTCAAGTCTAGCCGAAAGCCTAAGCAAGGAAATGCTAGTTAACTAACCTAGTATTTGGCTTGTTTAAAATCTAAAGGTCTAAGTTATATGGATAATTAGAACCTGATGAGAAAAATGGAGTTTATCTTTGTTTTGGTCTTATCGAATGAAGCGGTTGTGTTTGTACCATAAGTAAAAATGTCACATAATGGGCCAAATTGGTACTTGAGTCATCTATTGGCCCTCATCCAAGCCCGCTAACCAGTCTTCCCAGTATTACATAAAGTCAGCACCCGGTCAATGGTCAAGGGTAAAAGTCAACAACCGGTCAATGGTCAAAGTCAACCATCAATCAATGTCAAGGTCATGTTGCCAGCGGTGCTTCCAACCAATTCCCGCAAAGTTACTATATCGCACTATAACCATTATCTACCGCAAAATCTAATCCAATCCGATGCCACCAACATCCATCTATCACTCGCCAGCCATTAAAAGTAATTTTGGGTACAAACATTAGCGCCGACTAAGGGGACGTGGCCGGCGGACGGGGCTGGCGGGTCGAGCCGGCGGACAGGGTCGGCGGGTCCATCACCCACGTTAGAAGGGGTTTTCACCTCCTTTAGGTTTCTGCCACCCACGTTTTGTTTGTTCACCCACGTCAGTACTTGTAGGGATTATCCTGTGCTTCGCGGCTTACTCAATTAGCATACTACTTGGTTATTTGCACCCATGGCATTTACACTAGAGGATGTTTACGCCCACCTGTTCTAACCGAGCAGGCTCACCGAGTTCCACCGAGTTGAGTCATTGACTGACTGGATTTTTCCACCCCTTGTTGGCTTGCCTAGTGGATTTATATCCCCCACTTGGGCCTGAGCACACTATTCTTTTTGGGCTTGGTATTCAATTTTGCTTCCTTGATATCTTCTTCATCCCACATCCGAATTTGGTGATTTTTGGATCGTTGCGATCGCATTTCAATATCCTACATCATGAAGGTAAAAATTTTACATTTGGAGAAGGATGTTTTTGGAGCAATCACATCATCAACATTTTTGGAGCAAGGCTCTCACTGGGCAAAATCATTGAAAAAATGGATCACATCATCAACATGTTAATACCGCGCCTCAACCGGTGCCACGTTAGCTAACTTCTTTTCATATGAGATACCACATTAGAAACTTTACGCCATGTCAGTAGATGTTGTACCACTCTTTCCCCGTCAGCAATCTATCCACCCGACTTACCCCACACTCAATTTTGTTTGTTCGATAACTTCTTCATCGTGCGTCCGAACTGAGCGATTTTCGGCTCGTCGCGATCGCATGTCAATTTCCAACATCATGAGGGTGGAATTTCAAACTTTTAAAGAAAAGTAAAAAAAATTGAGATTGGAGCCGCGACATTGAAGAGGGGCGTATTTTAAATCACCATATGAAGCCATAACAAAATCCTGAAAGATTGATGTTATGTCGATTTAAGTGCACAACATGAAAAGTTCATGCTTGTTGTGTAGATTTTAAAATCTCAAGATACTTATGTTCGGTGATGATCATAACTGCTACAGTCCAGTTGATCGAGCTGCTGTAGTCCAGTTCCACATCAAAATATCATAGTCCGATTGGACGAACTTCCGCAATCCTTTTTCGTATAATTACTACAGTCCAGTTGATCGAACTGATGTAGTCCGGTTTTCCTCAAAACTGTTTCAGTATAGTTTTCCTCGCGACTGCTTCAGTCCAATATGATTGAACTTCTATAGTTTAGTTTCTCAGCAACTACTTCAGTCCAGTTTTACTTATAACTGTTACGGTTCAGCTGATCATAGATGCTGAAATACAGTTCCATGGAAACTGTCTTCAATCCAGTTTTTATTCAAATGGTGCATTCCCGTACCCGCAGACAAATCTAGTAGCTGAGTCAAGCCGAGACTCTAAGGAAAGTATACTAGTCATCGCCGCTGGAAAACATCAACATAGCCAGTGGACATCCTAATCACCTTATAAACGAAGTCGCAATAACACTTTTAATATGGTACGTATATAATTTACATATTTTCGCATAATTTCATATAATCATGCATATTTTTGTTCAATGAGACGCCTATAATGTGGCAAGCATTTTCTCAAGAGGAGATGCACACATTTCAATTCTGCGATCAACATAAAGTTCAACCAACATAATAAAAAATAAAAATAAAGGAAATATTTCATCAAATTAGATAAATTTAAATGGATTAAAAAACATTTATCATTGGAGATAATTCTTATCAAATTCCTAAATTGTAGGAAATTTTTGAGTTTAAATTTTATAAGGATGTCTACCTGCACCATCCACGTAGGATACAACACCACGGTCCATTAGAGATGCTCTTAGTTTTTCACATTACATCTGCACAAGCCAAACCAGACAGTGCTAGTGTAATTTTTAGAATCTGGATTGTATGTGTGCCAATGCCTCTCCTTTTGGTGTCTTTTTTTATGTCCCAGCAATGACAAATCACCATGTGTACCTTTGTAAAACCTTGAACAGTTAAATTAGATGATAATAATACTCCTTTCCAGATAAGGAGTACATAGAACACTTACAATTTTGTTACAATCTCCGACCACACCTTTCCTAATCAAAATAGCATATTTATATCTTTGTTCACCTTGATTTTTTTTTAAACCACCGTTTTTTTTATTTTTTATAAGTGGTTTCGTTTTCTTACCCTTGGATTCAACTATATATGGCAAATAAGAGTAATGTTGTTTGTGTTTAACTGATTTTGGTAGACAACAACGCCGGAGATGGTTCCACAAATATTGGTAATGGAAATGGCAGGATGAAGAAGCTCTCTTGGTCTAACTTATGCCTATTTAATTTTAAAAAAAAAGGAAGTGAACATTCCAGTTACTAATAATTAAGGCCATATTCTAGACTTTCTAATTTTTGTTCCATATATAATTTACCAGACCAAGCATGTTGTCCCTCTACAAAGTTAAGATCAGTAAGTTCACGGCGGGCTCACACCGTCTTTGATCAAATTATATGATTAGAAGATGAAGGAACAGAGTTTCCATTTGTGTTATCACTATTAACATTCCACTCTACTCCTAATACTCCACACGCACAGAAATTACACCTATTGACGTATGTCATAAAATGTAACCCCATTGTGATCATGATATGGAGTTTAATTTTCGGGACTGTTTTCGTGAGACTAATTCTCATATTTGTGAGAAGATGATCAACAAATACATCTCAAATGACGACGGTAACCGATCGTAATAAGATAAGTAGCAAACAACAACCCATCCACAATGGTATAAATATCAAAACCATTTTGGATAACAACTACAAACAACATTAATAGCTAGTCTTCATCAACAACATTATCATCACCAACAACATCTATGTAAACCATAATTTTCTAGCCCCATTGTCAACTTTCAACAACACCTCTGATACTTTCAACAACTTCTCTGAGAGAATGTTAATGAAATGGCCAGTGTACTGTGCTTTCCACTTTAGAGATTTCAAAGGGTAAAACCATAGTCGCATTTATGATTAATGTAGTTGGGAAGTGACCTGCAAATCAAAATTTCAAGATGACCCCAACGATATAAGTTATTGTTTTCTATGTATTCGTGGTGACGTAGTTTTTTGTTCACAAAATTGGTTAAAAAGACCAAAATCAACATTTCCTAGGTGAAAAGGATATTTAGATTTTTAAACTGTTTAAATGGACAAAAATGTAAAAATAGCCAGGATATAAACAGTTTCATCCTACCAATTTTCAAATATTTTTTCTTATTTTTAATTTACATTAGTATGTATCCAATTTCATCCTTGCTATTTTTTGTTTAAGTCGATGAATCCGATTTTCATCCTTGCTATTTTTGGTGTCCATTTCACCCATACTAATTTTTACTCATCATTTGAACCATGTTTTAAAAATATTTGGACAAATGACCAATTTTCTTTTTTGTTGGACTTTTTTCATGTCGAAATGTAGTATTCAATAAACGATTCAATGGGCGGTGTCATCAGAAGACAATGGTAAAAGTCACACTCCTTTGGATAATGATACAGAGTGATCTGAGTTGAAACTCGCCAACACCAAATTCTTTAACGAAGAAGATAAAAATAAATAAGCAGTTCAGTGTTGATAGCGTTTTTGGTTGGTGTGGTAAAATCATATGGTATTGTATTAGAAATGAAGATAAGTGCCACACCACTTGCACGCACAGGCGGTGCCATGTATGAAATGGGTAAGTCCTGGAACCGACATCCATCTTTTTTATAGCATTACTAGGAAAATTCTGAGCATTGGGATTGGATAGGGGTGGACAGAGTAATTCCCACCCCCTCTTCTCAGTGCCCACCTCGGTCCTTTTTTTCCGGCACAGCCGTACTTTTTGTTTTTTGTTTTTTTAACAGTTTGTTTGTAGCAGATAATGTGTTCCTAAATCGTACATTGATTTCAAGCTGACAGCCTAACCATTATCGAGTATGATTCTGACCGTACTCTGAGCCTCCACAGTCCACCCAATCGAAGCTTCTGGCTCCACCACCTCGTATGCTGGTATGGACCAAAGTCACCTAACTTGTTCAAAAACTGAAGCCACTCTAGGGATGTGAAACCCGCTGGGGCAACAGTGAAACTTTCACGAACAAAGATTTTGGCAAATCCAAAGTGGAGAATAAAAAGCCACGCTATTTCTGAAGAGACTAATAAACTCGGTTTTTCTACGTTAAGACCAGCGTCCACCTTATTTTGCTATTGAAACAGAATCTTTGCGACACGTATGCATTGTGTTTTTCTGAGGTATAGTGATTTTCGATCTGTAATTGTAGCACTATTTTTGTTTTAATTTTACCCCGTTGTCAGACGCGTTTTCGATCTAAGAAAGACTGGTCGATAGACCAATTAAATTCGTCAAAAACAAGATAAGGTGACTCAACCACACAACCTAACACATTAAAGATATTTGCATGCAGGCCTTCACTATTTGGCCATTTAAAAGGCTCTATATACACACAGAAGCTAACAGCAAAAAAGAAAATAGTACCTCGTGACCGAAAACATGAGGCATTTCTTTGCAGCTTTGTCTTTGATCATAGTAATGATCTTAGATGTACTCGGCTTTGTTTTTTGCGCTGCTATTTCTGAGCTTTCTTTATCTAGGATGTCAGTTCATTATCAAAAAACAAAAGAAGCTTATTAGGATTCGCTGGCCTCTTACTCACGATATATTACCGTCACTCCTATACAACATTCACGAAGTCCACGAATGGACTGTCAAGTTCTCCAACCTTGTGAGGGTACTGTTGTCGTTCGAGGAGCAATATTTGGAAGTTCGAAACTTCTTTACACCTGCGATCCTCGAAACATGGAGCACATGGCGAAAACTAAGTTTTATAATTACCAAAAAGGTTCAGACTTCTTCGAAACTTTCGATCTTATTGGAAATGGTATTTTCAATGTTGAATTTGATCAATGGAGAGCACAAAGAAAAATGGCGCACACAAGGTTTACATCAAAAAACATTTCGTAGCACCGTAGCCAGCGTGACCCTGACGATATTGCAAGACGCACTGCTGCCATTATTGTCACATGTTGCGAAGCATGAGCAGGTTGTGGATTTAGAAGACGTTCTGCTAAGATTTTCTTATGATAGTATCTTTAGACTGGTCTTTGGAGGAAAAAGTAATACTCTTTCGATAGAATTTCCAGAAATGAATTGGCGAAAGCTATCGATGATGGAACAGAAGCAATATTCTTTCGCAATATTATACCAAGCCAGTGGTGGAAATTATTAAGGTGGTTTAAACTTGGTAAGGAGAAAAAATCAGTTGAAGCTGGGAAAACAATCGATAAATATCTATATCAATATATTTCTTCCAAGAGAGATGAATTGAATCAAGGTGTTGAAGCAAATGATTTATTAGCATCATATATTATTGTTGGAAATAAGTTACAATTTCGTATGCAACTGAGAAATAATACTTTGATTACACTGATAATAGTAACAAACAACTCAAGAAACATGAGAAAAATACTTAACATTCACTGATGTGTTATTGTTATACCGGAGATGCACAGATGATAGTATTTAAAACTTAGTAGAGGCACGTATGAGATACGCCGAGCTAAAGGTAATATTGCCGCTACTCTACGAGATGCTATAACAATTAACAAATTACCTCGGATACAACTATCATAGTTCTCCTCTATGTGTAGCACGAGAACCCTTAGAACTTAAGACAAATAATGAAAAACAAAAACATAAATCAAACTACAACCAGTTTCAGAGAAATATAAAAAACTAATTTATGTTTCTGTAAACAAACTATGTTTTTGTAAACGTAAGAAGTAGTGTTACAAAATTATGTTTACATGAACTACAACTCGTTTTTTATGTTTCTCGTAAACTAAGAACTCTATTTAATGTTTCTGTAACTTAAATAAAATTTCTGAAAGAATAAAAGAAGACTAAGAATTTCAGAGAGAAGAGTTCTGAAAGGTATGGTTTCAAATGAAGAATTCATCTGGTATTTATAGAAAAAATTATTTGAACGTTGAATTTAGAATCCAATGTACGACTGTCCGTGATTCGCACGCGTTTGCTTTTGTGGACGAGTAAAAGCATCCGCTAAAATACAGTGAAAATTCTTTTTGTCGGACATTTAAAATTCTCAGATTCTTCTCCGAGGCAGGGTGTCAAATGCACCGTGTGACACGCGTGAAGGAAGATGCTTCTCGGGTTTGTCGGATATCCAAAACCGAGAAGAAAAAATTAAAATTCTTTGCATGTGTGGGAGAAGCGTGTGGAAAATTTCAGTAAAAGATAGGAGTCGGGTAAACCACCCCACACCCCCTCACCCTCACCCTCTCCCTCGCCCTCGCCCTCCTTCTCGCCCTCGCCTCACGCCCACGCCCCACGCCCGAGCGAAGGGCGTGCGTGCCTGTGCGAAGCACCGCGCGAAGCAAGGGAAAGGCAATAAGAAATACAATAAGGTTTAGGAAACCTTGCCACTGGTCTAGGGCTTTCCCCATACACAAAGGTCTAAAGACCCAAAGGGCCATACCCTTATAGGCTAAACCAATGCTATTTAAGTCTAAAACTCTAAGTGTTTTAGTCTATATGGGACTAATGTTTTATTCATTCACATGAAAAAACATCTAGGGAGTAATAGGTCTTGGGATCAAAACATGGTCCATGCATTTTTTGATTAAAACAAAACATTGTTTTTTCTAACAATCCCCCACATGAATAATAAAACATTTCGATAAAACACGAAGAACATAAGGCAACAATATAGGCTAAGGTGTCTAGAAGATTGAACCTTAACTTAGTGAGAGGTTACCCGAACCGCTTGTTGATACGGTGAACGCAATGTCTTGAACCGCCAACATTGAATGCAATTTCATAAATAACAGCCACACTTGATGCCTCAACCGAAAAACAGTGCCAAGCTCTTGCGGTTATGCCCATTTTGGCCGTGGGCTAAAATCCCGGACTTAATGAATGTCTCTAGAGAATTAGCTCAAATTCTCATAGGAAGCGGCCCCACTTCCAACATCCACAAAGGTGAGTCCATAAAGAGGTCCTGCCACACCCGCTTTAATCAAAGCCATGGTACCCATTAAGATCGCAAAAGATCATCCTTTAATTCTGCTGAGGTAGCACTATCGCACAATTACACCATAGGGAGGGACAAAGATAGTGCTTTACCCATCACCATAAATTAGTTGTCTCATTGAACCCTTGTTTTGGAAATCCAATCACAAGGTTGAGTATCCTTCATGGTGATTTATTCAATGAGCTTAAGTCCCATCCCCCTCGATGTAGATTTAACTTCCTCTCTGGTTAAAGCCTTTAGTCAAAGGATCTGCAAGATTATCTTTGGATTTTACAAAGTCTATCGAGATAATACCGGTAGAGTAGTTGTTTCACCGTCTTGTGTCTTCTTCGTATATGTATAGACTTCCCGTTGTATACATTGTTTTTGCCAACCAAGAGCAGCTTTCTGTCACTACATGGATTGCGATTGAAGACACAGGCTTGAACAAGTGGAATTCCTCCCAGGAAACATCGTATCCCATTCGGCTTCCTCTCCAGCTTTTTTCCAAGGCTATAAATTCAGACTCCATAGTGGATTTAGCTATACATGTCTGTTTGGTGGACTTCCATGAGACAGACGCACCTCCAAGTAAGAAGATGTACCCACTAGTAGACTTGCACTCTTCTGAGTCTGATATCCAGTTAGCATCACAATACCCTTCCAGTACAGCAGGATACTTCCCAAAACTTAAGCAATAGTTTGAGGTCCCTCTCAGGTAACGTAAAACTCTAAAGAGAGCATACCAGTGATCCTTCTGGGTTTTAAGTATACCTGCTTAATCTACTCACAGAGTAAGCAATATCAGGTCTTGTACAGTTCATCAAATACATTAGACTACCAATAATGCGAGAATACTCAAGTTGATCAATACCATCACCCTTGTTCTTTTTCAATTTACAAGTGGGATCAAATGGAGTAGATGCAGGTTTAGCATTTTCATAATTAAATCTCTTTAATACGGTTTCAGCATAATGAGATTGACTAAGACTATATCCATCAGACGTCTTTCTGATTTTCATCCCTAAGATTACATCAAGTAGAGGCCTAAGTCTTTCATGTCAAAATTATCTCTAAGCATGCTTTTAATGGTATTAATAATATCAGGTTACTGCCTAATATGAGCATATCATCAACATATAGACACACAATAACATGAGAATCATCCACAGATTTAATGTAAACACATTTATCAGATTCATTAACCTTGAAACCATTAGTTATCATAACATGATCAAATTTTTCATGCCATTGTTTAGGTGCTTGTTTTAAACCATAAAGAGATTTGTTCAACTGCATACTTTTGTTTTCACAACCTTTTACAATAAAGCCTTGATTGATCCATATAAATTTCTTCATTCAATTCACCATATAAAAAATGCGTTTTAACATCCATCTCATGTATGCAAATCATAAATTGAAGCTATAGCAATCAACATCCTAATCGAGGTGATTCTAGAGACTGGTGAATAAGTATCAAAGAAATCTAATCCTTCTGTTGTTTATAGCCTTTAGCTACCAACCTAGCTTTATATTTATCTATAGTTCCATACATTTCAAGTTTCCTTTTGAACACCCATTTAACCTATGGATTTACTACTGTGAGGTAAATCTACAAGATCCCAAGTTTCATTTTCTAAATGGACTCCCATTCATTTAATGAAGCTTCTTCCCAGAAAGGGAGCTTCTGGAGAAGTCATAGCTTCTTTGTAGGTTTGGGGTTCAGACTCTACCGTTAGAGTCAAAAAATGGGGCAAAACTTGTTTGAGTTCTTACCCTTTACTTCTTCTTAGTTCATCTCATACTCCAAAGTTGGAGTTTGACTAATCGATGGAACATCCGGGAGGTCATCATGGACCCTTTCGAGGTCAGCACCTTAAAGGAAAAATGTGTTCATAAAACACAGCATCTCTAGATTCAATATGGTGTTCTGACCAATGTTATTATGGTCAGACTGATGACCAAGAACCTGTATGCAATTGTATGCTCAGGATACCCTAGAAAACACAGTCAATTGTTTTAGGACCTAATTTAGTTTTCTTGGGATGAGAATGGCCACCTTGGCCAAACACCCCACACTTTAAAGTATGCATAGGAAGGTTGTTTACCATTCCACAATTCATAAGGAGTTTATCAGATTTTTTAAATGGAACTCGGTTCAAAATATAGCAAGCAGAAAGGATAGCTTCCCCCCACAAGTTCGAAGATAACCCTGAACTTGTCAACATAGCATTACCATATCTATGAGTGTTCTATTTTTTCTTTCAGCTACACCATTCGATTCGGTGAATATGGTGCAAATTGTTTCATGAATGATTCCATTATGTTTACAAAACTCACCTATGGGTATCACATACTCACCGCACGATCTGACCTAAGAGTTTTAATTTTAACTCCTTTTTGGTTTCTACTTCAATTTTATAAAATTTGAAGGCCTCTAAGGCTTCATCTTTACTTCTAAGAAGATGAACCTGACAATAGCGTGAGTAATCATCTATAAAAGTGATGTACCATTTTTTACCACTTCTTGTTGGTGTTGATTTCAAATCTCCTAAATCCGTAAGTGTATTAGTTCCAAAGGAACTGTTTTACGTTAATCCTTTTATTAAACGGTTTTCTTGTATATTTAGATTCAACCTGATTTCACATCTTTGATTTTTATCAAAGTTTATTTTGGTATGCAACCTAAATTAGCAAGTCTTTCTAGATTTGAGATTAACATGCCCAAGTCTATCATGCCAAACATGTGAAGAGTCACAAACATAAGCAGAAGAAGATGCATTAACATTCAATTTCAAATGGATACACTAAAGCTTAATCATGTTATCGGTAACATAACCTTTTCACCCTGCAAATTCACATGCTTAGAAAGGACAACAGTATTAGATTCAGCCCAACAATCTTAAATCCTTTTCCTAGTAAGATGGTTTCTGAGATTGGTTTTTGCATATGTCTGGGACGTAAAATACGTCATTCAATGCGAGAGTTTTCCAAAGTTAACTTCGAGTTCGACCTTGCCTTTCCCTCCACTTTAACTGCGGTGGTAGGTTTTCCCATGAACAATTTCTCATCTCTCCTACTATGGCATAAGAGGAGAAAGCATTTCTGAATTTACAGACATGCTTGGTGGCTCCCAGAATCAAGCCACCAGTCTCACATTAGTCACACTGAGACAAGGTCGACTTCGGACACCATGCGGTAAAGTATCCAGGATCATCTACTAGGTTTGCCTTATTTTTCTGTTTTGGATCATATTTGATCCTTTTGGGGCCTTACAGTCTTTAGCCATAAGGTCCAGGTTTTCCAATTAAAACAGTCGCCTTTGATGGTGTGCTTAGTGACACCACCCTTAGGCTTAAAATTGTTACCTCTGGGTTTTCGAAGCGTACTGCTTAAGTCATTGCCAATTTCATGGATTCTCCGGAGTTTTCTTTGAACAGCTTTTATCATCCAAAACATGAGCTTTGTAGGTCATGTTTTGCTCAGCAACATGCTCTTGTCCTTCTTTGCACATAAGCTCCTCAACCTGGATCTTTTGCCAAGCTCCACCATGGTGATTTCAATGAAGTCTTGTGTCTAAACCTCCTCTTGTATCGCTCCATGAGGGTGGAAGCTTTTCAATCACAGCCGATACTTGTAGAGCTTCATCAAAGTCATGCCTTCAGCAAGAATCTCGCTGATGAGGTTTGAAGTTCAACGAACTGTTCTACCACCAGGCTTTTCGTCGGTCATCTTGTATTCTAAGAACTTAGCCATCAAGAATTTCTTACTTCAATGACTTCAGTGCATGATATTTTTCTTCTAGAGCTTCCCATAAATCAAAAGCATTAAAATCTTCTTTTGCATTATAGAGTCATACAAGGAATCATCAAGACAATTAAGAATATGATTCTTGCACAAATAATTCTTCCTATTCCACCATCAATTTATCTTCATTACCACGGCGATGAAGTTTTCTCGATGGTTTTTCTAAAGCATATCCATCTAACCTTTGGTCATTTAGGAAGAATAGCATTTTAGACTGCCATCTCTTAAAGTCCTTACCACCAAACTTTGGTGGTTTTTCTGCAGTATTTTTTCCCATGTTCTCATGACAATTACAATATCACAATATTACAATATTACAATCAGGCAAGCTATTACCTTTAGATTGTTGGAAATAAGTTACAATTTAAATGTGCAACTGAGAAATAATACTTTGATTACACTGATAATAGTAACAAACAACTCAAGAAACATGAGAAAAATACTTAACATTCAGCGATGTGTTATTGTTGTTCTGAGATACACGAGATGATAGTATTTAAAACTTAGTAGAGGCACGTATGAGATACGCTGAGCTAAAGGTAATATTGCCTGCTACTCCTCTGAGATGCTATAACAATTAACAAATTACCTCCAGGATACAACTGCACATTAGTTCTCCTCTATGTGTAGCATACACAAGAGAGAACCCACTTAGAACTTAATGACAAATAATGAAAAAACAAAAACATAAATCGAAACTACAAACTTGTTTCGAGAGAAATGTAAAAACTAATTTATGTTTTTACAAACCAACTATGTTTTTTTGTAAACGAGAGAAGTAGTGTTACAAAATTATGTTTCTGTAAACTACAACTCGTTTTTTATGTTTAGCAAACTAAAGAACTCTATTTAATGTTTCTGTAAACTTAAATAAAATTTACGAAAGAATAAAAGAAGGCAAGAAAATTTGAGAGAAGAGTTCTGAAAGGTATGGTTTCAAATGAAGAAATTCATCGGTATTTATAGAAAAATTATTTGAACGTTCGACTTAGAATCCAATGTACGACAGTGTCAAAAAGTGATTCACGCGTTGCTTTGTCGGACGAGGTAAACATCCAGCTAAAAATCAGTGAAAATTTTTGTCGGACATTTAAAATTCTCGAGATTCTTCTCCGGCAATGTGTGTCAAATGCACACCCCGTGTGACACGCGTGAAGGAAGATGCTTCTCGAGGAGTCGTCGGATATCAAGGCAGAAGGAAAAAGAATTAAAATTCTTTGCATGTGTGGGAGAAACGTGTGGAAAATTTGGTAAAAAGATAGGGTCGGGTAAACCCACACCCACACCTCCTCACCCTCACCCTCTCCCTCGCCCTCGCCTCGCCCACGCCCACGCCCTACGCCTACGCCCCCGGCGGCGTGCGTGCTGTCTTTGAAGCACCGCGTGAACGGAAAGGCAATAAGAAATAAGGTTTAGGAAACCTTGCCATAGTCTAGGCTTTCCCCATACACAAAGGTCTATAAAGCCCAAAGGGCCATACCCTGAAGCTAAACCATGCTATTTAAGTCTAAAACTCTAAGTGTTTTAGTCTATATGGGACTAATGTTTTATTCATTCACATGAAAAAACATCTAGGGAGTAATAGGTCTTGGGATCAAAACATGGTCCATGCATTTTTTGGTTAAAACAAAACATTGTTTTTTCTAACAATCCCCCACATGAATAATAAAACATTTAAAACACGAAAACATAAGGCAACAATATAGGCTAAGGTGTCCCAAGATTGAACCTTAACTTAGTGAGAGGTTACCTGGCGGCTTGTTGATACGGGGTGAACGAAATGTCTTGAACCGCCAACAATGAATGCAATTCATAAATAACGACCACACTTGATGCCTCCCAACCGAAGAAAACAATGGCTGCTCTTGCGGTTGTGCCCATTTTGGCCGTGGGCTAAAATCCCGGACTTAACAGAATGTCTCCGAAATTAGCTCAAATTCTCATAGGAAGCGGACCCCACTTCCAACATCCACAAAGGTGAGTCCATAAAGAGTGTCCACCTGCAACTCCCGCTTTAATCAAAGCCATGGAACCCATTAAGATCGCAAAAGATCATCCTTTAATTAAAGATGAAGACTATATCCTGGAAGTTACACCATAAAGGAGGGACAAAAAAGTAGTGCTTTGCATATCACCATAAATTAGTTGTCTCATTGAACCTTGATTTTGGAAATCCAATCACAAGGTTGAGTATCATTCATGGTGATTTATTCAATGAGCTTAAGTCCCATCCCCCTCGATGTAGATTTTTAACTTCCTCTCTCGGTTAAGCCTTTAAATCAAAGGATCTGCAAGATTATCTTTGGATTTTACAAAGTCTATCGAGATAATACCAGTAGAGAGAAGTTGTTTCACCGTCTTGTGTCTTCTTCGTATATGTATAGACTTCCCGTTGTATACATTGTTTTTTGCGCAACCAAAGGCGGCTTTCTTGTCCACAGGTGGATTGCGATTGAGGAGCATGAGCTTGGGCCGAGTGGAATTCCTCCAGGAAACTGTCGTATCCATTCAGCCTCTCCTTTTTCCAAGGCTATAAATTCGACTCCATAGTGGTTTAGCTATACATGTCTGTTTGGTGGACTTCCCATGGATAGAAGCGACCTCCAAAGTAAGAAGATGTACCCAGCTGACTTGCACTCTTCCGAGTCGATATCGATTGTCCAATACCCTTCGGTCTGTTAGGATACTTCCCAAAACTTAAGCAATAGTTTGAGGTCCTCTCATGTGCGTAAAACTCTAAAGAGAGCATTCGATTGATCCATACCCAGGTTGCAAGTATACTGTAATCTACTCAGAGTAAGCAATATCCGGTCTTATCTGATTCATCAAATACATTAGACTACCAATAATGCGAGAATACTCAAGTTGATCAATACCATCACCCTTGTTCTTTTTCAATTTACAAGTGGGATCAAATGGAGTAGATCGAGTTTAGCATTTTCATAATTAAATCTCTTTGTACGGTTTTGACATAATGAGATTGACTAAGACTATATCCATCAGACGTCTTTCCGATTTTCATCCCTAAGATTACATCAGTAGGGCTAAGTCTTTCATGTCAAAATTATCTCTAAGCATGCTTTTAATGGTATTAATAATATCAAATTCTTGCTAATATGAGCATATCATCAACATATAGGCACACAATAACATGAGAATCATCCTGAATTTAATGTAAACACATTTATCAGTTCATTAACCTGTGAAACCATTAGTTATCATAACATGATCAAATTTTTCATGCCATTGTTTAGGTGCTTGTTTTAAACCGTAAAGAGATTTGTTCAACTTGCATACTTTGTTTTCACAACCTTTTACAATAAAGCCTTGAGGTTGATCCATATAAATTTCTTCATTCAATTCACCATATAAATCTGCGCTTAACATCCATCGATGTATATGCAAATCATAAATTGAAGCTATAGCAATCAACATCCTAATCGAGGATTCTAGAGACTGGTGAATAAGTATCAAAACTCTATTCCTTCTGTTGTTTATAGCCTTTAGCTACCAACCTAGCTTTATATTTATCTATAGTTCCATCTGTTCTAAGTTTCCTTTTGAACACCCATTTACAACCTATGGATTTACTACCGGAGGTAAATCTACAAGATCCCAAGTTTCATTTTCTTTGAATGGACTCCCATTCATTTAATAAACTTCTTCCCAGAAGGGAGCTTCTGGAGAAGTCATAGCTTCTTTGTAGGTTTGGGGTTCAGACTCTACCGTTAGAGTCAAAAAATCACTGGCCAAAACTTGTTTTGTTCTTACCCTTTACTTCTTCTTAGTTTAGTCTCATACTCCAAAGTTGAGTTTGACTAATCGATGGAACATCAGGGAGGTCATCATGGACCCTTTTTGAGGTCCAGACCTTAAAGGGAAAAATGTGTTCATAAAACCACACATCTCACGAATTCCAATATGGTGTTTGACCAATGTTATTATCAAGGATGATATAACCCGTATGCAATTGTATGCTGATACCCTAAGAAAACACAATCAATTGTTTTAGGACTAATTTTAGTTTTCTTGGGATGAGGAATGGCCACCTTGGCCAAACACCCCCACACTTTAAAGTATGCATAGGAAGGTTGTTTACCATTCCACAATTCATAACAGAGTTTTATCGATTTTTAAATGGAACTCGGTTGAAATATATGCAAGAGATGATAGCTTCCCCATGAAGTTGAAGATAACCCTGAACTTGTCAGCATAGCATTTCTACCATATCTATGAGTGTTCTATTTTTTCTTTCATTCCACCATTTGATTCAGTGAATATGGTGCAGTTGTTTCATGAATGATTCATTATGTTTACAAACTCACCTATGGGTATCACATATTACTCACCTTACGATCGACTGAGTTTTAATTTTAACTCCTTTTTGAGTTTCTACTTCAATTTTATAAAATTTGAAGGCCTCTAAAGAACTTCATCTTTTACTTCTAAGAAGATGAACGACAATATCGTGAGTAATCATCTATAAAAGTGATGTACCATTTTCTACCACCTCTTGTTGGTGTTGATTTCAAATCTCCTAAATCCAAGTGTATTAGTTCCAAAGGAACTTTTTTCGTTCAACCTTTTATTAAATGGTTTTCTTGTATATTTAGATTCAACACAGATTTCACATCTTTGATTTTTATCAAAGTTTATTTTTGGTATGCAACCTAAATTAGCAAGTCTTTCTAGAGATTTGAAATTAACATGCCCAAGTCTATCATGCCAAACATGTGAAGAGTCACAAACATAAGCGAAGAAGATGCATTAACATTCAATTTCAAATCAGATACACTAAGCTTAATCATGTTATCGGTAACATAACCTTTTCCTACGAATTCACCATGCTTAGAAATCACATGGTATTAGATTGGCAACAATTTTAAAACCTTTTCCTAGTAGGATGGTTTCGAGATAAGATTTTTGCATATGTCCGGACGTAAAATACGTCATTCAATGCGAGTTTTTCCAAGTTAGCTTCATTAGACCTGCCTTTCCCACCACTTCGCGGTGGAGAGTTCCATGAACAATTTCTCATCATCTCCTACTATGCATAGGAGGAGAAAGCATTTGAATTCTGAGACATGCTTGGTGGCTCCAATCAAGCCACCAGTCTCACATTAGTCATACTAGAGACAAGGTCGACTTCGACACCATGCCAAGAAATATCCAGTCCTCTACTATGTTTGCCTTATTTTTCTGTTTTGGATCATATTTGATCCTTTTAGGGCCTTCGGTCTTTAGCCATATGTCCAGGTTTTCCACAATTAGCTGGTGCTGATGGTTGGTGACACCACCTCTAGGCTTAAAATTGTTACCTCTGGTTTTCGACGTCTTGCCGTCTATTACCCATTTCTTTGGATTCTCAGAGTTTTCTTTGACGACTTTATCATCCAAAACATGAGCTTTGTAGGTCATGTTTTTGCTCAAACATGCTCTTGTCCTTCTTGC